>JAHWFO010006057.1:102520-156701 GCA_023313115.1 Rhysida immarginata | reverse complement strand
AACCTCTTAAGACCTTTCATTTATTAATCTAGAACACTTATTGTAAAACGTTTGCATGTTTCATAAAAAACAAGTCACATTATTGTACTGTATGCAATGTGTTTTTTGTTCTTTTTATTACATGATTGACCATGATTTTGACGTGGTCCAGAATTACGGGTTGAGTGGCATACTTCGTCTACGCGACGTCCAACATTTTTTATCTCAAAAACAATACCCAGAGAAAAAAATGAAAGAGGGAAATGTTGCTTAGATTTGATCCCTCTATCACCCCCCATGTTTGTACGCTACCCTGTATACATAAACATAAAAAAACTATATTTTTCTCCGAGCGACGCCGGGTATTTCAGCTAGTTTTCTATATAAAAAGTTCAAAATTCTTTCTGCAATCATATTTCATATTTTTCTTCTCGATATAATAAATCTATACAGGGTGTTTTTGAATTGAGTACAGATTTTTTGGGAGATGATAGAAGAGGTCCTTAGAAGTATTTTTTGTCATATGAACATGGGGTCCCCGCAGCTCCGTTTACTTACAATACTGCATTGAACAATCAAATGACACCGGGACGCAGTGTGCGTTGGTAGGCCTAGATTATTTTATTTTTAACAATTAACACAAGCAATCTACTGTAATAACTTTTAAAGTAATTGTTTGCAAAGAAATTTCAAGGTGCACGTGCTTGTTTGTTGAAAAGTCTTAAGACAAACTTCGTCAAGGAGATTCCATGGTATCCAACCCCTTTGTAAAATACGATTAGTCCATATGTAAATGAACTAATCGAATTGTGCTATGAAGCATACAGTCATACAGTAGATTGCTTGTGTTAACTTGTGTTAATTGTTAGAAATAAAATAATCTAGGCCTACCAACGCACACTGCGTCCCGGTGTCATTTGATTGTTCAATGCAGTATTGTAAGTAAACGGAGCTGCGGGGACCCCATGTTCATATGACAAAAAATACTTCTAAGGACCTCTTCTATCATCTCCCAAAAAATCTGTACTCAATTCAAAAACATCCTGTATATAAGAAAATTCCCTTTTTATCATTAATCTTGAATATTATTATTCTCGCCGTTAAAAGAAAGTATTTATTTAAAATGCATTGTTGACTTGTTGTAATTTTTCCTTTGTTGGTATTGTTCCTTAGCTACTAATAATTTCTTCTCGAGGTCTTGTCCTCTTAGAACATTCGCGCTTCTGGTTTTGCGCGTGAAAAATTTTCAATTTTTTTTGTTAAGCTAGGAATTGGGCAATTACGAGCCGGATTCCACGGAGACATCAAGGGATGGTCAATGACAAGCTATGTTAGCAGATATCGTGGAACCGGAATAGATGTTGTGTTTAAGGCTGGTTTTATGTTTCACGATGCCTTTGGTTTATTGTTATTCTCCACCTGCGTACGTCGTGAGTTAATCTTTTGCTGCTGAAAAATGACGGTCTATTGCGATCCAACGTTGTTATTTATTAAAGTTTCGTCAAGAGGTAGCCATTAATGGAACGCCGTACATTCGGTAGGTTGATCACGAACTTCGACTATGTTAGAAGTCCAGCTTGTTGGGAATTGACCATCCGTCGTAACAGGTGACTATGAATTTACAATATGCATCCATGTCAGTCCATAAGAAAATAATCTACATGTTCTCAGCAGCCCCGTTTGTTGATTGCGTTCAAGGATAAGTTAATTCCTCGTCGAGTTCAAGATTCCATTTATCCCATGATTGTCGGGCGCTCAATTGTCTTGACCTTTTTCAGCGATTCTTCTCTTTCGTGTATTTTATTTTTGTATTTTATATTTTTTTTGTAATCTTATACTTTATTAGTATTTAAATTTTTTTATTATTTCCGCTTTTTTGGTTCTAACCTGTGGATTATTCCCCCTTGGTGGTATCCTAGCTCAAATTGCTTGTCAGACTTTGGTTCGTTACGTCAACGGCATGTGCAAAGAATTCGTGCACCAACGTTAACCTCATATTTTTTTGTGATTTTTTTTCTTTCTTAATTCTAAAGTCCATATTTTTTTATTATAACTCTAAGATTTTTTTTTTCAATTCCAATTAAAATTGCGATTTGGGAACTACTCCGTTTTATGAAGACAAACCTTCACTTTCGGATTATCTGATGCCCAAGTTTGCCTGAGTATCGGTTAAACTGCTTCATTGTTAGTATCCGCTCTACATTCAGTAGCAGGAATCAACTATCTATTGCTGTTTAAACCCTGTTTTCCGCATTTTTTCCTTTTTCCCTCTCTTTACATAAAAACGGAAAATGTAATAAAGGATCTATTTTGCTTGGAGTTAGCGTCCGTTTTCATATTGTCACGTGGATTTCGCCAAGAAAAGCGATCCTCAAAGAGAGAGAGGAGAGATGACGCGATACGCGAGCTGACTTCGAACTCGTCATCCCGAAGGAAACACGTGACAGAGAGCGATGGAGAGGGAGGAAGCCAAGATGGAGCGGGGGAGATAGGAGGCAGAAAGGCTGTCGTCAAGTTGGAAAAAGCGACGGAAACCCAGGCCGGGGTCGCCGACGACAAGGAGGAGAAAAGAAAGGCTTCTCCACCGACTCCATGCGACAAGCGGAGGCTGTGAAGCCATTATCTAACAGCGGTGAGTACGACGTTACGGACCTGAAAGCGGTCGGCGAGCGACACGCCGACGAAGAACGGCAGCGAGCGGCAGCCGACGAATGGAGCCGCGAGTCCGACGAACGACAAGAGAGGCTGGAAAAAGCCGTTGAGAGCAGTTCATCCGCCTACTAAGTTCGACTTCCCAAGCGACGGAGAATTCAGCGAGCTCCGACGGACCTCCCCATCCCGTGAATGAACCGAAGGAAAACGACGGACGGAACCAAGAGAATAGAAGCGTGGAAACGCGACGCCGTCAAGGTTCTACACGAGATGAGAGGCTGATAATTCACATGGACAGTTATTCCTGGCTACATATTGACAGGGTGAGTAACCTCACTATATTTCACTCCGTAGTACAAGCCACGGGGATAAGACAATTTCGAGCGGTCTTTCACCCCGACGCAAATGAACTCTCGGAAAATGACGAGGCCGTGTGTATATTTCCCTTTACGATTGGTGTCTATTGCTTGAGTGGCGCTGGGGGAATTATTCCACGTTCCTTGCCCTCTTTTCCTTAGTCACTTCTTTATTCTTAGACATTATCCAACCGGACTTGACTTTTAAAGTAATATTTACCGACGGGGACACTTTTAATAAAACAACTATTCACGTGGCGTAACGAACATTTTATTTTCGACTTCTCAAAGCATCGATTTCTGACGAGGCGTATTAATTTCTTGTCGACTAATAATTTCAATTGCAGCCGTTGGTGCTTATCATAATAGCATTCTCCTTTACGTTTGTTACAGTGTGTTGTTGATAAGTGCCCGCAGTTGGAGTTCAAGACTGAAACGACAAGAGTGTGTCTACTTCGGTTTCCAGTTGTGTCAGTGTGTCACAAGTATCAAAGCTAATTATGCTGTGTGAAATTATTGTTTAATTCTTCAGATAAGTAATGATACAATTATTGTGTCAGTATAGAGTGTGTGAGTGGAATTACGACGAACAAAGCTAAGTGTTGTGTTTACGAAAATCGTCGTGTTGATGATAATTTATAGTTGCATGAAAATAAGAGTGTTTTTAGTTTTCTAATGTTATATTCCGCAAAGTGCGCCGAATATTCACCTTTAAAGAGAAATCGTATTGTGAAAGAGCTGCTAGTAGCTACTGCTGCTATTGAGAAAAAATATGTAAACATTACCCTATGCACCGCAACCATAAAATAATGTGTCATTAGTGGTGCCATTTATTTCGCCGTGAGCTACAGTGAGAATCTTTAGTCCTGTTTATATTTAATCGTGTCTCTGAAAAATTCATTCGACATCCAGTGTTTTGGGTTGTGCGAAGAAAATTCAATAGAGCGGGATACTTAGCCGAGAGCGAGTGTCAAGTGTTTCTGTTTGCTCTATTTTATTGTTTCGTGTTTGCTACAAGTATTACGGCATCGTAGCTTCGCAGATCTTCTTGTCGACAGATTCTTCAAGAGCTAATCAGCGAAGGTGTCAGCGTGATCCAGTCTTACAAAGGAAGACAGCGTGCGACGGCATCGACACAAGATCATCGCAGCCAGCTGTCGTGCCAAGCATAAACTTTGTCAAGGGTACAAATTCTTTTCATCTTACCTAAGTATAAAGCGTTGTATCCAAGACGGGCGACGACTTTATAGACTTTATATTCGACTTGATTTCCCAGTGCGTAGAAGTTTTCCACTGTGCGAACTTTATTTCGATTAACATTTATTCTTTATTTTAAGTTTAAATAAAGATTCGTTAAATTCCAAAAACTTTGTCGTTCCTTTCTCTTTGTCATGTTCACTCTGCCTAAATCCACGTGACACATATGCTGTTTACTTTAGTTTTATTTATGGGAATTCTCTTAATATAAAAGAACCGAATATAGTTTTTGGAACTTGAAATAAAGAACAGTTTTTCTTTTATTGTAGGTTTCGGGAATATAAGTTTTTAAAAGTCTTTGGGGTGGTGTTTAAAGAAATCCTTATCGTAAACTTACACGAGCTAGTTAGTTGGTAAATCCCTAGTCAAGTTTTTATCAATCTTAACCCTTCCTATCCCACGGATCACTAGAAGATTGCACAGATCACTATAGGGATAACACAGGATAATTTTTATCCCGATATTCCCGTGATGCATATATCGAGTTCTAAGTGAACGGTGCCGCGAGCACATCTAGTAAAAAATAAATCAATAATAAAAATCTGACGTTTCAGATAGAGGCTATCCTTTGTCAAAGCATGGAGGATAGCTCTCTATATCAAGGAGAATATTAGAGAATTATCCTGAAGTGATATTTCTACCAATAGTAGGGTCTAAATTTGTTCTTCTTATGATGATTTAACAATGTATGTTTCCGTACGGAGGCTTTCTCTCCGGGAAGGTTGCTTAGATCCAATTTATAATGTTCTATTTTTCAGTGGAATGATCTGAACAGGCAGTAATACCGTGTCTTTTTGATTTATTTTGTGTATTCTGGATTTGAAGAATTTTCATTTGTCATCTCGTCTACTTAATACATTGGACTAATGGACGAATGTTTAAATGTTTTAATATTCAGTATAAAAAGATCTCCAAAATTTGATAGCACCCGATAGCGTTGCACACATTGATAGGAGAAAGCAAAAAAAAGTAGATCACCATATGAGTATGTTATTGGTTCGGTTAAATCAAAATCAATTATATATATTACCTCATTGTGGATGAACGTACACTTTCAAAGATCGTTCAAAATATTTCAACAGATAACAGCAGACTAAAATAGAATTAAAACAATTTTTCCACTATTTATAAAGAATATGACAGTTTTAACTTTATTGTATTACAGAGACTGATTAATGTTCATGGGTTAGTTTTTGTAAAATTTAGAAAAACTCTTTCGGCTACGTTTGATTTAAAGCCTTGACTCGTAATAATCGCATGATTTCCACTCCAGAAGTTTATATTTCAGATCACTAGGATCAAAGCAGACCATGCCTCTTGTAAATTTCCATACGAAAGAAGTGGCCTGGATGTCTGCCAGCAAGGACCCGTATTAAGAGCCCATCGGCCCAATAATTCTTAGGGGCGACAAGTCAGGTGCCTACATTGGGATATCTGTAAACTGTATGGCACTAGATTAAGTTAATCGTTCCATTCAGATCATATAAACAAGAATCAATTACACGTATGACTTCACGCCTTGTCTTCAAAGGTTCATACACAAATTGCGTCGCCTTCACAAGAAGTTATGGTATATATGCTGTAGGATGCTGTCTGACAATAGGGAACTGATTTTATTATCTTATTCCAATCCTTCTTATCTCTAACTTGTCCCTGTGGCAGTATCAAGTAACCACAAAAAACCCTTTTCAAAAATTCTCGTGGCGTAGGCGTACATACAAATTCTCGTGGAGTAGGCGTACAATTCAAAAATTCTCGCCTCGTAGGCGGAGGCGTACATAATCTGCGCCTTCTTTAGCAGATGAAAGGTCAAATATCGGTGTCTGCGCCGCTAAATAATTCACTATGCAAATTCTAACGCATAAACATGAATCAACTTATGTACGATGGTTGTTCAAGAATTTTTGCCTCCTGGTCTGTAACTTTTTTATTTGTTAACCGATTTTCAAAATTCTTTCTATATCTGATACTTACATTTGTCCTCTATGTAATGCACTATTCACTATTCGACATACTCCGCATCCCTTTCCACGCATTGCGCCAACGCGTGACAAGTCGGGTGAACCCGTCGGAGAGGAGTTCAGGGTTGTTGCTGACACCAGGATTGAATGGCAGCTTTGGACCCTCTTCTGACCAGGGGCAAAAATTCTTGAACAATGCTCGTAATTAATATTTTTAAGATTTTATCCTAAACGTTGATTCCAGGTTAAATCTAAAAATTTCAAGGAAGAATTAGTAAATTAGACTGCATAGAAAAGTATGTGAAAAATTATTAGATTTTCTTTTATATGTATACATATGTTTTTTTTAAGCTTTTAACATGACATGCCCGTATAAGATTTACAATGCTAAAAGAAGTATCCATTATTATACCTACGCAATCATTACTATATCTAGATTCATTTCTTTCCTTATACAAATTCATCTTTTATCCACCCTGACGAAACTGTGACCTGCTATGTCAGTTTTGTATTATTTAAGTTAATTTTAATTTCCCACTGGGTCTTTTCCTTTCATTTTTTGTAAATATTATTTTTTTGTTTCTTGTATTGAAACTTTTTGTCGCTTTTCAAGCTGTTGCATTGTTGGGTTTAGTGTCTGCGACATTCAGTTTCTCCGTAAATAGCAAACTGTTTGTTGTAGCGCTAATTCCCAGTACACGGGCAACAGATCGTGATATAAAGATGACAAAATTTAATATTTTAGCATTTTATTAATAAGTTAAGTCAATAATATGGATTTACTTGCAAAACTGTATCTTGCAAATTTTTATAATGAAATCCAAATAAGCTACAGTTGAAAATGATTTATATGAGCATCCATCCAGATTACAATTAATTTTACTAATTTAAAAATATATTTAAAAGTCTAACAATTGAGCCATTAAAACTAGATGGCATCATTATATAAAAATTATTAAATACTTGTTGCAAAAAAAATCGAAAAAATTTATTTTCATCCAAAACAAACAACGACACGTATTGCTTTGTACACTACCTACTATATAATAACTGCTTGTACAACGGCCCTCACTTACCATAGAAAATGCCAATTTTTGTTGTAATTTCCTATTTCCCCACTAACTAAAGGTGGCGCTGCGTACCCGTGGTGATTAAAGCTCTGGATTATAGTGCTTTAGTGATGATTAAAGCTCTAGATTTCGTGGCGTTATTTCTTTACTCTCTGGTTAAGTTATTAGTGGTAATGTTTAAATACAAAAATATTTCATAATTTAAAAGAAAAGTACTGTTTATAAGTTATTGCTTAAAATTATAGATTTTTTCGATAAAACATAGATATAACAACTTAAAAGAAACTGCTTCTAAAGAAATCCCGACAAAACGAAACCATGGTTTCTCAATTAAGAAACCATACCGAAACCACTGATGGATGGCGCCAAAAAGTTGATGTGTTGATTTTGAGAACTACATTGTCGTTCTGCGATTTTAGCTGCGTTGTACAGGCAGTTTATTATATAGTAGGCAGTGCTTTGTACGTCCTTTTGACAATTTTCGCCACCAGGATATCAGTTCTTTGTATCTCTACGTCACTTCCTGGGCCGCATTCAAATCTAAATATGGCGTCAGTGTCAAGTCCAGTATTAATTGTCCTAGTGGACAGTTCATTGTTGCAGGCAGCCATTTCGATTCCTATTTCTTATGATGATTGGTCGTGTTTTGCAACAAATTCAAAATTCAGAGGCACATTCCTTCCTAACGGCAAAATTGACCTTTAGGAACTGCGAGCACTACATGCACTGCAGAGAAGCATTCATCAAAGACACCCAAATGAACAACTCATTCATAGCAACTGTTTCGTATCCGCCCTACAGTGAAGCATCGCTTAAAGACGCCACTGTTGACCCATAATTTCGCAGCATTTTACTCTGAAGTTATTAATTACTATTAGAAATTAATAAAATTTATTTTAATTCGTAAATATTTAACAATAATCAGTTAATTTTATTGAAACGCTCAGTATAGGAATTTACAAAATTATTATTAATTAATAACTGATTTAAAAATTTCACATATTAAAAAATTACTAAATTGCAAAAAAATAAGTTGAGTGGGTCTTTTATCACATAAATGAATTCTCTATATACACTGTCGCGATCTGTATATCTAAGGTAATACTAGGTCGCGATCTGTTTGATTGTGATTTGTTTGAAATACTAGGTCTGCAAAAACCCGACCGGTCAAAACTCCTAGAGTAATAGCACAAATGATGATATATTCCAGAAATAAACTTTACTTTTTATCTGATTTTTTATAATTTAGATATAATATAAAAAATTGCGTGCGTATGGGATTGTTGATGGACTCCTTCGGATAATGCGCTCTTTCCTGTTGGATCAACAGTTTGTTGTATCTATACGACATCATTTATCATTGCCCTATAGGCCTCACTGTGGTGTTCCACAGGGTTCTGTCCTAGGGCCTTTATTATTTGCTATCTTCACTGCTGACCTCCCCGAGGTGATTAGAAACCCCCATATATTGATGTATGCAGATGATGTGAAACTTTTTGGTAACATAATAATTGTCTTAATGCTCACCTACTTCAGCAGGAAATTTATAGTATATGTCATTAGTGTGAGCAGAATGATCTTGCAATTAATGCAACCAAATGTGACAAAAAAGACCAATTTTATCGAGTTCTCCTAGTCTGTTTGTGGAAATGTGCAAGTTGCCAAGCTCTATGTCCGTGATCTTGACATAATCGTTGATAGCACACTTTCCTATAATTCCTATGTTGACAGTTCGTCTGAAGGCTTACAGAGCTCTTGGTACCATTGTGCGCAATGGAGCCGATTTTCGTTGCCCTTCTACATTTGTTCGGCTCTATCGGAGTCTAGTTTTACCCATTTTGTACTACTGTTCTGTTTTATAGAATGGGGGTTCAAATATGCAGTCTTGTAAACTGGATAAGGTGCAAAATGTTTTTCTCCGGTTTCTGAATCGGAAATCCCCGAATTTTGATGTACATTCAGATCTGTGTGCACTCTCAGACATTAGAATGAAGATTGATTCTGCCTTTCTTAAGAATGTTTTAGTAAGGAAGATGGATGCTCCGAACCTTCTCGAGTCCGAGTGCCGTCTCATACTATGAGGAAGCCATGTTGAAGCCTTGGCCTCCTATTAAACTCAGAGAAGAATTTCGTCGGGATACAATGTTCAGAATTCAAAAACTATACAATGAGAATTCAGATGTCATCGATTTATTTAATTAATTTTCCTCGTCATGTTACTATCCTGCCTTTGTGATTATGGTTGCATTTATTGTAACTCTCATTCTATTTGCTCGATATTATAGTTTCGTGTTGGCTTGAATTAGCTGTGTGAACACAGTACATGAACAGAATTGAATTGAATTGAATTATTATTATTATTGAATTTTTATCTTTGTAATTATTATTATATTTCTCTTAATCTGTATAAATAAAATTGTTTTTTTTCTGTTTTTTTATTGTCCTTTTTTTAAATTACGTTACTTCCCTTTTACTTTTATCTTAAATAACCCCATTTTGGGCCTTTGGCCTGTTGGGGGGGCAACATAACGGCTTGGCCTTCCAGTTTATTTGGTGGGTTATTCCCTGTTGCTGTTACCTATTATTATTATTATTATTATTATTATTATTATTATTATTATTATTATCATTGTTTGGGGAAACCAAACTCGGATCAAGTCCGGAAGCCAATCCCAGAGGCGGACCCAAAAGAGGGCCAAAGCCCAAGGGACTCAAATGCGAGGGAGGGAAAGTTATAAACTCGTGGGAGTATTGATGTTTGAGTGTAGGAATTTCCTTACTATGTGACATGTGTTTAGAATTGTGGCTTTCTGTAAGGTTTTGTATAAGTGTGGGTTTAAATTTAGTGTTGACAGGCTTTTGTGTAGCGAGTGTGGAATAACCCCAGTGGCGGAAAGAATGATAGGAACAATGTGTACTCTGTTAACTCCCCAAAGGCGTTTTATTTCGTGTGCAAGATCCGTATATTTAGTGATTTTGTCAGTGTATGTCTTTTGTAAATTGTGTGTATTGGGGATGGAGATATCAATTATGTAAGTCACTTTGTTTTGCTTATCTACTAGTGTAATGTCTGGTCTGTTATGAGGGATAGTTTTGTCAGTGATTATAGCTCTGTCAAAATATAGTTTATGTGTGGTATTCTCTAAGACAGTGTCGGGGATATATTTATAGTAAGGAGTGTGAATGTCCCTTAGCTTGTGTATCTTAGCTAGATGTTGATGTATGATGTTGGCTACCTGGTTATGTCTGTGCAAATAATCTGTCTGCGTGAGTATTTTGCAACTGGATATGACGTGTTGGATGGTTTCCTCTGCGATATGGCATTTCCTGCAAGACCCGTCAGTCGATTCTTTGATAATATGTTTTCTGTAGCTTTTAGTGTTAATAACCTGGTCTTGTATGGCAATCATGGTTCCTTCAGTTTCACTCCCAAAGAGACTCCCTTCACTCAACCAAAAGTTCGACGCTTTTTTGTCGACGTGTGGCTGGTTGAGGTCAGAAGGATGTCTACCGTGGAGTTGCTTTCCGAGCCATGATTGAAGTTTAGTGCATGTTGTAGGAATGTTATGGGTGTTCTGCATGCTGTTCAGATTCAGAGGTGTGTATTTTGTATCAGCCATGCAGACTGCTTTGTGTAATGGTGATGTGTGTTGTTTAGAGTGAAAGAATTCTCTGAGTGACTGAGTCTGTTTCTGGTGTAGATCTGTTATGTCAATAAGACCTCTGCCTCCCTCTGAACGAGGCAGGGTGAGTCTTTCAATAGCTGCGTGCTTTCTGTGCTTTATAAGCAGTTTACGTTGTTTCCTTTCAAGTCCCTCAAGATCTGTGTGTGTCCACTGTATGACTCCAAAGGAGTAGGAGAGTATTGGCGTGGCATAAGCATTGATGGCCTTGATTAAATTTCTGGAATTTAAGTGCGTTTTAAGTATTGTCTCTAGCCTATGAAGATATTATTTAGTGAGTGTATACTTTATGTGTTTGTGCTCCAGAAGCTTGGCTTGCTTAAATCCTAGATATTTGTAAAATTCGTCATTTTCCATAGCAGCAATGTGATCTGGTTCATCTAATGTGAAGCCCCCTTCCCTGAGTACTCCATTTTCAATGTGAATGGTTTTGCATTTGTCCAACCCAAACTGCATGTGTATGTCTTTTGAAAAGGTTTGTGTAATGTCAAGTAATTGGTGCAATTGTGTTTGTGTGGAGGCGTAGATTTTCATGTCGTCCATGTAGAGTAAGTGTGAGAGCGTGTAGTGGCAGCTTTTATTATGTTTAATTGTGTAGCCGTAAGTTGTGCTATTCAGTCTGTTGGAAAGTGCATTTAGTGCAAGACAAAACCAGAGTGGGCTCAGTGAGTCACCCTGGAAGATGCCCCGGTTTATCTGTATCTCGTCAGTCGTGATGGTTTCACTGTTGAGTGTGAGGTGTAGTGTAGTTCTCCAATGCAGCATTGTACTTTCTAAAAAAGTGATAAGTGTAGGGTAAAAAAGTGATAAGTGTAGGGGTTTATTATTATTATTATTATTATTATAATCAAACTAATCATGGAGGACTAACATATCAAAACTGAATCCAGTAACGAAGCTTGTTAACAACTATTTAAATAACTTTAATAATTTTGATCTAGTGACATTAAGGGACATGCATTTCCCTTTATTTATTTAAATTTCTATGTTTTCTCATCCCACCCTCTTTTGGTTCAGACCTGTTAACAGTCAATTATTGTTTGTTGGTTATAACTTCGTCAACTCTGGGTTTGACCACTCAGATTATCTGATTGGCCTGTATCCTTCGTTGTTGACACTCTTTTTCATTACTATCATTGATTCTTTATTATTCTTATTGTTATATTTCACTCTTGTTCTTCCCTTACTTAACTTATCTTTTTTGTCTGAGTTTCTTCTGCGCTAATTTATGTGTATCATTTTTCTCTTTTTGTTCACTTTATATGTTTCCATTAACCCCGTTTTGGGCTTCGGCCTGTTGGGGGACAACATAGGGTTTCACCCTCTGGTTTATCCGGTGGTCTGTGCCCTGCTGTTGTTGTTACATTATTAATTTATTAATTATTATTATTATTATTATTATTATTATTATTATTATTATTATTATTATTTATACCAGATGGTTTGTTTGTTTTTAGTATTTATTTGCGTAAAATGACGGCCGTTTATGGGAATAAAATCATAATCACCCAAAGAAACTCCGTGTTTACACATTTCGGTTATTTACTCATTTGGTATTAATTGTATGAAATTATACGATTAAGAAATGAGTAAAGAGCGTTTTAATTGTTGGTAATCTTACAAACATGGAAACACGGAATTCTTTTGTGTGATTTTTAAAGGACCGTCACTTTACGCAAATAAAATCATACAAGACCCACTTTGTGATACAAGACCCGTCATTTCTTTGTGATACGAGACCCACACAACTTTTTTTTTTGCAATTTAGTAATATTTTTTAATAAATCAAATGTTTAAATCAGTTATTAATTAGTAATAATTTTGTAAATTTTTATACTAAGCGTTTCAATAACATTAATTGATTATTGTTAATTATTTACGAATTATAAATAAACTTTATTAATTTCTAATAGTAATTAGTAACTTCAGAGGAAAATGCTGCGAAATTATGGGTCAACTGTGGCGTCTTTAAGTGATGCTTCATTGCAGGGCAGATGCGAAACAGTTGCTATGAACGAATTATTCATTTGGGTGTCTCTGAGAGAGGCTTCACTGCAGTGCACGCAGTGCTCGCATTTACTAAAAGTCAACTTTGCCAAAATGGGAATGAAATAGGCATCAAAATGGCTGTCTGCAACAATGATTGTCCATACTTTGTTTATACGAAGCCAACGAAAAAGACAGGCCTCGAAGCGGAAAAGTCACCTGACCATCTGGGTCCGAACAACAATCCAACCTTCATTGTTTCCAACAATCGTAAAAACACTCATTGTTTACATCCAAGATGGAGACAATGAAGATTGGATTGTTGTTAGGACCCAGATGATCAGGTGACTTTTCCGCTTCGAGGCCTGTCTTTCTCGTTGGCCTCGTTGTTTATACCAATGACGTATATTAAAGATAGACTCTGAATCCTATTGTTGTAACTTGAAGCAAATTAGGAAACTCCATGCCCAAATGGAGGTCGAAGCGCCGTAGAAGTCCGAAACCGAAAGTTCCCGATAGGCTTCGCGGCGGGGCTTCGGCGCGAGACTTGAAGGAGAGAGGCAGAAGGGAAAGAGGCAGAAAACGATTGAGACGGAGGGAACGGAGCGGAGCGTGCGGAAGAGCAGTAGCCAATGTCCATGGCATCGTTACCGAGGAACTGAAGGAATTTGGACGGCTACGAACGTCGGGGGAGACGGTGCGGGAGACGGTGCTGAGGATATTTGACCCGGCAAGACCACTACACATCGCTTGCGACGCATCGAGAGAAGCGATAGGATGCATAGCTTCACAGCAGGATGGATCAAAACTCTTGCCAATAGCCTTCGAATCACGCAGATTCAGAGAGGGTGAACAAGTAGCCTCGTCGTATCAGAGGGAACTTCTGGCAGTTGCCCATGCTGCAAGAATTTGGTGGCACTACATTGTCCAAACCCCTACAGTAATTTACACCGACAATCAGGCGGTGGCTCAGTTGCTTCAGCAGCCCAAGCTGTCAAGGCTCCAAGCGTCAGTACTTCAGTATCTTCTAGACTATCAACTGACCCTCAAATATATAAAGGCGACAGACAACAAGATTGCGGATGCCTTGTCTCGTCTCCGAAGAGAAGATCAACATCCGAAGCAAGAGGATGAGATGATTAATAGCATCAGCATCCAGGAGTTTTCGCAGGATCGTTGCCACACGGTGGGAGAGTGTTACAAAAAGGAAAGTCGAAGCGCCGTAGAAGTCCGAAACCGAAAGTTCCCGATAGGCTTCGCGGCGGGGCTTCGGCGCGAGACTTGAAGGAGAGAGGCAGAAGGGAAAGAGGCAGAACAACGATTGAGACGGAGGGAACGGAGCGGAGCGTGCGGAAGAGCAGTAGCCAATGTCCATGGCATCGTTACCGAGGAACTGAAGGAATTTGGACGGCTACGAACGTCGGGGGAGACGGTGCGGGACGGAATACACAGCGGAAGCCGGGAAACGAGAGCTCAGTGGAACGGATGTCGCTCGAGCAGCTTACGGCGAGCGAGCGAGCGAGCAGCGGCGACCAGACTAAAGATTCCCGAGTGCACACGGCCGAATGCATATTGAATGCATCGTTTATGTATCCGTCCACGATACGAACCAGCCACTGTTTCAGTTTGACGAGTAGTCAATTAGGTAATTATGTAGATGACGGCCTCCACCCCAACTTGCGTTTTTTCCTACCTTGCGTTGTTTTTTAACATACATCTTGGGTTGCTTAGTGTTTTTGGAGGGGTGGACGAAAGATTTAGTTTTTATTTATGGTGCAAACTACCTTTAAATTTCAGCAAACTTGTACCACTCTCGGCGCTCCGGGCCTCGTTCAATAATGCCCATTGGTCACTGTTTTCCGTTACTCGAACGCCTCCGGCGTTCTATCTACGACGTCCCCCTCCGGGGGTAAGTTAATGATATATACCCCAACCTGTTTGGTCACAGGGGGCAGTTGGTTTCCCCCCGGCCGGTTACAGGAGGCCAATGGTTAGTATTTTTCTATTGACCATTTTCACCATCGTCTGCGTTTCCGTGCCTGACTTCAACCGCTACCACCAGATGGCGATGCGTATCTAGTATCTGGAAGAAGGAAGTCGGCGCCATTAAACCTAAAGGAGACCGCTTTCGAGTGAAAGAAAACCACGTTCCCACCAAAAATAAAAACTAAACTTTTCGTCCACCCCCCAAAAAACACTAAGCAACCCAAGATGCATGTTAAAAAACAACGCAAGGTAGGAAAAAACGCAAGTTGGGGTGGAGGCCGTCATCTACATAATTACCGTGAATTAGATACATGGACAGAGCAGAGCCACGTCGAAGAAGGATTGCACGTATCGGAACTGACAAAATACAAAGTAGCAGGTATTTGTCCTTCAAGCGTCTATGCTTATTTATGGGACGGAGTTGGGAGAGTAATTGAGAGAGGCGGCAGCTATTTCAAGCGCCGTTAATTTATCGAGACTCTTATTCAATAGTTTTTGTCTGCGTGTGTCCTGCCAGGGTTTTTGCCTTAAGCATTTTTACTAGCATGGCAACTCTGACTCTGTTGGTGTTAATTCTCCCATTAAAGTTTTTGTGAACATTTACGAAGTAACGTTTGTCATGTTAATTAGCGTTATTCGTTTTCTTCACTTTCTAGTCTTAGAGAAAGTCATTACTTGGTTATGGTATGTGAAGCTGTTAACTAAGCTCCATACAACGATTTATTCATGTTAAGTGTTAATTCAAACTTGTTGGACTCTTGTATTGCCAACACGACGTTGTGCGAATCACATAGTGATGTACACTATTTCAACTACAGTTTTTGGAATCCAGGCGGTCTAATGTGAAGGCCATTAGAATACGGACTTTTAGAGCACATAGACTATATCGTATAGCTAATTATATGTATGTTCTAATTTAGCTAGGCTTCAGGTTTTTTTTTTCTTATGCTAAAGCCGACTTCCGTTTTTGAAACAGGATTTAGAGTTTGCCTTTGATTCTCTGTGGCCTGTACTTACTTCAAGCCAAGTTTAATTTGTTGGATATACTTTTTCTAAATAGTTATCCTTTATCGTGCGTATGTAGGTTTTTGTAATTGTAATGCTTACAGGAATTTTATCGCACGTTGCCCCTGAGTGGCTATTGTTACCCTTTCAAGAAAAGGATGAATTGTCAATAGTTTAAGAAGTTGATAGTTATTATTGAACTATTTCTCATCTTTGGATTAAGTTTCAATTCTCGTAAAATTTTACCGAGCAGTTTATCGTTCAGCTACTCGGCAGTTGGGTTTAGTAAATTTACGCTTTAAAACGTGCCTACAAATTGTAGCGTCGTTGTAATTATTTAATGTTTCTTGGCACACGTTGAAATCCAGTCTTTGGATTTATTTTGTTACCCTTTGAAATAAAGGATGTTATTGTAATTTAGTCTATGGGCAATTACTTTTATAATTCCAAAGTATTTTATTGTTTCTAGTTCTCTTTCTTTAGGTAATCTTTTATTTACTTGCGATTAGTGTTCAAATAAAACTAATTCTTGAATTTTCACGTACGCTACTACAATGTGTGTTTAATTAATTAAAATTCCACTGCGCCAGATTTCTGACCGTGACAAGCTGATTTGCCCGGCGTTGCTCGGGCTGTTTGTTTGATGAAATTTTGCAATATCTGAATTTGAATATAAACGAAAATGCCTTGATAAAGTATATATTCACTTTGGAAAAAGGAAAAGAATTCTTTTAAATGAACGCACTGCAATTTTGTGTGCAATTGAGTTCACCCAGGAAAATTCGACATTGCATCCTTAACATTTTAAAATATCAAAGAAAGGTTATGAGTATTGATTTATTTCCGTCTATTTTAAAAAATACTTAATAGATGGATTGAGAGAGTTAAGGAACTCTGTTTACAGCCTCATCAGCATCTCTTATCAACATGTAACCGTTTCAGTAGAGTGGTATTCAGTAACAGAGCGTGGAATCATGTCCTGAATGTGGTTATTTATATTGATAGTAACAGTTTTAGCAGCAAGGATTGGCGTCTTACACAATCAGTTGGTTTGGTTTGGTTTGGTTTGTTTAGTTTCAACGTCGTTTTCAACTGCTATGGTCATTTCAGGACGGCGTTATAAGGGCCGCAAATTTTGCCTCGCAAGGGTCCTTTAACGTGCAGCCGGCAAACGACTACACGGGACCAACGGCTTTACTTCCCTTCTGAAGGAAATGCGTGATCTCAGGATTTTCCCCCTGAAAAAATCCTCGTCGTCCTCGACCGGGGTCAAACCTGCATCCTCGGGCATCAGAGGCGATCACGCACTACTGAGCCAACGAGGCCGATGCATTCTGATTTCGCTACGTAAAATGTCAGTTATGGAACAACGTTCGAATATCAAAGATGACCATCGGAGTGGCAGTCCATCAACTTCTATCAATCCATCCACAATTAATCTTGTGAGCATCATCGTGCGAGAAGACAGACGCCAAAGTATCGAGACAAAAGCTGCTGCCATATCCGCACTTCCCACCGTTCCGCGAACTGGCTTCGCAGAGTGTTTCCAAGCATTATACAGACGTTGGACAGTATTTTGAAGGAAATGTTGTTAAAATGTTTGTATTTTTTCTGTGTGCAGAAATAAAATTAATTCCGGGAACTTTTTGAAGCTACTTGTACAATTCTAACACGGATCCGGATAGATATTTATTTTTCCATTTATATCATATTACATAGAATTACGTATGGCTTTCCTTGGAAAGCAAATAATTGTAATTGTCCAGTCAAGTTAATCAGGCAAATTGAAATTTTCTTCGTTGATGCAACCAAATGATTCAATTGGAGAAGCAGACAATCAAGATAGTTGGTTATCTTACTTTTATGAAACATTAAATCATATAATAAGTTTATTAAACGTTTTTTAAAATTAAAAATATACATACATAAAAATGATTTATTTGGCAAAATTCCCCTTTACTATCAATGTAAAATTTTGTTTTAAAGTCACAGTAACTTTTAATTAATCATCTTTGTGAGGGTCAGTGAAGTTGAGGAGGTAACTTTCAAAACGTGATTTGTCACAAAAGTAAAAAAAACGAGTTAACATGGCCATTTTTCTCTTGTTTATGGACCGCTTGTTTTGTAGAAGACAAATTCGATCAAATCATGTATTCTCTTAAGTATTTTCTACGAGTAAAAATGGTGGTAAAAACAAAACGTGTTCTGTCCTCTGCCAGGAATCAGTCAAAAAATGTTTTGTCCAAACAGCCAATCACAGACGGGCGGACGCCATTTTGACATTTTGAAAAAACACATTTTGAATGAATCACTTGTCATATGTCATACGGTCGTTGGAGGTTGAGTTTATGCTGTTTTTTTACTATTTGAATTTTGCAATTTAAAAATGGAAGATCTAGACGAAACAGACACTGTCGAAGTACAAGTGAGTAATAGTGGCAGCCGTAAGAGACATTTTACTGGTGGAAAAAGAGTTGTCACTAAAATGGCGAAGTATTCAAGACTCCGCAATTGTAATGTGATCAAACCTTGTGCTCACAACACGAAAGCCTTTCGTTGCTCAAGAGTCACACCAAATCACGTCGCAAAAATTCGAGAAAACTTGTGTTTGGTTCCGGAAAAACTTGCACAGGATGAAATAATTTCATCTTTGATCCAGACCCAAGAAGTGAAGCGAAGACGACCCCGAGAAAAACCCAACAAGAAGGTCGTATCGAATCATTTATACAATGTTAAATATTTCTTAAGTGTTGATTCTCAGAGGGTGCCAGTTTGCAAGAAGTTTTTTCTAGAAGTAACTAAGATAGGACGTACTAGATTACAAAACATTGCAAAGAAACAGTTTCATGGTGAAGTTATGAGAGAGAATAGAGGAGGAGACAGGAAAAGCCATTTAAGCAGGGAAAAGAAAGAAAGCGTGAAACAGTTTATTGGAAAACTTCGAGGGACTGAAAGTCACTATGGAAGAAATAAGTCTAAACGAATCTATTTGATGGGTGGCCTGAGTATTAAAAAATTACATAAAATATATAACGAGAATACCGCGGATGAATTGAAAGTGTTCAGACGAATTTTTGTTAACAACTTTAATATTGGTTTCAAATCTCCAGCTACCGATGTGTGCAGCTATTGCACAATTCTAGAACACAAAATAAAATCATTTCCTATAGGGTCCAAGGAAAGGAGCGATTTCATTATGGAAAAAAGAATTCACAAGAAGAGAGCGAATGCATTTTATCAGCTAATGAGACAGGACGTAGATGATTCTGTGAGCTACTGTTTTGACTTACAACAAATCCAACCTCTGCCAAAAACACCTGTGTGGAGGCATACTATTCAATACAAATCGGATTTTACA
Source organism: Rhysida immarginata (assembly GCA_023313115.1). Taxonomy (NCBI): domain Eukaryota; kingdom Metazoa; phylum Arthropoda; class Chilopoda; order Scolopendromorpha; family Scolopendridae; genus Rhysida; species Rhysida immarginata. The sequence continues at coordinate 137,408 of JAHWFO010006057.1, read as the reverse complement.
ACTTTTGTGTAGTTGATTTAAAAGGACTGAACCCAAATTTTTACTGCTGGTCTGAGGAACAAGCCGGAAAGGGAAGTACGGAAATATCATCTGCTTTGTTACATTTCCTTCAGAATGCTGATTTCCAATCACGCAGAATTTTAAGACTGTTCAGTGACGGGTGCGTCTCTCAAAACAAGAATAATATTGTAATACACACTATTATGTACTTTATGCAAACTCAAACGACATCAGATATTAAAGAAATTCATATGCACTTTCCAACCCGTGGACATTCATTTCTTCCTGCGGATAGAGTCTTTGGCAGGGCTGAAAAATTGTTGCGAAATAAGCCAACTATTATTGAAAAAGAGGAATACATGGAAATTTTCAAAGAACTGGGGCAATTGTACGCATTAGGACAGGACTGGGAACTCAAAGACATCAAAGATTTAAGGAAGTTCTACAAGGACCTAAGAAATATAAGCAATATGAAGAGGATTTTTTTCAAAGTCAGCAAGGTTAATGGTAATCGTTCAGTCAGAGTTAAAGCAATGGAGAACTTTATCTATGAGGGAGATGAATTATACCAAAGTCTGAACAAAAAATCATTCACCAATACTACGTTACGCAGAATGCAACTACAAACATTGCCTCTGAAAAGATCTTTATCTAATGAAAAGAAGAAGGATGTTGACTAATTACTGCAGACTGTTTTCGGAAACTGGCAGGAGCTAGACGACAACCGTTTCAAGTGGTACAAAGAACTTCTTTTCAATACTCCAACTACTCCTGAGGAAATAATTGATGAAGAGAATAAATGTGATTGTCTGGATCAGGAAAACTGTATTAGAATTTAAGTATTACTAATTGTAATGCTAAAATAAAATATTTTCCAAAAGTAATTTTTGTTTTAGTATCTATTTTATTTTTTTAGGTTAAACCATACATAAAATACCAATTAATAATATATGGACAAAACACGTTTTGACTGCTACATTTTAACGTGTTTTCACTTCAAAACATGTTTTGTCCACGTGGTTCATGCATAACGTGTTTTGTCCATTTTTCAATCAAAAAAAATTAAGATATACAAGCTTCATTTATCTGTGAAAGCTTAATAATTTCATTCAGTAGAACCCGTTTCATCTTTCTACATTTATAGAATTCACAAAAATTTAGCCAATTCGTCAGAATCAAAAATGTGCATTTTTCTCGGTTCCATATCCGATGGACAAATCACGTTTTGAAAGTTACCTCCTCAGTTACCTCCCTTTCCTTGATTATTTCATTTTATATAGTAGAAAAATCTTATAAATTCATCTTGTAAATCTCTTATTTGCAACGTTTTCAGAAAAATGAATGCCAGAAATTCTAAAGTAACAGCGGCAACTTAATGAAAGTTTAGGATGAAAAATACCGCTTTCTAGAATTAGCAAAGATAAAAATACTTTAATAGCTAATAAATAGCGTTAAAATTGTATAGAACATCTTTGCGATATAAAATTTTACTCGTCAAATAACGTCACAATATTCGCTATAAAAATACCAACGAAAATGAGTTAGAGTTTTATAATGAAAAAATAAATTGATAACATAAATTATAAAATTTAAAAGTTATAAAACAGTGATTCTTTCCATTATACACATAGTGGCCTATGAATTAGAAATACCTGTGAAGCACATAAATTGAAGCGGATCCAAATGGGTATTCCTGTAGACAAACTTGCCTGTACGAGTTTTGCAAAGAACAAGCAAGTATTTCTACAGTGGTATCTGGAACTTCGAGACTGGACTGGAAAAAATTTATGTGATCTAACGAATCACGATACACTACATGATCAAAGGAATTGGGACACCTGTTGCTCTACCGTAAAGCCGCAAAAGCTTCAATCGGTAGTGTGTAGGACCACCCCGAGCTGCTATCACTGCCTCCACCCTACATGGCCTCCACCTTCCACCACAAGTTTACGGTATGTGTCCACAGGTATTGACCTCCATTCCTCGAGGAGTGTCGTGGTCAGTTCCTGGACAGATATAGGGCGAATCATTCTGGATCTCACACGTCGTTCCAATTCGTCCAAAGAAGTTCGATGGGGCTGAGATCAGGACTCTGGACGGGCCAATCCAGTTCTTCAACCCGCATCTCGTCAAACCAGTCGGATATGGATCTTGCTTTGTGGCAAGGCGCATTGTCGTGCTGGAAGAGGAACGGCTCGTCACCGAAGTGTTCCCACAGCGCTGGAAGTGTCCGTTATCCAGAATGGTCCTGTAGCCATCAGCATTGAGGTTTCCGTCCACCTTGATGAGCGGGCCCAGTCCAGTCCAGGAGAAACACCCCCCAAACCATCACTCCACCACCACCAAACTTCACTGTTGGAACAACACATTCCGGCAGGAAGCGCTCTCCGGGCATTCGCCAGACCCAGACTCTGGCATCTGATTTCCACAACGTAAACCGTGATTAATCACTCCATTCCACACTTCTCCATTGGTCCAGTGCCCAGTTCCGACGTTCTTTGCACCACTCCAGGCGACGTTTAGCATTGGCCGGAGTGATGCGGGGCTTGAGGGCAGCTGGTCTTCCATTGAAACCAAGTTTTTTTATTTCTCTCCGGATCGTCATATCACTGACTTCAGTTCCTGTTGATGATCGAAACTCTTGGGTCAAGACATGCAGCGGTTCCTTACGATGCTTCTTTACCACCCTTCGTAGCACCCGTTGGTCTCGGGAGTTCAGCGTTGGTATTTTTCCGGGTCGAGGGCGAATGGTGGTGTTCCCTTTTTTTTCCATTGGGATACAATGTTTCCGACGGTTGATTTTAGTAGCTGGAGGATGTGTGACGTTTCTCTGATGCTTTTCCCAGAAAGATAACATCCAATATAACCTGTCCTCGTACGAACTCCGAGAATTCCTTCTGTCGTGGCATATTGATGATATGTCATTTGTTCTACAATTCAACTGTGCTTGAAATGGATCTTTCCATTAAAAAAATTATTTAAATTTTGTTGTTAACTTTAAATGAGTTTTTTTCATGAAATGATCCATTTCCAGGTGTTCACAGGGGTGTCCCAACTCCTTTGATCATGTAGTGTACACTGCTTACCATTAATTTTTGATGGGAACCCCCTAAAGCAATGAATCCAGCATGCCTTATCAAGACAACTCAAGGTTTTGGCATGGAACAAGTCTTCTATATTTATGGGAAATCAGGTGCATTCCACGGACTACCTGAATGTTGTTGCCGACGAAGTCCATTCTTCAGTACTACATTTTTATCCTCATGTGATGGCTTCTTTATGAATGACAATGCTACTGTTCATCGCGAACGATTGGTTCAGCAGAGGTTCAGCGAGGACGAAGATGATTTCTGTCACTCTAACCGCCGCATATCTTAATCCTCTTGCACTATTATGGAAGAACTAAGAGAATGTCTGGTCTTCCATTAACTTACAAGTTTTTAACACCTTAGTAACTATAACAACAAACGTATATTCTATAATCCAAACCAAAGGGGGACCAATAAAATATTTAACAGATGTTTCTAATTCATTGGTCATTACATAATATAAAGTAATTAAATTAATATATGGTTCAAAGTTCAATCCACATGAAAAATCGCATCATAAAATTTATATCTGAATTATAATAAATTAGGCAACATCGTAAATAATAATGTATATTCCTAACGTTTTACTGTTTCATAAGTATTATTCATCCCAACTAGCAGCGATCAAACGAATTGGTAGAGAAAAGGCACCAAAGTTGGTCCCAGAATTTTTCTTTCTTGTAAAACTTTCTTAAAAGTTTATTTTCAAAGACTAAAAAGTTTCTTTCATTCGTGTCCTAAGAACTCCCTTTATCAATATTCATGTAACAACAGTTGTCGAATTTCAAAATATTTCAAAAGTAATAATTTTGAAAAAGGTAAAAGTTATGATTTGGGAAAAGGTATTCCCAAACAGGTTCTCCCCCCCTTCCCAACTAAAAAGCCATTTTTTGTTAGCCGTGTTATATTGCATTTTATTTTTTGTTACATTTTTTGTTAGACGTAAATTTATAAGCTACTATTATAACTCTTGTGTGATAACAGTGCTGCTGTCAATTTGTAACTCAAGGATAAAAATTGCATAGCTTAAATTGCCCAACAGAACTAGAGACAAAGAATATAAGAATAAATGAAACTACACTGAGTGGCCAGTTTTTTAGGAACACCCTTGACTATGCAAATCCGTTGGCATAGCAATTACTACGTATCAGTTGGTCACGTGACAGCCGATAACAATATAAAGCGAGAAAAAACTCGTCAACTGCAAGTGGTTTGACCGTCACCATGGGGAAAACAAAGGATCTGAGCGACTTCGAGCGCGGGATGATAGTTGGTGCCCGGCGAGGTGGACTGAGTATTTCCGAAACCGCACGTCTTCTAGCCTTTTACCGAAAAACCATTTCAAGGGTTTACCAGGACTGGTTAAACAACAAAAAAACAACCAGCCAGAGACAAACTTGTGGTCGCAAACGACTCGTCTATCCAAGGGATGAGCGTAGGATGGGATGCTTATTCGTCAACTAACAGTGGACTGCAGAATAACATTTCTGGACTGCAGAATAACATCTCTGAGTACATTGGCAAGGATGGGCTACGGGTACCTTTGATCTCCATCGAAAACTACAAAAGACGTCCCCAATTTACCCGTTATCACCAACACCGGACCATCGACTACTGGAAGAAGGTCTGCTGGTCGAATGAATCCCGTTTCCTATTCCACCATACAGGTGGTCGACGCAGAATTTGGAGACAACAGCATGAAGCGATACACCTCTGCTGTCTGGTTTCCATTGTTCAAGCTGATAGAGGCTCTGTAATGGTCTGGGGAATGTTTTTCTAGCATACTCTTGGTCCGCAAATACCTGTAGGACAACGCCTTAATGGTCAGGGCTACCTGAACATTGTTGCCGACCACATTCAACCCTTCATGGCTACTGTTTCCCCCATCGGAAGGATACTCCGTGTCACAAGGCTCGTATCGTCATGGAATGGTTCCAGAAGCACGATAATGTATTCAACTTACTTCTCTGGCCACCACAGTCCCCGTATATGAACCCAATCGGAGCATCTTTGGGATAAGCTGGGACGAGTTATTCCAAACTGTTGCATCTACATGGACAAACGTCACGGAACAATGCTTCCAGCGGCTAATTGAATCCATGCTACAGCGAATCCATCCTTTGTGCTGTTATAGCTGCTAGGGGTGGCGCAACACAGTATTAGGAGGGGGGGAGTTCCTAATAAACTGGCCACTCAGTGTAGTTTTAATTGCTTAGCATTAAATGTATCTTACAAAGCTTCCAACTCACTGGTTGAAGTCTAAGTATTAACAAGAAACAAATAATTATGGGGAAAACTAAATAGCAAAATAAATCTCATAATTAAAGTAATAAAGCAAGAATGGACTTTTACAATAACACTTTTTAGTGTTCACAAACTAAGATCTCCGAAGTATTTGGTAAAGGAAAACAATTCCTTTCCTTACAATTCGTCAGAACAAGGGGGAGATCGCTTAATATTATGAATTAGGACTCATTAGCTAAATATTGTATTAAGGAAATACTTCCCTTTCCACAATTCAAAATAAAGATATAGTTAGGTCCACATCTGGCAATTAACGGCGAGTTATACCGGACGGTACAACTCGACTGATGTGAAACCCCCCCCCCCCCCAAAAAAAAAAAACCAGAACATGTAAGTACAACCTTCTTAACCAACAATTCTCAATATTAAAAGGCTTATTAATAAATCTTATCAAAAACAAAATCATGCTGTCTTAATCAGAAAACACAGAAGCGTTAAGTACAACCCGTCGACATAATTAGGAATGGAACACTGCCATCGCTTTGTTATTGTAGCCACTCGATAGGCATTCTGTCGCATATTCGGGAGCTAACTTAGAAATTCTTCAAATAACAGACATATAACATGGAAAGTTTGTCCGTGAGAAATTACTCTTCGCACTCAAACTGCCTGCCGCTTAACGATAAGGAATCCATTGCCGAAGCTCGTAACAGCATAAATATGTGGTCGCTCACAATTACGGCACTCCAGTTCCGCATTTATTCTGCTCTTCCTCTAAGCATAGTCCAGCCTTCCCTGGCCAATAAGAATATCAAGACCATAAGGAAAAATTCCCCGGACGCGGAATAACGTCCACGTTTGCTGCTTTGTTTCTGCGTAGTTTAGAGCAAACCAAAATACCAGCTTCAATTCCGGTATCAGTTCAGAAGAAGCCCGTTTTTTAGTGAGGAAAGGTCCGGGAAACTCTTTGAGAAGTCGCTCATAAACATATGGGTTAGAAACGACATTTCGCTTACTTTTTTGCCGAGTCGACGTTGGTCTCCCCTTAAACGCATTCTCTCTGAACGTGAATATACCTAAGCCCGCTGGGTCTCTTTTAGCTTTGCTCCCTTGGTGAGACGACCTCCAAGCATCCCATCCTACGACGATGGCTGTAAACCGTCATATGCCACGACTTCCTCCTCGCTCACCTGGACTCGAGCCTCATGTCCCTCCGGCGTCATCAACTTACATTCGCATACGTCAGCACCTGCTCGGGATACTTCAGAGAATGCTCGATCCATTCCTTTAGCATAGAAAGTCCTCGTTCTATATTTACGCCTCGGAAATGGACCTAACTGCTGCGCTACATCTTTGTCTTTCATTTGAAAACAACATGGAAATTATTTTAGGGATCAAACTCTATAAAACAGCTTTCTTCCATCCCATTTTCTCTGTTTCTACTTTGTTGAAAACAAAAGAAATTATCGCGCATGCCATAGATTCATGGGAATATGATCCGTGTTTTGCCATCATCTAGATAATTTGTAACTTAAAATAAACTAAGATAATTAGCCTATATCAAAATAGTCGGTGAAAAGGACGGTTCCTGCTGTGAAATGCATAGAGCCCGACTTTGAAAAAGGGAAGTAATTGTTCGAAAATATTTCGTCGTCTATAATAACTGGTACAGTTAAATAACTATGTAGATTTTTACTTCTAACAAGACACCGAATAATACTTTGCTAGTGTAATATCTATATATTAATACGTGAACGTCGAAATTGGGGAACATTTTTGGGGTATTTATTATAAGACGAGGGGAATGAAATTCATTTCATTCGAAAGGTATTGTGCCAAAGAAACGCAAAAAACGAGCCTCTGCTACCACAATTAGTCGAGATATTAATTAAAAACATATACCGATAGGATGCTAATAAATAGAGAGAGATGGTGTCATATGTCCGACAGTGAGAATTCAATTCAATTCGCGTCAGATTCGTCGATTCTATTGCAGTGAGAGATATATTTCAATAATATTCGTAGCTACAATTCATCGTTTACGCAATTGGTTACAGACACAATTGGTCGAATTTTGATCACAGGCGATACTTGTTAACCTTGTAAAGCCATTAGCAGAGTACAATTAGCAATGAGGCAAAATTCGTAACGAATTAGAGAGCGCGATGTCACACGGTCTTTGCCACTATAACAAAATCCTCCTTTTAAAATATCAACAAAAAATTATTGATGTAATTGAAAATGTTTATGCAGAATTTTAAACAAGTAATTTTCGTTTTAAGTTTTTAAGCTTTCAAGTCATCTGATTCGTAAAAATACTCGTAATTGCGAAATAGTAGTCTTATGCTAAAGACTGAACAAGACCATGTACAACGATTAGAAGTTAAACAGTGGAGTCATATTAATGTGATCACCTCCTATTTTTGATGTCAGCGCTAAAAAAGCAATCGCAGAGGGCACTAAATAAATGAGGCAACGAGGCCAACGAGATAACAAGGCCTGGAAGCGAAGCAGTCACCTGACCAACGGGGTGATAGCAACAATCCAACCTTCATTGTTTCCAACAAAAGGGAAAAAACTGATTAACATCCAAGATGAAGACAATTAAGGTTGGATTGTTACTAGCACCCAGTTGGTCAGGTGACTTTTTCCCTTCCAAGCCTTATCTCGTTGGCCTCGATGAGGCAATAAATGACGTGTCATCAGCAGATTGGGTGAGTATTTAGTGTGTTGTAACAACACCTAGATAGAAGGCCTGCGCACGGAAACGTCATACATTGTTACATGTTCATAAGAAGTCATTGTTATCATATTTCTACCACGGTCTATAGATATAAATGGTCATCGAGCTGCACTGAAAAAAGAAACTAAAGTTTCTAGCTCCCGATAGGGTGAAAACTTCATTGACAAGTGGCGCTGCATGTACAATCGGCCCAACTGTGCCTGCAACGCCGCCCTATCGGGTAACAGAAACTTTAGTTTCATTTTCAGTTTCAATAATATACCACTATTGTAGGTCACGGTCGACCCTAGTGCGATCTATGCGGCACCTGAAGCGATTTGTTTTCCTTAGCTTCTCGAAACAATGGAAAATGTCGGAAGCTCGATAACCATTTATATCTATAGACCATTCAGACGTACAAAAAGGAATAATTTTGGCTAATTGGAACTATAAAACATAAGCGACGTGGAGATTACAGTGCTCCACGAGCCATAGATGAAAGAGGGGAATGTCGGTTGCGATGGTGCGTCGGTTACAGTGGAGCAACTTATTGTCCATATGAACCACGGAGCTACTGCAGGTGTATCCAGAGCAACAGTTCAGCGAACGTTGCTGCGTATAAGGCTCCACAGCAGACGTATGGTGACAGCACCTACGTTAATGACTGTGCATCGGCGTAAGAGGCTGAATTTGCACGGCAGTACCAACACATGACATCCACTGATTGGCAAAAGGTTGCCTTTTCAGATGAACCACGTTTTTTGCTCCATCGGACGGTTGGAAGTTGGCGCATAGGGCGAGAAACGTCAGAAAACAAACACCCTTTGATCATTTGTGGATGGCACCAAACTGGCGAAGCCAGCGTTATCGTCTGGGGATTGTTTTCGTGGCATTCTCTGGATGCACTCATCATTGTGGATGAATCAATTTAAGTACGTATCGATCCTTGCTGACCATATACATCCACACATGGATATTATTTTTACTCGGCATGGTGGCATCTTCCAGCACGAGAGCGCAACATCTCATACAGCTGGAACTGTACGTGAGTGGTTAGAAGTGCACGAGGAAGACCTTACTGTACTTCCCTGGCTCCCAAATTCCCCGGACAACACCTTGATTCGGTTATTCGCTCCATTGATACACCACGTCGCATCCTCCAACAGCTGTCAACTGTACTGCAGTCAGCATGGCTAATTTTCCCTGTGAACACAGTAACAGGTGGCCACATTAATGAGACTCGACTATTTATTTTATTGCACTAAATCATTATTTTATATTTCAGCCGTAATTTGCAATAGCCTTATTTTTATTGAAGAAAATAAACAATAATTATGAAATTAAAAGACTCTAGATTTTGTGAAATGACTTTAAATAACTTTAAATTCAATCTGCTCAATCAAATGCCAAAAAATGACTCGCTGATGAAGATCCAAGTAGCCTGTAACGTGTGCGAAGAAGGCATCACCGTAGACGATCTTCCTTTCGAGATCAGCGGTCAGATAGACACCATATGGACGAATGTCTATGCGAGTAATATTCATTTTCTCAGCCAGTACACCAGTCATGTAGACATCGTCTATCCATATGAAATATGTGTTTTCCATAGCGTAGAAAAGCTCAAAAACCGTTTTTATAGGCATAATATATGAATAACCCATGCAATAATTCGGATAATTTATTTGCCCCTTCATTATATGCTCAGGAAGATACCATTTATTTCCTAAGTTTCTGTCAATTGCGGAATTGTACTTAACCGAACAGAAAATACTTGCTTTTTCAGAGGTAGATTTAAGAGCAACTTTATAAATGAAGCGCTTCAAACTAAACAGGTTAATAAAGACATCGTCATCTACTTTGACAATGAATTTTGGATATGAGCAATGATTCACTATCCATTGCGTAGCTTTAATCGCTTTGTATGTGAGATTCTGGTAAGAATCCGTGAAATTAGCTTGAACAATATCGTGATATATATTGCTTTCTCTTCGAATCTCTTTTTCTAGGCCTTCGTCATTTGTTCGACCAAGAAAGAACAGCGTTGCCACTCTGTGAGTGACATAGAATTTATGGTTTCCCCATGTATTACGGATGATAGTTCTATATGAGAAATGAGATGGCGCAGAATGAACATATATAAGAATGGAGAGATTTTTGAAGCGATCGCTGCAAAAGGATTCTTCCGTGATTAAAAATTCCAAATTCTGAATTTCTTCGATCAGTGAAGCATTTTTAAGTAGAGTGACAGGTTTCTTTGTTTTAGAAAACGTACTGAGATGGAATAAAAGAAAACATAAATGGAAAATAAGAAGAACTATAAATATTTTGAAGAACTTCTTTGGAGACCTGTAAAGAAAACATTTTCAGTGGAAGATTGAACGAAAAAAAAGTAATTCTTTTAAAAAAATTATCCATATAGTAATATATGCTATAATATTTGAATGATAAATGCTTATCTTTGAATAATTTGTATTTTAAAATGAATATCAACATGCTAAGTTTCTCCTTTAATCATCAATTTGAAACATAATTAGCACAAAATGATTATCAGTTCATAAGGCACTGAAATTGTGTTTCACATTAAAATCTTGATTTATGTATCATCAAAATCTCAAGATGATTTCCAGCCTACCTTCGCAGGCGCCAATTCAACAACGAGGAAGTGGAAGCCGGGATGAAGAAGTTCTTCTCCTCGAAGGAAAGAGCTAGTATTGTCGCGACATCAAAACTGAAAAAAGATGGCGTATGCATGTCCTGTACTTTGAACGCTAAGCACGTTTCGCTGTAAAGCGGCGTATTAGAAAATAGTGAAAATATTTCAAAACTTTTGACTCGCCCTCCGCATTTGATAATGTTTCTGTTGTTTAAAAAAACTCCAGCTAAGTATCTTCTTCTGAATTGCATGAACAGCGATCATGATTCATGTTACTCGCCGAACATGTGAAATTTAATGTGGCCTCGAAATATATTCTCAACTGGAGGAAAAGGTTGAAAAGAAGTGGAAGGGACATATGCAAGAATAAAACATTAGGCGAGTCCGATCGAATGCACGGAGGAACGTAGACTTAATGACAGGAATGTGAATGGATGATTCCCACAGAGAAAGAGAGAGCTAGATAAAGAACTAGATAGATAGATAGATAGATAGATAGATAGAGAGAGAGAGAGAGAGAGAGAATATGAAAAATCTATACGTTTAATTTCCAAGAGCGATTCTTTCGACAGTTCGTTGGAAAAAACTACTGCATATATAAACTTCATTTTGGTCTTAAATGAAAGATCTTAGTCTGTAGATTTGTCAGTTAGTTTTTATGTTCATAATTACTCCCCAAACAAGAAAAAGTTCGGACAGTGGGTTTTGTTTACATAGGAGTTTCATTTTTTGTGAAATTTATTATAAAAAATAAAAATTGATTTCATTGTTATGCATATACAAAAATTGAACGCAATAACTAAACAACGAAAGGAAATATGACAGATCGTATAAAATATCAATGACAGAAAATGATCCGGACAGGAAAAAGTTCGAACAGTACTGTTTAATATTTGGTAACATCGCCCTTAAATGAAATAACAGCCGTCACACGATCGTTCATAGTGTCCACTAGTTCTTGGCACTGTTCTGGAGTGATAGCATCCCAAATTTCCTAAATTTTCCGTCGTAAACCATCTACATTGCATTGTGGATTTTTCCGAATCGCGCTCTTCATGTATCCCCATAGATTCTCGATGGGAGACAGATCAGGGCTGCTTAAGGGCCAGGTTAGGATTGGAATGTTGCATTGGACAAGTCATGACTTTGTTGTTTATGCCGTATCATAACTAGCCCCATCTTGTTGAAATGTGCCTTATCCATCGGCGTGTAACGTATCAATGAAAGGAAGCAAATGTGATTCCAAAATTTTCTGGTAACGAGGTGCGTTCACAGTTCCATCATTGAACCATATCTTGCCAACTCTCTTAGCGGACATGCATCCCCACACCATCAGTCCCTTAGGAAATTTGACAATACGCTTCAGACAGTCACTGTGGAATGCTTCATCCTTGTTCCGAATCACTGTATTAGGTTCATCTCCAATAAAAACGTAAAACGTTGACTCGTCACTGAATATTATTCGGTTCCACTGATGTCGACTCACTTCAGTCTTTCAGTAGCCCATTTTAGCCTATGTTTACAACGCTTGTACTGTATAACTTTAGCCATTTGGGTCATGTTTTGGATCAATATTTCAGCCCCTTCCACTAGTCCAATCTTGCTGAAATTTTGTACACATACGTAAAGTCGGTGACAATACATGAATCTAAAGAAAGTTTTCAAAAAATCCAAAGGGGGGGGGGGATTAATATGAAATAGAATTGGCTTATGTTTGTTTGCTCAAGAGATGGCGCTATGTGTACCTAATTTTGACATAAGCGTTGTTTTTGAAAATTTTTTTTTTCTTCACTTGTTCTTCTGACCAGCTGTCATGACGGGCTTTTATTTAGCCTGTGAAACAAGTGCAAATATTACATGTCATTCCATCACATAGCCTAAGCTTATTAGAATACTTACATTGTAAGATTTGTAGCCAAGTTTCTGCAGATACACACGGCATGTTTCTTTGGTTGCATATTTTCCAGTAACCCCATTCCATTCCGCAGTTATTTCGCTCGTCTGTTTTTCTTGACTATCGTCCTAAGTGCTCTCTTGTCACTAGCTGTCACAATTGTTGGTCGTCCTGTTGACTTTCCAATATCACCATCTTTAGATTTACTGATGTTGACTGTTTGGGAAATATCACGAATTGATTTGTTTTCCAAATGGAGTTATTATAATAATTTTTCTGACATCTTTAGCCACAGCTTTGCCACGCGCCATCTTAATAAATTAAGTCCAAAACAAATTATTTGGAAATATGCGATGTACCCCCAGAAAAATAGAACTGCCGGGGACGTCCGAAGTTTTTTCTGTCGGGTAGAAGCATGTCCGGATCATTTTCTGTCATTGATATTTTTTACGATCTGTAATATTTCCTTTAATTGTTTTGTTTTTGCGTTCAATGTTTGTGTGTGTATTTAGGATGCACACAATTAATTGTTGGAGTTATAACAATGAAATCAATTTTTATTTTTTATAATAAATTTCACAAAAAATGAAACTCCTATGTAAACAAAACCCACTGTCCGAACCTTTTCTTGTTTGGGGAGTACTATTAATTAGCGGTAGGTAATTTACAATTTAAATTTAATATGAAAACAGTGAAATCATGACATTCTGCCTGAATTGTTATTTATTGTTATCGTTTTTAATTTAATTTAATGATGTATGTAATTGTTGTTAATTTGATCATCAATGCTAGCAAAGTTATTGATTTGACGTCTTTGTGGAGAGGATTGTTTATAATTAGCCAGCGAAAAGTATTGTAAACGCTTTCCCGCGATACAGACGTAGTCGACTGGGCAGACTTCTAAGGGTTTTTTTTTTGGTTATAGTTATCATATATAAAACATTTTTTTTTTAATAAACATTAAAAAGAATAAAATAAAAGATCTATATACGTGTATTTAAGTTTCAGGGGTGATTCTTTCGACAGTTCGTTGGAGAAAACTATTGCATCTGTACACTTCATTTTGGTCTTAAAAGAAAGATATTGGTGTCACGTACTTTTACTTCAAATTAATTAATTTGCCAAAATACCAGAGCTAGGAAGTCGTGACAAGAGAAGTAGAGAGGAAAGATTTATTTAAGTTTAATATTTTAATTAAACCTTAAAAAAATTGGTTTACAAAACAATGAAATGAATCGTAAATAAATAGATGATGATTCTTATAGAATCTTACAGAGAATGGAATAGAGTGCGCTAATATAAATAAAGATCTTCTAGAATACAAATATTAATCCAAGCATTCGTCTTCCTGGAAAAATCTGCTAGGAACGGGAGCGTCTGAAGTGGCTAACGGCACCGCATCTACAAAAAGCGGCGACCACAATGTAATTGTCCACGGGGAAACCCGGCCTACTCAGAAATAATAAGACGAAATCAAATTAATCATGAGTCACAATAATCCATGAGCAATGAACGATAAAAGCTTAAAGAGTTTAACTTATTCCACAAGAATAATTAAAGCAAGGCAATGAACGGAACAATGAACGGAACAATGGTAAGTGTCATACCGTACGTAATACTGAAGCTAGCCAAGTGTCGGTAACCTGTAGGGGCTTGCGTTGAAGACCCCACACTTGCAGGGCGAATGGGTGTAGAACGTAACGGCTTTGAATCCGACCGTAGAAAAAATTGAGGGAACTGCTAGATGACGGCCTCGGACTCCTAGGTGTGGGTTACCAATAACGAACCAGATGCAGAAAGACCATGCCACGAATTAGATTCACCCTTGCATCTCTGCCGGAACGCTGAGTAATCTTGCTTCAATTAGACAAAACATATTGCCAAAAACTGTGGACAAAGTACCAAACGGGAAAAGAAAACAAGCGTAAACACTAATCCACAAAAATAATTTTTAATTACAAGTATGTACATTTCGAGAACTATGTTCTTCTCATCAGCGTGAACAACCAACACCTCCTACACTCACAGCAATTTCCAGATCGTAGGACTCATTTTATTAGGTTATAGCTCTCTGACTGGATTCTAAGAATATAGTACTTCGTAGTAAGTTGTACCATCCATCTTCAAGTGTTTACGAACCCCCGACTCATCTAACAGCGCCATCATGGTTTCTTAATTGAAGAGATTATGACACTCGTAACTGTTCCAATGCTATCGGCGCGAGTCAGAAGATGTACCGGAAGTAGATGGCGAACGAGCAATCTATGGTTCATTTATTAAATTTTTATGAATCATTTTGAATCATTTATTTAAGATAAAAAGCTTAAAATGTATAACTAGCTGTGCCTTAAAATAAACATCGATAACTTATGCTTTTATGTGGAATTCTATTGTATATCTGATTATTTAAAGCATACTTCGATGTTTCGCCATCTGGTGGACAGTATAATAGCGGGATCGCGTTTAAACGGGAGTGTCATAACCTCTTCAATTAAGAAACCATGGCGCCATACACAGTTTTACGAGCTAAGACATAAGAAATGGGAATCATTTCCGGTAGAGATACGAAATCGAGTTACGAAAACATGGCGGATAGCGATACTGGACGATTTCGCCGTTCGTGTTAGTAAGAAGATTAATACAAAATTATTAGAATTAATACTACTCTTTAATATTACTATGGATAGGACAAGTTATCTAGAGACTATCTATCAGTAGGGATAGTCTCTTCAACTCTGAGTGCGAGAACAGGCTCCCTCAAAAATCCAACGTTGAATAAGCCATTCTCCAACGTTGTTCGTCTTGCTCCTTCAAATTTTACCAGTTCAAGAAAAATTGAACGAAAACAGGAATCTACAGGTATTGGACATTGAAACTGAAACACCTGGTAGAAATCCAAAATCTTTATTTAATAAGGTGTTGGGGCACTGTGGGCAGCCAGCACAGCAGTAACACGTCTTGGGAAGGATCGGTAGAGGTCCTGCACAGTTTGCACCCCAAACCATTACTGATCCACCCATTACTGATCCACCTCCGTGTTTGACTGTGGGTGCCAAGCAGTCTGGGTTGTAGGCATCAGAGGGGCTCCTCCAGATGAATACCCTCCCTGTTGTTTGGAAGACAGTGTAGCTGGACTCGTCCGAGAATATGACGCGTTTGAGGTCATCCAACGTCCAGGTTTTATGCGTCCGGCACCAGTGAACCCGCTTGGAGGCATTTGTACTACTGATGAAAGGCTTCGGTATAGCAACCCTGCCATGGATGTTGGATTTATGCAGGTAACGACGGATTGTCTTCGTGCACACAGGTTCCTGGAGGTGTGTATTCATTTCTGCGGTGATTTCTGCTGCGGTGGTTTTCCGCTTTCGTGCAACAATCTTGGTCAATGTCCTGACGTCTCTTTCCGACAACTTCCGTTTTCCCCTGCAGTTGCTCCTCCTGGACGTGGTTCGTCCTTCCTGTTCATATGCACACATCACCCTGTATACTGTAGCACGTGAGACATCACAAAGTGTGGCAGTTTTGGACACAGATGCACCTGCTAGACGCGCCCCAACAATCTGCCCTCTTTTGAAGTCGGATATGTCTCCCATTATAGCGCTCTGCACAGACAATTTGAAGCTTACTATCGAACTTTTCTACTGGAGTGACTACCAAGACCTCTGACACGTGATTCATTGATATGCATACGATTAATTACCTAGCAGAAGGTTCTATTCAGCCCTGGGGGTATCCAGTGCTATTTGCGAAGGTGTTTCAGTTTCAATGTCCAATACCTGTAAGTAAGTTACACTTTTTTTCCTAATGTAAATTATACTTATTTAATAGTTTCAAATTTATTTGCTAACACGTTTTCTTATTCATTATTGTTACGATTATTTTTTATTTACTCGTTATGATCTGAAATGCATTTCCACTGAACAGTATTCATTATTATTGACTGCTAACAACATGGCTAGTTTCTCGCAGCAAGAATGGATCTAAACCCCGGAAGCTGTGTATCGGAGCCTTATAGAAAGTAAGAATGGTGGCTGACTTAATTTCAGCACGGAGGTCGAATATGATATTAATTAAAATCAAATGTCACTGTTTCCATTATTGTAGGGAGTGTAAATCATTCATCTAAAATTTATCCTTTTTTCTCCATTTCAGATTGCCAAAGATACTAATATGAGTCTTCCTCTTCAGCCTCCTCGTGATAGTTTCGATTTAGCGTACAGAAAGGAATGGAAAAGGAATATTGCAGATTTATAATCATCCATTGATTTTTGTGCAAGTCAATTCTGTTAGGTGATGGTGAATTTATTGCATTGTACAATATAAGTTGATTGTATTGTTAAATTAATAAATGACTTTATAAAAAAAATTGATGTTTAAAAATTTTAAAAAGATATCGTTTCTCTTCCTATTGTTGTCTACCGTTCAAGAGCTGTCAACTCTATGAAGACGGCGATCATTATTTTAGAATTTAGCAACAGATTTATCATTAAAATCCTTTTTTCTGCCTACAACCTTGGAGTTCTATCTTCTGTTGGCGAATTTTGAATATAAAGATGATAAAATACAAATACAGGTCGGTAACAAATGTAAATTTGTGTAAATAGCAGTATACTCGTGTGTAAATTTGTGTAAGCCTGTGTGTAAATTTGTGTACCTGTGTGTATTAATGTGTAAATAAGCTGTACAGAGGTGTACATGAGCGTAAACATGTGTAACTATGTGTAAACCTGTGTAACTAGGTGTATACACATGTATAAATTTGTGTACTGTGTGTTTAAGTGTGTGAAAAGTTTTGTAAATATTTTATACATATATGTACAAAAGTGTAAACTTGTGTAAATAGGTGTATAGACGTATGTAAACTTGTGTGAATATGACTATATAAATGTGTAAGTAGCTGTGAAAATACCGGGTGGGCAAGAAATAACGTGAGGTGTTCAGAGCTCGCTAGCGGGAATTCTATTAGGCCAAATGCAGTACATTTTGGTGTATATACTTGGTGGAACATGCAGTTTCGATTTCTGCAAAAAAAAAAAAAAAAAATAGTACCAAAAGTCGCCATAGGGGCGCTTATTTCAAGAAAACAATGAATACCTAATTGTCAAATGAACAAATACCGTACAAACCAACTTTAGTAACAACAATAAACAATGTTTTATTTTTAATTACAAATGTGTTTCAATATGACCACCAGTGTGCTGTTCCAATAGCTGCATGCGGTACACGACATTTTCTACGGCAGCTCGCAGCATATCTGCATTAATTAGTCTGATATGGAACGTTATTTGAACCTTTAAGGTTGAGAGGTCAGGAACATGTGCTTGATACACAAGGCTTTTCAAATATCCCCATAACCAAAAATCACAAGGGTTGAGATCAGGCGACCTGGGTGGCCATACCATGGGAAATGCACGACTAATTATTCTGTTGTCTGAAAAACGTTCTCGCAAGATCTGCTGCACCTGACGTCCGATGTGCGGTGGCGCACCATCCTGCATAAAAATGGTAGAATCCAGACAACCCTTTTCCTGCAATCGTGGTATCACGAAATTCTCAAGCATATCGGCATACCTGGCAGAATTGACGCAACAAGTCACCGGTCCACGGGGACGGATTTCTTCAAAAAAGTACGGGCCGTGATGAAAGAAGCAGTAAAGCCGCACCATACTGTTAGTTTCGGTGAATGCATAGGAGTTGGCAGACACACTTGTGGATTTGATGCAGCCCAAATACGGCAGTTGTGGGTATTGATATCACCATTCATATAAAAATGTGCCTCATCACTCCATAAAATTTGCCATGGCCAGGCATCATCCACTTCCGTACGTGCTAAAAATCTCAACGAAAAGTCAGTTCGGGTATGTTCATCTCCAGGAAGCAATTGTTGAACAGGTGTGAGTTTATAGGGATAAAATGTCAATATCTTATGCAATATTTTCCTCACCGTCGAATATGGGATATCTGTTTGGCGTGCTATTGCGTGTGCACTGCTGGTACCCTGCACAGTAGTCATCTCCTGTTCCACAACAGCAGTTGCAACTTCTTCAACGTGTTGCTGCCTGATTCGTTTGCGTCCCCGGCCTGGTTGCACTCCTAGAGTTCCGGTAGATTCAAATCGTTCAATCATTTCTCGTAAGTTAGTTATGCTCATCGGTCCTCTTCGTAACGTTTTTAATCGCCGGAATTCACGAAGGGCAGCACTTGCATTGTCGCTCTTCTGATAAAACAACTTGACTAATAACGCCCGGTCAGGCAGAGTAAGCGTCATCGTCAGGCCATTCGTTCGTGAATGATGGGAAATCCTCAGCCTTGCCTTTTATTGTCATGATTGCTCAACACGAAAGGCGCTTATGCAAATGTATTCATTGTTTTCTTGAAATAAGAGCCCCCTATGGCGACTTTTGGTACTATTGTTTTTTGCAGAAATCGAAACTGCATGTTCCACTAAGTATATACACCAAAATGTACTGCATTTGGCCTAATAGAATTCCCGCTAGCGAGCTCTGAATACCTCACGTTATTTCTTGCCCACCCGGTATATAAATATGTATGTAAAAACGTGTAAATAAGTATATACGCGATTAGTAAACAATCCGTTAATGAGTCTTAAGTCTTGTACAGTCGAGTCAATTGACTCGAGAATGGCGGCTCGGAAAATCGGGTCAAACAACTCTTACTGACATTTGTGTCCATTGACTCTTAAATGGGTCGTATTGGAAGAATCATAGGACTCTCACAAGCGGGTCATACATTGTTACGTCAAAATTAGTCGACTAAATTTAGGGCTTATTATTGGTAGAAATAGGATTAACAATGGTCGACTAATGATCATGGAATAATGTATGGCTTTTCTGTTATCAGCCTCATGTTTAGGTAGTGTTGGTACAACACCGGAACCGAAGTTAACTACAAAAGCAAGGGAGCTCTATTTATATACAGTGGTGAGCAATTTAAACCAATGGGGAGAATTAAGTCTTATAGAGATAATAAAAACAAATAAAATTTCTGACAGGATCAGTAAGGAAATCAGTAAATTACACTAATGAGAGAGTCTCTGTCAAGGACAAAAAGAGGTCTTTGTCAAGAACAAACTACCGTACAACCACCAATTGAACAAAGGATTGAAGAAGATATTCTTTGATTTTGGATTCCAAGTTGCCTACAGAAGTCAGAATACAATCAGAAGATTATTAGGAGGAGGCAAAAACTTAATGCCAGTTGAAGAACCTTCCGGTGTCTACAAAATCTCGTGCAAAGCTTGTGAGTGCTATTATTTTGGACAATCCTAACGAAGTGTGAAAACCAGAATGAAAGAACACATAGCTTGTATTAGAAATGCGAGACATGGATTGTCAAATTTTGCTGACCACATCCTCAACCACGGACATGATTACGACCTGAGTTTGTTAAAAATATTACACTCTACCAGTGATCCAAATTTACTAAATTTTCTTGAGTTCTTAGAAATATTTAACAAGAAAAATTCAAGCAAACTCTTGAACAAAGATACTGGTCCCCTATTGGTCAACAACTGGACTGGATGGGGTTAGCCAACCACTTCCAAGTAAGAGAGGAGGTTTAGGCTTTGACAGAGACCTCTCATTGGTTTAATTTACTGATTTCCTTATTGGCCCTGTCAGAAATTATTTTTATTTGTTATTATTATCTCTGTAAGACTTAATGTCCCTTGCTTTTGTAGTTAACTTCGGTTCCCGTGTTGTATACTTGATGAGGAGAACACTATTTTTGAAATGTACATACGTGTAATTAAAAATTATTTTTTTTGATTAGTGTTTACGCTTGTTTTCTTCTCTCGTTCTTGCTCCAATATGGTAGTCGAGGTGTTTCTTATTTGATCCAAATTTTAAATTCTTTATAAGCACTGCTCACATAAATTCTAGGTCGATTCTGCTGAAAACCTTTCGGCACTACATAGGAATCACTTCTCGATGAGGCGGATCTATGTATCGGGGTTCCTACTAATGAAAATAAAGAACTAACATTACGATTCAAAAAGTACTCTTGCCTGGTATCATAAACCTTTGAGGCGTGTCGAGTTACTGTTGAAGAATATGGCGGAATAGACGCATTCAACTGTTCTTTTGAATTATCTCTATTACGAAGCAGATGGCCGGATAAAGCCTTCCTCGTTGCAAGCACACTGTGATATACTGCTGGAAACATCGCTTATCAAAATTGTATGGAATTAGAACAATGTCTTAAAACGGAATCACAGACGGGACTTGCCTTTTCTTGATGATTTTTCTCCGTAGAACATTGCTTCAGCGAACGCACTGAATTAGTAGAAATTCCTTTTTTACAATGTCGAAATTTCTTTGGATTCCCATCAAATGTACGCAGACAAGCATTCACAGCATCATCGGGAAAAGACTTTTCCAAATTCCTGGCAGCAACGGAAAACTTCTAACCTTCATTTGCCTTGCAACTCTTTTATATCGTCTTTTAAATGTCTTATTGCTTATGCATTTATGAGAGCCCGTCAATAAGAGCGCGCCAACACCTGAGCTGAGAACCTGGACCGGTTCATTCTCATCCAAAATAGCTGCCAACCCGTTGCTCGCGAGCTGACGTCAGAGCTATCACTTTCGCTCTTGTCCGCCTTGTTTGCTTGCGAACCATCGACAGCGCTGTTCTATCCTTATTTTTTTTTGCGACTTATTTTCCCGTGTAACAGTTGGAATTGCAGTGATGCCATTTCACTTTATACTGCAATTACCGATGTACTCCAAACTCCATCGTTTCCAGAAGTGCTGCAGCAGTTGCTGAGTCAACTGAAATCGGGAAAATCTCGATAAAGGAATGAGGTCACCTGAACTAATAATATTTAATGCTTTGCCCAGGTGACGTGCACTTAGACTGTAGATTTGTCAAAGTTAGTTTTTGTGTCCACAATTACTATTAATTAGCGGTAACTTACAATTAAAAATTGCTTTAAGCGCATGCGTAGTGATAATGATAATAATGTCTTCCGTGCAACGTTCTCTGCTTTTAAGCTGCTCTAATAATATTTGCTGCTCTGACGATTTTTTTAATTTATTTTTTAATTAAAGAGATGGAGATTAATAATAAGATGGGTTGTTTACCGTCAAATTTTGACGGGATCCATCTAGTGATAGTTTTATTTTTTGATGAAAAGTTTGAGTAATAAAGCATTCAAGCGACAATAAATTATTATTAAGGTGTCTGGATTCAGCTTAATAAAGGCCACACTTGCGTGCTTTCGGATATCTTAATTTGTTTGTGATATATCCTCGGTCATAACTTCACCATCCAGGACATGCATTATTCACGTTATAATCCTGCACAATGATGGATTATACTACAGTATAGATAAAAAAAAGTTATAATCCGTAATATCTAAGAGGGCCCGACAATGAATTTATCTAAGGACCATCATAAATTCCTGATTTTTGTCTATATTTATTTCTAAACACAAAATCGGGCCCGAGCAAATTTTTGTCTTGGGCCCGATCGGAAGTTAATCCGTCACAATCCCTGGCAAAATGTTTGCGAATAAGCAGCAAAATCAACTTGTATAGAAGTCCATTTTCGTTTAATTCTATAAAACCAACATAGTTAAAAATAAAAAAACTCTCACCAATTATGTCTCAGTACGGGGTATGCAAATTGTTTTGGCTAAATTATGTTTCAAATAAATTAAAGAAATACACTACGTGACATTGAAAATGCAACACCATGAACGAATGGGCAGAGAAATATGAAAATTGCAGGGCTGACCCAGCTCTCAAGGTTATGTAAATGATGCGAATTGCGCAGCTTTCCCGCGTATTTTGAATGCGATATAAGGGAAGGAATTTGCATAATTGGTAATACTTCTGCTACTCTGTCTTGTACAGAAATCGTTTTCCAATTTTTTTTTTGGTTGCTGAGGAAACGTTTGGTCGCAGAGAATACCAGGACGTCGTCAACCAAGGCAGTTGCTGCAGAAAAACGATTTCACGACGGGTATGGTGATCGGACGCAGAAGGGCAGATTTCGTCGAATCGCAGCAGACTGCAACCTAAACGCGTCCACGGTGCATCGGCTATGGCGAAGATGGATGGATGGAACACAGGAATGTGGCACGTTTGAGAAATTCCGGTGCGGCCACAGCGACGTCAGCTCGTGTGAACAGACGCATTCGCTGGCAAGCTTTGGCGAACCCCAGGCCACTTTGGTTGACCTCTTGCAACATGTTCAGGACACTCTAGATGCTTCCATATCATCCAGGGTCATTATTCGTCAATTGGTGTCTGGCGGCCTGCACTCATATCGTCCATTAAGAAGACTGTCATTGACCCCATGTCACAGATACCTTCGTTTGCAATGGTGTCGAGAAAGAGCCATTCGAGACTTTTCCTCAACCACGTGGACAATGGAATAGCGCAGGTGGTGTTCTCAGACGAGTCACGCTTCTGTTTCAGCAATGACAATCGCCAAATAAGGGAGAAGCACGTCCTGAACAAGGAAGTAAGGAGAGGAAATTGTTAAGGATGATCGAATTCTAAATAAGGATTAACTTCGTTATCCGTTGTTCGAGTCCTATAGATCTCTCACTGTGGACGCAGCGTAAGGCCCGCCGCAAATAAAAATCAGGAGCGACCTGGTCGCTAGCGAAAGCTTATCTCCCGTTGTCGCTTGCAGTGCGGGGGGGGGGTGTCGTCAAGATCACACTGCTGACGTCAATTGTCACCCTTTGTCGCCAGCTCGTCTCGCCGCAAATGCGGGAGCGTCGCTGGCTCACCCGTCCTCTCTCCACGTATGCGCAATTATCACTTTCCTTATTTGAAATTTAAATGTTTGGTTATTACAATGAAACCCAAATACTTTACCTGTGTAAATGAGGTCTGAATTATCATCCTTCAATTTAGTTACCAAACTGCTAAGGACATTGGAGCGCACAATACGCTTATAATAACTGGGATGGCTAGTATCCCAGAGAACACTTTTTCTGCAATTAAACATGTATATTATTTTAAATTGAATAAATATTTAAACTTTCATTAAATATAATATAATATTTTTTTACACAATTCAAAACATCAAGTAACATAGATCAAACAAACAATGGATACCAAGCAAGAATAAATAATACGGTTACTATTTTTAGGAAAATGCTTTATGAAGTCAAATTGAAATCTAAATTCGTTTAAAATAAAGATATAAATAAGTAATAAATTGAACTCTTCCAGTATATGGTTATAAAAACTTTAAATAACCTAATAAAGTCAAAACCATATAGTACTGATGGGTAATGACATATGGCCTCAAAATTTCTACTATTTCTACTATTATTTCTACTATTTGCCCTCATCCATTCCTGGCACTACATTTTTTTCTATAGCACGTGTATATATGCATAATTTTTTCTCAGCATATGCTGCGTGGAAAAACAAAATATTAATTTTTTTTTTTAATTCTGTAAAATTTTTACTAATCTCTATAATCCGTCTCTATCGTCCACTGTATTTTTTCAGTGGTTGAGGGATTTGATGTTTTGTTTTGTTTTGTTGATGCCATCGAGGATGTTCTAGATCATTACTGTTCTAGATCATTACTGTTCTAGATCATGTGATGTTCTATGTCGCTGAAGCTGGTCGCTTCCACTGAATTCAGCTCAGCAGAGGCGACGTCGTATGAAAACCAATTTTTCCCGTCGCTTGCGACCAAGGGCGAAATCGAGTTCATGCTCGGGCGACAAGAGCGGCGTCGACGCATGCGCAGTGCCCAAGGAGCGACAAGGCATATTTGCGGCGGGCCTTAGAGTTTGGCGTGAACATGGTGACAGGTCCAATCCGGCCGCAACTGTGGAACGGCAGACCGCGCGACAACGCGGCATCATGGTTTGGGGCGTAATCTCCTACAATAGCAGGTCACCCTCTGGTCCTTACTGATGACGCCTTGACGTCCCAACAATACGTGGATGAGGTGCTGCGTCCGGTGACACTACCCTTCCTTCAGTGAGTGCCCAATGCCATTTACCAGCAGGATAACACCCGACCGTAAACGGCACGCATCATCCAACATGCCCTGCAAAGTGCCCAGGTGCTTCCCTGGCCAGCAGTCTCCCCTGATCTCACGTCTGGGACGCGATTGGACGTCGCTTGCATGCACTGCCATCGGCGCGTTCAGAAGACGAACTTTGACAAATGGTTGATAGGGAATGGACATCCATCCCTCAGGACACAATCCGCACGCTCATTGACTCTGTACCTAGACGTATCGCTGCCTGTATCGCCGCCCACAGTAGTCTTACAACCTACTGATCACACGGTGTCGTCGCCCAATGTACAGGTATATCATGTTGTAATAAGCATTGCTGTCTCTTTCTGTTTGCTGATTTTTAAAACTTTCTATGCACGCATTCATGATGTTGCATTTTCAATGTCACATAGTGTAATTTCATAGCAATTTAACAAGAAGGAAAAAAGTATGCGAACATGAATACTCCCATGTCCTCGCTTCCTCCACCCAAAATTTTAATAGATTCTTTTAGCTCAAATCAAAAATTACTTAATATATTTTTTTACCTCATTGTAGATGAATGTTATGATTCGAAGCTAGTTTAAAATATTTCAATATAGAACATCACCCTAAAATAAAATAAAATAAAATGAAATAAAATAAATCTACTGCTTAAATAACCGTTAAATTTTTTTATTAAGTTTAATGTGATTCTTTTTATACAGGGTGGTTATAATAAAATAGGAGATACAAAATAAACAAGCCAAAAACTGAACACAAAACCACTATTCCACAATAAGATTTTTTTATTAAAGACCCAGATATACATTTCGGGGACTATGCTCCCTTCATCAGTGTGTGAGTAACAACGAGAAGAACCCAGAATTTATAACATACAGAGACCAATCGGATGAAGGAGCATATCGCCTGTGTAACAAATGTGAAATTAGGGGTTTCGTCTTTCGCAAATCATATCTTAAGTGAAAAACATGATTATTCCACTGAATTATTTGAAATTGTTCATACGAGAGCGTATTGAAAAGTAATGCCGATTTCCGGAGTTGTTGTCGGAGAGGAATTCCGGAGTTGTTGTCGACACCAGGATTGAATGGCAGCTTTGGACCCTCTTCTGGAGTACGATAACGTCCGCCCGCACACGAGTAGCCTCACACCAGAGGCGTTGCAGCGCCTACTGTTCAAAGATGAATGACTGAAGTTCAAAGATGAAAGACTTTGCACCTTGCCACTTTCACCGCTTCCCAAAGAAGAAAGAGCCCCTTAAGGGACATGAGTTGGTTCTGACGGCGAGGTAAACGCTGCCATTCAATCCTGGTGTCGACAACAACTCCGGAATTCCTCTCCGACGGGTTCACCCAACCAGTCACGCGTTGGCGCAATGCGTGGAAAGGAATAGGGACTATGTCGTAAAATGAATAGTGCATTACATAGAGGACAAATGTGAGTATAAGATACAAAAAGAATTTTGAAAATCGGTTAACAAATAAAAAAAGTTACAGCCATGGAGACATTACTCTTCAATACGCCCTCTTACATACAAAGACTTAAAAATTTTAAACTCTTTAAGAGTTCGATAGAGATTGTAAAAAACGAAGCAACCAATCAGCTCCTGAATAGTGACGATGGCCATATGCCTGTGGCGTACTGGCTGCTCTTAGCAAAATTTATTACAAAGTAATTTTGTTATTCCTGAGTTAGGTGTTTGGCTCTTTTGTCAAGCTCAAGGTTCTTTTTACCGTTGTTCTGGTATTTGGCTCCTGTATCAGATTTTGTTTTTTAATCACTGTTCAGTTAGGCAGATTTGGTTAATAAGGGGATATTCTTGTGATTGGTTGTTTTATTTTCGGTTGTTATTGTTTGTTGATTGATTGGTCTCTGGATTTTTCTCGTTGTTACTCACTCACTGATGAAGGGAGCGTAGCCACGGAAGTGTACATCTGGGTTATTAATAAAAAATCTTGTTGTGGATTAGTGGTTTCTTTTTTTCCCTTTACGTAAAACAGGAGATGTTTTAATCCTATTGGTCAAAATGCAACCAAATTTGATGTGCATATATTTCCTGACCAGAATGTTTCGATTTCCTAAATAAAAAAAAATAGTTAATAAATTTCCCCTAGATGACATTTAGCGTTAATGTTGCTTTAATTTGCATATTGGATAGGTTATCAAATAAATGCGGACAATAAACAGAAAATAGGAAACAAAGCGCAAATATTTACAGTTCGAGCCCCATTATTACGAAATCTGTTAATACGAAATCCCGCTTAATATGACATTTTCTCTGGTTCCGGTCTCTTATATAATAATCCTATATAAAATTGGTCGTTTTATACGATCTTTTCTTACCAAAGTCTGGATAATAAGAAAAAAAGAAGAAATTCATTCCAAGAAAGTTACCTTATTTGAGATTTTTATTGTAAAAAAAGAAAAAAAAGGAGGTGAAAAAAAATTTTTTTTTAAGCTGCAAATTCTGTTTGGTTCTTATGTCAATAAACAACAAAACAGGGGCATGGGAATCTTTTTCTTTCCGTATCCGGAAAAGCAAATGTTGTAAACTTAGAGGTTAGACATTCCAGGAATAAGTCAGAATCGATAAAGGTCTTCTCACCAAAGATCTTTTTGACGAATGAAAATGAAGAAGGCGAATCTGAAGATGAAGCAGAAAGTGATGACGACGAGACAGAAATATCCGCACCATCTAACCAGCGCATGTTGTCAATTTTAGAGATTAAGTCGTACGTCCTGTATGTTCCACCAGATCTTTTCAATTTATACAGTTCTGAGATCAGTGTTGTTATAAAAAAATTCTATTCCTTTATGTAAACAAACATCCGTTTCTGACGAAAATTTTTAGACATGAATCATACGAAAAGCGGATAATAAGCAACAGATTTTTGAGTCCCTTGTATTCGTAATAACAGGGATCGATTGTATTTCCAATTTGATGTGAGAATTTCTAGAAAACTGATGAAACAATATTAACCCTTTATATATCCGACAGTTATATCATTATCTATCCAATATGCAAATTACAATGATATTAGCACCGATTCATATCCTAGCGTGAAATTTTGAAATAAATTTTTTATTGTAAAAAAAAAACAAAAAAAAAACAACCTCACAGATCATTCTTGAGTTAATCTTTAATAATTTTTTTTTTATTTAAAAGTTCGAAACCTCGTGGTCAGGATTGTGTATACACAAAATTTGGTTTCATTTTGACCAATACTTTTTGGACACAGAGTTCTAAACAGCTCCTGTTGAATCATAACTACCCGGTACATTAAACCAAGTTTTATCTTAATTCAAAATTTTAAGAACTGTTTTGTAAATATTAAGGCAAAAAAGAGTTCTAATAGCGTTGTACTTTACACTCTTTAAAATTTAAACTTTAATATAATAAAATTAAAGTATGATCATTATAGTGCATATCTAATCAAAAAAGAAGCAATGATTCTAATCTTATGCAATAATCAGTGCTTCATTTACAGTCTTTCTTCTTCCTGAAGTGACGTATTCTTTTATCCAAAATATCAAACCATACAACTTTAATGTTGGCCCTGAACTGGGTCTCCTTGGTTTTAATGTTGCGGTGCTTGCAATGAGGATTGTGGGTGATCCGCTCATCGGATTTTGGTGAAATTTTTTTTTGTTTTGTTTAGAATTTGCTGTTAACAAATATGCAATTGGAATTTTTTGTACATCTCTTACGGTTTTCGAGATGGAATTTGGATGTGTCCTAATTTGATTATTTGAGATGATGAAAAGTGCTCCATCAGATAGAGCACCCTCAAGTTGCTTTTCATTCCCTGTAATGGAATTTGCATAACTACAATGGTATCCAAGATAGGAAGGGGTTAGCAGAATTTTGACTCACCCTATATATAAAGAAGAATGTTTGTTTATGAGTTTGTTTGTTTCTTATACAAATCTACAGTTTTATTCCGATCTTGATAAAAATTTGCACACTTGATCTTCAAAGCACAAGAAAGGCCACTGTTTACCTGAGATATCGAAAAAATAATTGTCGATAATAAACGATATTCATAATGATGGCAGGGTATGATAATAAGAGGTATATGGTGTGCCCAAATGAAAAGGAGACTTTCACTGTAACGCCGTTAGCAGTTTGTAAATGTTTGTCGATATGTTTGTCGATAGATACATTGCCATTCCGGCTCCCCACGTCCAAAACAGCTCACTCTGCCGTGAAAACCGGAAAAGTGATGCTCATTTTCTTTTTCGACGTAGAAAGACTTACATTCCTCGACTGGCTAGAACGGGGTGAAACAGTTAACGCTGGACGGTACTGCAACACGTTGTTGAAGCCGAAACGGGCCATCGAAAGCGCAGAGAAGCTCTCGAAATGGATAGTGTAGCTCCAGGACAACGCTAGGCCACTTGTCACCAAGAAGACCCTCCACCTGCTAGAAACATTTCGATGGGAAGTCCTCAAACATACTCCGTATAGGCCCGACATCACCCCATGTGACTCCCATATTTTAGGCCCCTTAAAAAATTACTGACAGCTCATCGGCTCACCTACAACAAGGAAGTGCTGAAAACGTGGAAAAAGGATCCGTATTCAACCCAGGAGTTTCAACACTGAAGTCATCATTCGCTTCTTAAGCTCTGAGATCAGTGCATTATTATCAAAGGCAATTATGTGTAGGCATATGTTGCACGTTAACTGAACGTCAAATATTGTGTACTTAAAATATTATGTAATTAAAATATTCGTTAGATGTAATCGTAGTCTCCTTTTCATTTGGACACACGTTATATCTCATGACCAACATCGGCAAAGCAAAGTTTGTGCTTTATAGTGTAAATAAGGTTCAATTTTTAACAATGCACAGAATTCCTGTTAGGGTTTTTCTTAGAATTGATATTTAGGTTAGAACTTAATGTTTTATTGAAAATCTTTAAAAATTAGCACTTACTAGAGATAATGGAGAGTTAGCAGACTATTGAGAAAGAGTGGAACGTCGACTGAGGAAGCAGTCGCTTCGTTCTGTGTTGTATTTGTTTCGTAAGCACACTGCTGCAACTCAGCAAATGGTGAGCAAGTTATGAGCGAGTGGTGAGCGAGTGACGAGTGTGTCAACCAAAGAAATGAAGAATGTTAGATCAGAAAACAGTTATGAATGGCCAAGTTTTGCTTCAAGACATCGAGAGCAGAAATGCAATTGCAACAAAAGATTTCCAAGCCGTAAATAACTCTACTCAGATTGTTGGGATTACAGTGCACACGGACACAATCGATCATATACATCCACAGCCATCCAAGAGAGTTGTTTCGTCGAAGCTATTGTTGCCATATATAACAACAAAACTGGGGAAATTTTATTGCCATGGAAACCGATGTAGTGGTGATGCAACATGTGTCTTTCTTTAGCTCCTTAACAAATGTTCAGACAATTTTTCGATTGAAAAACGGAAGGAAATATTCTGCGACCTGGATTCGCACCAGGAACCTCGACTGTCATGATCGACGCCTCAACCAATTGGGCTATCGCAGACACTCGGATAGCCATGCTGTCACAAGATGTCTTAATGACAACCAAGTTGTCTTGGTTGAAAGCTCAATGGGAGGCGGGCACCTGGCTCACAAATCGAGAACTTCTCCTATCCAAACCATCAAAAAGTTGATGAACTCACAAGTAAATAATAATAATTATAAACTGGAGATAATCTCCAAACATACGTAATAATTTTTCAATCGAAACTACTTATCTGTGTTTGGAGGTCATCTCCAGTTTATAATTATTATTATTTAAATGTTCAGACGATTTGTGTGTAGAACCTTTGAACAGTGTAGAATCTTCCTCTTCCAATGGGTTCGGTATATCAGAACGCTGGTCGGTCTTGGGCGAGAGTTAACGACATAACGAATAACAAAGCATACATCGACAATTGAAAGCAAAAAGCACACTATTGTGCTGGTTAATAATCGTTCGAAGGATACATGTTTATTCATATATATCGAAGTGTCACAGAAGAAAAGAAGGAGTATTGGTCAGAGAAGATAAAAAGTTATCCAGGCATCGGAAACATTTCAACAACGTCCTTTGTCTACCGTAGGAAATTTTATAATTACTGAAAACCTGTTTACCTACAACTGTAATTATCCCGAGCAACGTCAGATGCCTCTGCTAGTAAAAAAAAAATATAGCTGCTTTATGTACCTTGGATGCCAAAGACCTTGAAAGATAAACATATTTCTCTTGTACAGTACTTAAATCAAGTGAATTGAGCTGTATAATGTTCATTAATGCAATGTCGTTGCTCACAAAAGAACTGAAGAGAACATTGTTTTAAATGATTTTTTTTTAATTTGATATCGTTTGAAGAGGAGTACTTGAATTTATTTTTACAGAATTTAGAAATTTATTACAAAAAAAGCTATTTATCTTACTATAAGGAAGGAAATAAAGATTACATTGAAATTTTTTTATGTTTGGTAAAATTAATTTTGTAGATTTTTAATTTTGAAGTAAATTTTCAATTATTATATTCAGTCTTTTCAATCAACTGCCATAAAAGAACTCGCAGATGGAGATCCGAATAGCCACTCATGTGTGCGAAGAAGGCGCCATCGGTTTCGACCATCATTTCAAGTTCAGTGATCTTTAAAACACTATACTCTCTAATATCTGTGTGATTAATATGGATTTTCTCAGCCAGTATACCAGTCATGTAGACATCGTCCATCCATATTAAATTTGTGTTTTCCATAGCATAGAAAAGCTCAAAAACCGTTTTTATAGGCATAAAATATGCAAAACCCCTGCAAAATTCCGGGTAATACATTTGTCCCTTCATTATATGCTCAGGAAGATACCACTTACTTCGTAAGTTTCTGTCAATTTCATTATTCTCCATAATGTTACAGAAAATATTTCCTTCTTCAGGATTATACGTAAGCTCAACTGTACGAATGAAGCGAGTCAAGCTAAACAGGTTAATAGAGACATCGTCGTCTACTTTGACGATAAATTTCGGATTGAAGCAATGCTTCACTATCCACTGCGTTGCTTTAATCGCTTTGTATGTGAGATTGTGGTAAACATCCGTGAAATTGGCTTGAACAATATCGTGATACATGTTGCTCTCTTTACGAATCTCCCTTTCTATGTCTTTCCTGTTTGTTCGACCAACGAAGAACAACGTCGCTACGCTGTGAGTGATGTAAAATTTCTGGTTCCCCCATGTATGACGAATGATGGTTCTATAAGCGAAGTGAAGTGGCGCAGAATGAACATATATGAGAATGGAAATATTTTTGAAGCGATCGCTGCAGAACGACTCTTCCGCGATTAAAAATTCTATCTTCTGGATTTGTTCACTCCGTGGCATATTTGAAAATGCATTTGCAATTTTATTTGTTTCATGAAACCAATGGAGACGGAATAGAAGAAAGCAAAATTTGAAAATAAGAATCACCATGCAGAATATGAAGATGTTTTTCGGAAATCTGCAAAGAAAACATCTATGGAATATTTTAACAAGTCAAGAGGATTCATAAAAGAAGGAAAAGAATAATTATTTTATAATTTTTAAGCTACTTATTAGCAAACTAATTCGACACTAACTTAGACAAACTTAGAAAATTATGACGGTTGAATAGCAATAGCTATATTCGAATAATTTTTAAAGTATAAAACAGTTTTAATATACAGGGTCTTTATAATTAAAGTTCCATTTTGACATGGCCATAAAAAAACTACTGGACCAAAAGCTATAATACTTGGTAATACTATACAAGAGGGCATGGGAAGTTCATACCCACTAAAAAAAAAAAAAATTAGTTCAGAAGGTCACCACCAGCATGGAATGGCGCTCTATGCAATATTCGTATACGAAATTAGACACGAAGACACAGGTTAACAAGTCTTTAATCGTTACTAAAATTAGTTACATGTTGAATGTGGCCTCCACCATTTACTGAAAGCAGGTTACACCGGATTACTGTTTCCAATTTCGTATACGAATATTGTATACAGCGCCATTCCATGCTGGTGGTGACCTTTTGAACTAATTTTTTTTTTTTGGTGGGTATGAACTTTTTATGTCCTCTTGTATAATATTACCAAGCATTATAGCTTTTGGTCCAGTAGTTTTTTTTATGGCCATGTCAAAATGGAACTTTAATTATAATGATCCTGTATATTGTTTAAAACAAATACTTGTATTATTATGTTTATTCTATAAAAGTGAAAACTGAAGTATCATTATGCTTGTATTGTTCTCGGATGAAGGTTTCTACAAGTAAAACTGTTAAATAATAGCAAACTCACTATTCTCTACACTGCAGTACTGGATATAAATACAGGGTGTAACAAAGATTCATCACATTTCAAAAATCTATTTTTATTTTTAAAAATGAAGATACAGAGATGGGCGGTATATTGAAATGTTTGTAATAATCTTAAGTTTTGTTTATACGTGTTTGATGTTTCCTTCCCCTGCTGCATGGCATATAGCTATCCGATAATAAAATTCTTCCCATACATGCTGAAGCATATCTGCAGTCACTTCACGAATGGCGTCTGCTATTCGAGTTTTTAGCTCCTCCAGATTTGTCGGAAAGGGAGCACAAAAACACGGTCTTTTACGCATCCCCACAAGAAGAAGTCACAAATGGTGAGGTATGGGGATCGAAGTGGCCACGAAAAGGCTTTGTGTTGTGCGTTCGCCATCGTGACAGTAAATGACGAGACCTCCCTACGTCTTCCGGATACACCCTAGATTCCTGTACCGGCGTGGAACAAAAACTTGACGTCCCCCTCTATTAAATGGTATGCGGTTCATTGACCTGCGGCTAACAGTTGCCGAGCTATTTATGATTGAACTGCGATGAACCTTTATGTTACATGCTGTATAAAGCATGCAAGAACGGTTTATAACGAATTATTAAGTACTGAAAGGTGCTTTATGCTATCAGTGTGGGAAAACTTGTCTGTCTGTCTGTCCGTCCGTCAGTGCGTAACTCTAACTCCTCCGAGGCTATGAAAGATTTTCAAAATCTGTTTTCGTCAGTCGATGAAAATGGTTCATGGCACGAACGAATCACAAATATTATATAAATCGGTTCATTGGCACGTGCACAAATGGTACCTCTATTTTCCCACCTAGCAATTTTCAATGGGAAGATACATTGTAATTAAGTAATATATCAAACAAATCGTAATGATCAGATAGAAACGGATATAAATTATTATTTTTGCCAATTCATAAACATAGTTCCGGGAATGAACCATTTTGAAAATGGTTGTAATCGAAACAATGGCACGTGCTCTAATGGTACCCTTATGACACCCTCAAAACGTTTTCGAAGATATGGCATGTAATATGTCAAATAAATTCGGATGATGTATCATGAATGAATATAATGTAAAATTATTGATATTCGAAATTTTTTCAAAGACACCTGGTTTAGTGGAACGATTATGGTTCATTGAAACTTTCAATGCCAAAATATGGCATGTAATATATCAAACAACTTGGAATAATGTGCCATGAATGAATATAATGTAAAATTAATGATAATCCAAATTGCTTCAAAGGTACCTGGTTTAATGGTTTCATTATGGTCCATTAGAAACTTAGAATGTTAACATAATATTTTACGAGAGATAATAGGACGAAACAAATTGAAGTATTCAACTGCATATGAGGTAGTCGCACAGAAATCTTACAGATAGCCACATAATCTGTTTTGTCGCTCTGTTTGACCGTTTTGTCCCTGGAAAATAAATTGCTATCTATAATTACTGTCTCCATCATTGGCAAATTTCTGCTTATTTGACATTTCCTTTAATGAATGAATAATCTTTATGTTGAATATTTAGAAGGCATTCTAGTAAAAGAACAAATAAATTAAAAAGAATTTTCAGTGATCAGGTTTTCTTTTTCTTTCGAATATGTTAAATATTTCCAAATTATGTTGATGCAAGCAGTAAACTAAGTCTTTGCAAAGACACATTCTTTGGGAAATACTGTATATTGGAGGGGGAGGGGGGTGCTTGAGTTAGAAATAGACCAGAAGCCCAAAAGAACATCCGAAATCAGGAATCGCGAATATTGCACATGAGAAAGGCTCTAACCGTGTAAGAAGGTAAAAAGTACCACCGCGCAAAATGCCTTAAAATTAATGACATTAATGAAAAAAAATTGACGGAGGCTCTGGTGACTGCCAAAGCCGCGGGTTTTTAAGGCGTAGAACTACTACTGTATGTTATTATTGGTTACCGTTAGTGTGTATTTTTTGATGAAAAAAA
>JAHWFO010006057.1:63455-92520 GCA_023313115.1 Rhysida immarginata | reverse complement strand
GCGGCGGCGGCAGCGGCAGCAGTGGCTCAGCCATTCAGAAAACCTAAACATAGAATTAGATTTCGGGGCACTTTGAACCTGCACATTGGCCGACTTCATTTCAATCGAGAATAGAATAAACACGGCAAGTGAGCGATTAATGGCGGACAAGCAAGGAGTTGATGTTGTGTTTTGTATGACGTCATAACCACCGACCAATCGGATTGCAGCAGCAGATCCGCTAGCTTTTTATTTGTGAAACCCGCTTTATATTGATTAAAAGACATAGCTTTCGCCTAAGGAGTTAATTTTACAAGAGATACGTGAATATTTGCGCCAACGTAGTTTCTCTTTGCGTTATAGTTTCGTGTCTATAACGATTTATTCCAACCTGCTTCTCGGAGCGTCTATCGTTACTCCAGCACAACGGTGAACCCGTCGTGTAACCCTTTTGGCGGGAGGATTACTGGAACCCGAATGGCGTAGTTGTCGTCCCAAATGAGCGACGCAATGGGGAATTCTATTAGAATAAATAAAAGTTAAGAAAACATTAAAGTACTGCCTTATGAGAGCTAATCGCGCGATAACCTCACAATAAATCGCCCCTAGCGAGCATAAACATTATATTCGTGCATTAGCAGCAAATAACTCACTAGTTGATATCTGCTTAAGAGTTTCGCAACGCGCTACGCAATTTTCACCGGTGATTTGCGCGCATACGCTGCTACCTCTTTGCTCCAAAATTTTCTCCTGCGCGGCCACAGGAACGAAAGGCCGGACGTCGGGGCTCGGGAAATTACCCTCTCTTCTCTCGGACTCGTCTTCTGCGTATATCTTCCCTTTACAACTGCCGTCGTCCTCGAGTGCCTGACACCTCTCCTCTATTGAAATGGCTTGGTTTGCTGGCACCGCTGAAATCTTATCTAAGCAAGCTTGAGCAGGCGGCTTAGTTATTTTCTCTAATACGGGCGTATCATCCCGTTTTTCCAAAGGCAACGCCTTGTAGTACGATTCAAATAGAGGCGCTGACTGCCCTTCCCCTTGTGGTCTTCGGGAGGTGAAAACTTCTCGTTTCCCGCGAAACACGCGGCAGCTGGGCCTAAACCCGAATGTACTCTCTCGGTAAGAATTAAGCTGTCTTACCTGCTGCCCGCGTGCTCGCCTAGAAGCACCTCTTATCGCCGAATTCCAGGGAAGGTAGCCAGAACACCTACACCTCCAATTTTCTTCCTTCTTCCTCGAAATCTTAACTTGTTCTCCCCTTCTCTCTCTCTCTTCCTTTCCAAGTCTCCTTCTCGCACCTTCTCGCTTTCCTATTGGCTCTTTTCTCGTCTCTCCTCTAATCACTGTTACCTTGCCAATCTCTTTCTCTCTCTGAATCTTTTCTGTCTTTTTTCCTTAGTATCCGACGCTCTGTCTTTCGGACCTTGCTTCTCTTCCGTCGTCTGCTTTCTCCATCTATCTTTCTTATGCTTGCCGAACTGGGATTTGGTCGGATTTCATTTTAACTCCTCCCAAATTTTGTGACACATAAGGTTTTCTATAGATTTAAGGGCAATTATTGTTTATTGTTTTATTAGTTCAAGGCTGTTAAATTGAAGAATTATTTTAATTTAATTAATTTAATGCTCTTATTTTTGATTGTAAAGATTTATCGGCCCTAATCTTTTGTGTTAAAATCTCATATGAATTTACTAGCGAATTAAATTCACTTTGTTTGTTGTCAACAAGTTTGGTACATGCTTTCCCAAATCACATCGAGTCCAACATACCCCAGTAGCGGTTCCGAGGAGGGTGAATTTCCGAATGGACTTGGGTTGTGGAATTAGGGGGCCCATCACGACCTCCCAGGGAAACAATGGGCCAATAAGAAAGAGGAGGTATCTTCAATGGGTGGAAGGGAAGTAAACTAAAGCAAAAGGTTAAATAATTATATAAAAAAAGAAAAAATCAGTAGAGTCCGGTTGACTTTAGTTGACTTTTGTCTCTCATTGCTGAAGAAGGCTACTTGGCAGCTAAAATACGATCCGATATTTCAAATCTGTTTGTGGATTAGAGTTCCCCCTCCCTTTTTGGTTGTTCCATTCCACAGTTTTTGGTTAATATTTGTTTAATATTTCTAACCCTAAAATCAAGAATCTATAATCATAAACGGGTAAAAATGCTTATATATAAGAGGTGTGGGATATGAATTGCGCCCAAGATGATTTTTTTCAAGTTTGAAAACGGTACAAATAAGTACCTTTATTTCATTTTTTCCGAGGGACTTTTTACATCTTATTGGACTGGACTTTGCATAAGAGATACGGCTTCGTTATGCTCTGTCCAACGAAGAAATACTGGGAATTATGCTCTGTCCAGTAAAACTTACAAGTTATTTTGTTAGATGTTCGAGCCGGTGCATGGTCATAACGAAGGGGGGGGGGGGATTCTCTCCCTTAAATCAAGTAAACCTATGTATAGATAAACCATTAAGGAAATGACATAACCAAGTACCGAAAGGCTTAACTATTCGCCGTCACATAAACTATTTGAAACATAATCACAAAATTTTTGAATTGTTTTTGAAACATGTTCCAGTGATTCAAATTCAATAATCTACAAATTTTATAACTATTCTTATATATTCATTCATGGCATGTCGTTATTTGTTGTTTGATATGTTACATGCCCTATCTTAGCATTGAATATTTTTGATGGTATCATAAAGGTATCATTAGCACAGGTACAACTAAATCAAATTCAACCATCTTAGAATTTGGTAATTTTTCTTATAAATTCGTTCATAGCAGGTCGTTCCATGTCGTTTGATATATTACATGCCATTTCTCAGCAGTGAAAATTTCCAATGCTACCATAGTGGTATCATTAGCACAAGTAACCATGAATAAAAATCGACCATCTTCGAACTTATTAGCTACAGTTATATTTTCGTTCAGGACATGCCTTTCTAAGTTGTTTGCTATATTACATGACATACTTTAGCATTGAAATTTTTCAATTATGAAATAATGCGGTCATTAGAACGTGTACCACTGAATCAAATTCAACCATCTTCAAACCTTGCAATTACTCATATATATTCGTTCATTGTAGGTCCTTATAAGTCATTTGATATACATGTATTAAATAAGTATAATTTACATTAGGAAAAGAGTGTGACTTACTTAGATTCCTGTTTTCGTTCAATTTTTCTTGAACTGGTAAAATTTGAAGGAGCAAGACGAACAACGTTGGATTTTTGAGGGAGCCTGTTCTCGCACTCAGAGTAAAGAGACTATCCCTACTGATAGATAGTAACTTGTCCCTACATAACTTGTCCTATCCATAGTAATATTAAAGAGTAGTATTAGTTCTGAAAATTTTGTATTAATCTTCTTACTAACACGAGCGGCGAAATCGTCCAGTATCGCTATCCGCCATGTTTTCGTAACTCGATTTCGTATCTCTACCGGAAATGATTCGCATTTCCTATGACTTGGCTCGTAAAGCTGTGTATGGCGCCATGGTTTCTTAATTGAAGAGGTTATGACACTCCCGTTTAAACGCGATCCCGCTATTATATTGTCCACCAGATGGCGAAACATCGAAGTATGCTTTAAATAATCAGATATACAATAGAATTCCACATAAAAGCATAAGTTATCGATGTTTATTTTAAGGCACAGCTAGTTATTCATTTTAAGCTTTTTATCTTAAATAAATGATTCAAAATGATTCATAAAAATTTAATAAATGAAGCATAGATTGCTCGTTCGCCATCTACTTCCGGTACATCTTCTGACTCGCGCCGATAGCATTGGAACAGTTACGAGTGTCATAATCTCTTCAATTAAGAAACCATGATGGCGCTGTTAGATGAGTCGGGGGTTCGTAAACACTTGAAGATGGATGGTACAACTTACTACGAAGTACTGTATTCTTAGAATCCAGTCAGAGAGCTATAACCTAATAAAATGAGTCCTACGATCTGGAAATTGCTGTGAGTGTAGGAGGTGTTGGTTGTTCACGCTGATGAGGAGAACATAGTTCTCGAAATGTACATACGTGTAATTAAAAATTATTTTTGCGGTTTAGTGTTTACGCTTGTATTACATGATACAGGTTGTCCAAAGAGTCTGGTAACATGGCAGATATCTTAAAGCCGCCCATTTTCTCAAAATCTTTCAATTGGAAGGGTGTGATTAAAAATTGTTTTTAGACTAATGTGGTGTTGCTCTACAGGGCAGCAATTGGAAATTTTTTTCTATCTTAAATAGTTTTCGAGTTAGCAAATGGATGACTTTAAATTAAGGAATCAAAATCAAATTTGAGTGCGGCAATGAATTCCCCACCCCCCCTATTACCTATAAACCACACTTATCAGATCTCGCCTACCTGGTAGCTTTGAGATATCTGCCATGTTACCAGACTTTTTGGACATCCTGTATAACTTAGCATTGGAACATTTAAACATGTACTACTGAAACAGTTTCCCTAGAGGTCATGTTAGTGGATTCAGAGGTGCCATGGCTCAAGAATTTATTCTTACGGATGATAATGCATGTTCCGACAGAGTTCTGATGGTGGAGGATTTTATGCAAAATGAGGATAATCAACGCACCGAACGGCCAGCAAGTTCTCCGGATACGCGCTCGATTGAACACGCATAGGAGAAAACGTACATAACGTTTTATTCGCACTTATTTTATCATTTCGAGCACATGCCATTGTATTGATTGCGACCATCTTCAAAATGGTTCATGCGCAGAACCATATTTATCAATTGGCGAAAACAGTCATTAACAACTGCTTATAGCTCGTCGTTACGATTTGTTTCATGCATTACTTACTATACCTTAGCATTGAAATTTGCTAGGTGGGGTCATGAAGGTACCATTTGTGCACGTGCCATTGAATCGATTTCGATTATATTCATGGCTGGTTCTTTTCATGAACCATATTAATCTTTTGACGAAAACAGATTTTGAAAATGTTTCATAGTCTTCGAGTAGTTAGAGTTACAGGCGGACGGACAAGACAGACAGACAGGCAGGCAGACACGTTTCCCCACAAAGATAGCTTAAAGCACCTTAATACATGTATTTTGGTTTTTGTTAAAAAAAATATACATGGCGAAACTTTAGAGCAGTGTGATTGGCTTTATTCAGCAAAAATGCAGCTGGTATTTGATGCATTTCCACATATAGATTATCCCTAAGGTCCCGAAAGGCTCCTTTTTACCTGACTGTTGGCTAATTAAATTTCTCATATTTGTATTTAATTTACTCCCCCTCTCCCCCAACATACGAGGTCTGTTCAAAAAATACGTAGACTGTTTGAATTGCGCGGGCCCTGTTGGTCCCAATCAAAATCGCTTGGTGTCGCCATCTTCTGACAAATCCGCTGATTACAAGGCAAATTTTTGATTGCAAATATCAGTATTGGTTGATTAGCTACGCGGTTGTTTGTGAAGTGTGTTTTTTTCGTTTGGCGGATTTTTAGAATGAGTGACTTGAACAAGCAAAGAGTTGCTGTGAAATTTTGTGTTAAACTCGGCAAAACTGCCACTGAAAAGGCGAAAAGGCCAGAAATGTGGACGAGTGGTGACTGGTTGTTTCATCACGACAACGCTCCAGCCCATTCAGCCCTCAGAACTCGAGAGTTTTTGGCCAAACACTCGATCACTGTTCTTCCTCACCCACCCTACTCACCTGACCTCGCTCCTTGTGACTTCTTCTTGTTTCCCAAACTCAAAAGACCTTTGAAAGGAAGGAGATTTGAGACGATTCCTGATATAAAGGCAAATGCGACGAAGGCGCTGAAGGACATCACAAAAGAAGCGTTCCAGGACTGTTTCCAAAAGTGGAAACACCGTTGGGATAAGTGTGTGCGTCGGGGAGGAGAGTACTTTGAAGGGGACCCAGATGTGTAACTTCTGAATAAAGTATATTTTATTTTATGACGTCAGTCTACGTATTTTTTGAACAGACCTCGTATATCCTAATTACGCCCATGGGCCGATGCAATAAAGCACTATAAATATAATAAAATAAATAATTATTGATTAAGGTGCAATAGTATCTGACGCCCCTAGGCGGCCCATTGTTCCGTTCGACAAGCTCCCGATGCTCCTACTCGGTCGCCTAATGGTAATCCCCCTCCTATTAGATAAAAAAAAGTACAGAATAAAAAGTGTGATCACTCTCGTCGTTCATGTTCCTCGCTTCTGGCGCTGGTATTGTTACTGAGCTAATTGCAGTGCTACGATCATGTCTAATCGCAGTGCCAAATATTTCGAAACCGAAGTTTTGTTCGCGCTCAAAACTAAATTTCAGGAACAAAAGTGACATCACTTATCTATGAAAATGAAGCTTTTGGTATAGTCAGCAAATGACTAAAAAATAAAATAAAATGCAAGCGGCAAAGTGAAGTTGATTTTTTAGTTTGTTTGTTTTTTTTCTTTTCAGTTATAAAATTTTCCTTCGTCTACCTGGTTATAGTCCAGTTTTACCGTTGACTAATTGGTTATCGCCCAGTTGAGTATAGTCAACATATGAAGTAGCTGTTATATAATTCTTTACTGTATTATATATTTGCATGAAATACACTGAGTGGCCAGTTTATTAGGAACACCCATGACTATGCAAATCCGTTGGCATAGCAATTACTACGTATCATTTGGTCACGTGACAATCAGTACCAATATAAAGCGAGAATAAATTTGTCAACTGAAAGTGGTTTGACCGTCACCATGAGAGACTTCGAGCGCAGGATGATAGTTGGTGCCCGGCGAAGTGGACTGTGTATTTCAGAAACCGCACGTCTTCTAGGCTCTTCTCCAACAACCATTTCAAGGGTTTATCAGGACTGGTTAAACAACCAAAAAATAACCAGCCAGAGACAATCCTGTGGTCGCAAATGACTTGTCGCTCAAGGGGCGAACGTAGGATGGGAATGTTTGTTCGTGCAAATAGAAACGTCACGACTCCTCAACTAACTGTGGAGTACAACACTGGACCGCAGAATAACATCTCCGAACGCACTACACGCCTTACACTGGCAAGGATAGACTACAACAGCCAACAGACAA
Source organism: Rhysida immarginata (assembly GCA_023313115.1). Lineage (NCBI taxonomy): Eukaryota > Metazoa > Arthropoda > Chilopoda > Scolopendromorpha > Scolopendridae > Rhysida > Rhysida immarginata. The sequence continues at coordinate 85,469 of JAHWFO010006057.1, read as the reverse complement.
TCCGGGTACATTTGATCTAAGCCCAGAACAACAAAAAACAACCCAATATGCCCGTGATCACCAACACTGGATCGTTGACGACTGGAAGAAGGTCTGCTGGTCAGATGAATCCAGTTTCCTATTGCATCATGCATATGACCAACGCAGAATGTAGAGACAACAGTGAAGCGATGGACCCCTCCTGCCTGGTTTCCACTTGTAGGCTGGTGGAGGATCTGTAATGATCTGGGTTCATCTTATAATGGTTCGTCTTATGATGATGGCTAGGCAGATCCCTTATCTTCTTGGGGGAAAGATGTGGATGCCTTGGGGCTAATTACATATAGCAGGGAGATAATTAATATCTTTGTTGTGAGATTAATCTTGCATTTAAATTGAATAGACTCATTTATATGTTTACATGATTTTTTAACTTATGTTTTATACAGGGTGTTTCATAATTGGTGTCCCGTCTTTAGGTCCAAATAACGGCTCAAGGGGAACAGGTGGGGGAAAAATGAATATTGATTATTTGGTTTTGATGTCCAATGAACGGATATATATTAAGAGAAGGACGAGACACAAGAACCCTGGAATACAATAAATAAGTTATTAATTAAAAATACAAATTAAATAAAAAATAAGGTATAATAAACAAAAATAATTATTCTAAATCAAAATAAAAAGCTGACGTTTCGGATAGAGACTATCCTTTATCAAAGCAAAAAAGAATAATTCTCTAAAAGCAAATAGAATATTTGTTTTGATGTCCACTAATTCCGAATAAGAACATTTCGTTTCCCTGGGGGTGAAAAGGTAAATTTTGAAAATTTTAATTTTGTAGGGGTAGGGGTTAGACCCCATGTGTTATTTAGAAAGTTGTAGAGCATCATGTAAAATGTGGGTTTAGCAAAAAACCCGGTGAAAAAATCTCATCCCCTGCCCTTAATCGAGTGGATAAAGTGAATGGTATGGCTATCTGATGTGGACAAAAACCCCCAGGGACGCGAAATGTTTTTATTCTGAATTAGGGGACATTAAAACCAAATAATCAATATTCATTTTCCCCCAATCTGTTCCCCTTGAGTCGTTATTTGGACCTAAAGACGGGACACCAATTATGAAACACCCTGTATATTTTCACTGTAAAGGGTAAAATAAGGCAAATGTATCAGTTAGTGAGAAGGGGGTCTGGCAGCGTAATCCCCCATTTTTGAAAAACCTCATTACAATGCTAACGTTATATAACACCAGAAATGAGTAGAAACCGTTGTGTAGATTTCATAACTTGTGTAGATTTTTAATTCACTAACTTTTATTTCATAAAATTATCCTCTCATTTACAAAATTTTTCTATTTTTCCAATATCAGTTAACTTGATAATAAATAGACTGTTCTATTTGTAATTTAAACCTTTTTTATATCACAAGTAAAAATTTAAAAAAAATCTTGAACATCCTTCATGACTTGCACATGATTTGTTTGGATGGCATGAAGATTTAAAAAGAACTTGAGTTTTAAAACAATTACATTTTTTATCAGTACAACGTGTCTTGCAGGAGCACGGTTTGAAACCCTGATGCTCACTGTAAAGCTAATAGTTTTCAGCGCTCATTATAACAAACATCAGTGAGAAATTAATCTGAGGTAATTTTGTATAAAATTGAAGTAAGAATTTGCATAATGCAGCACTATATAGCAATAATATTGATATACAGTATAGCAATAACCGATAGAATAACAGAGGTGAGTAAACAAGAGAAGTTACAGATTATTTGTAGCTGTACAATGCATGAAATGAGCAGAAAACATTTGCTCATTTCATGAATTGTGTAAAATTCTGCCTATTTCACGAACTGTGCAAGGCTATTGTACAGTTCATGAAATGAGCAAAAAGTTGCGCATTTCAAGAATTGTGCGATTTCACGATCTGCGCATAACATATATAGATGTAGCTGTAAATGATTGACCATTCTCTCATAAACAGGAAATTTCATTAATAATCAACGAAATAAAAGTTAGTATATTAAAACAAAACGATCAAGACTTAAAATAAGCAAAATCATAAAAAGTGTATTACTTAAAATTATAAAATAGATATTAAATTAACGCTAACATGATATTTTTAGGTCTTTATGAGCGAAGACGTGTGCACTATTATCATTATTGTCCACCACAAACAGTTCCAATGTTCTCAGACAACACAATTAATATAGTTCAGTGTTCATAATAATAATGAAAGATTCATTATTCATGCCACAATATGGTATATACTTATAAAAACAATACATTGGAAGCACTGAAAAACAATAAGGTAAATTACTTGTAACATTGCAGTACTAATCTCGTTCACTAGAACATGGAAATGAATGTTCAGGCGAGGGACTCGCGACAGTTCTGGAGTAGTTTCTTCCTGTTGTCATCCCCGATTGAGGTATAAGGATGCGGGCGAATGGCCTTCCTTGGCGCTCTCGGTGTTGAGTGGCAGTGGACTCTGATATCATCTGGATAGCATCTGGTGTAGGGTTACTCCGAAGACTTCTTCTGAGCTCCATGGCGGTTGCCATCCTGCAAAAACTAACTCATTCCCATGTCCTGGCCAAAATTATAAATACAGAATATGTGAAAAATATGTGTAAAAACATGTATAAATTCCCCATTAATGTTAAACATGTAAATTTATGAAATAATGTTTCAAAAGAAGTAAAAGAAAACATTAGGTTTCAAAATATGACATGTGTGGTTTATGTTGTACTCTCTAAAGTGTATTTGTAAGGATATTACATTTTTTCTTCGGGCGAAAATAAAAATTGATGTCTTTCCCTGGAACTTTCCTCAATGTTAGAACGGTGTCATGTGTAAATATTTGATTAGAAAGAGATGTAGCAGTGGAAGCAATAATAATGACATAGGGTGGATATAAATGATAAAGAGTAAGTAAAATTTATTGAGAAATAAAAGTAAACCTTAAACTAAATGATATTATTAGCTAAGGAGAAAAAACACAAATGCAAAAGTAAATTGAGGAAGCAATTAGCTGACGATAATGCATAGACACATTCTTAGCATCGCACTATAGCACTTGATGCACTATCACATAAAGAGCACTATGTATGACGTACAGCACACATACACAAAAATACAAAATGATGAACTGCTTAGCAAAATAGATTACGAAACATAACCAAATCGTTGCACACACAACACACAATTAGTCAAATCCGGTTTCGTGGTCCACACGATACTCGCGGACGCACCATACTAAATAACATGAAGCCACACAAAGGTATAGTCAAAGTCGGGGGACGAACATTAAAGGATTAAAACGTTCAGTCAAATTCACTTGTCGAAAGTAGATTTCGTTCAGCTGTAGCACTGGGCTCTGCAACCAAAGTAATAGACGTTAAACGTTAATTACTAGCAGGAAAAGCTTGAGGAGCACGTCACCAACATTAGTCGTTGAGAAGAAGACGGCGGAAACTTAAACGAACTGTAATAGATTAATTGCTGAAGATGCTAGGTAACACGGCCTAGACCAGAACAAAGTCCAATTCGTTCTCAAGATATGCGTTTAGTCCGCATGGCTACAGTCCTCGCATTTGAGAATTATATCGGAGTGCGTAGCACTGCAACTTCGGGAACGTTTGTTTTGCGATTCGGGCAAAGGATGACTTGTATTTGTGAACGTTTGTTCGTAGTCGTATTGAAGGCCCAACAAGTAAGCTCAGGAACAGGTAAGCGAAAGCACGTGAAAGGAATAGAAGAGCTCACCTTGCCACGTTGACAAACAACTGATTTCGTTATAGCGTAGGCCTCTTCGTCGCTCTCGCTTTCTCGGCTTCATAGTTCGGTACTCGTGGCGGGCTTCAGGAGAATTACGGCCGCTGGCTCGTCCTCGCTTCGGACACCGGCTGTTTATTGCGATTTCGGTAGTGGGAAGATAGATATCCCAATCCGTTTTGTAGGGGTTCAAATAGTGGCGCAAGACCTGAATTATGCTTTGGTTTGATCTTTCCGATTGCCCGTCCGTTTGGGGATGATATGCCGACGCAAACTTGAGGGTAGCGCCCCAACATTTTAAAGACGCTACCCTCATGAAGTAAAGCGCACGTCCGGAAGTAAAGCGCATGTCCCGGTCAGACACTATTACCGCCAGAAATCCGTGAAGCTTGAAAACCTGGTCGACTAATAAGCTTGGCTGTCTCCTCCGCCATGATGGTCGATCGGCAGGGCAGAAGGCGCACCCGCTTCGTCAGCTTATCGGTTACCATCAGGATGGCATCATATCCCTGGCTTGTAACTGGAAGAGGCATTATATAGTCCAAACATATCATATGCCATCTGTGTGGCGGGATATCCTACGATTGTAGCTCACAAAAGGAGTGTTGTCGTGGCCCTTTATTTTTCCTACACTAGACGCATTCGCGGATCACCTTGCGTACGTCTGTCCATGTACTGCCAATTATATAGACCCTTGATTTTTCTTATGGACTTGTTGACTCCCGGATGGCCTGCTACGGGACCGGAGTGCATGGTCCTGGCAACGATATCAATTACCGGTTTGGCCGTCAGCAACACCAACTGTACAGCCTCTATACTTCTTCTGTAGATCAGCCCTTGTTCCATGAAGAACGAGGGCCTAATTCTGCTGAGTAATTCCTTTGTGAATTTACAATTTTTATAATGTTTCTTTATTAGATCGCTTAGACCCACCTCGTTAACGCCGGTTGGGGTACTGTTCATTAGAGGGCTTACCGCTTTCGCTATATCATCTTCGTTCTTTTTTTACCCCCGCAGAGACGACATCCGACTCCTTCTCGCAACGCACTTCTGGTGAATTATTGATCTCTGGCACCTTGCTTTCATTCATCTTAATTGCGAAGGGCATGGTAGCTGTTGGTGCATTAAATCCTTGCACTTCATATTCTTTGTCACAACCCTTGCTATTCTGCTCTCCATTGGCTCCCTTGCTTCCTATTATGGTTTCCATCTATTGCATTAACGCACCTAGATTGCATACGTTTATTTGCGCTAATGTGGGTTGAAATTTTTCTGGAAATGCCGCTTTCTACAGTTGCATTTTCCTTTCTTCCGCACAGGAAACTACTTGATTTGCCAGTGTTCCAAAACAATGATTGAAGAAATGGATATCCTTTTTATAACGGGTATTGGATAACCCTTTCAATATTTGCTGCTCCAGCTTGCCTTGTTCTGACAAAAGCTTTTTCTTCTTCACCATCCATGCTGTCGCACACTCAAACTAAGCCGGATATAACACTAGAACACAAAGCAACACACTTCCAGGTGCACTCCCACGAGGAAAGAAAAAATGATGTAATAAATGTATGTTAAGCCACACCTTTGCACCGCCTAATTCGAGCGAAGAACACCAAAAGCACAAATCACAGATTTCACACAACACTTGGTTGATTCATCACACTCAGTAGCACTAACTTGATGCCCACTTAATGTTATCACTGAAGGAACACAAAAAAGCAATCACCACACTTTTTGTTTTTTTAAGAAGCACAAGCACCAAAAAAAAAATATGTATATATTACTACGGCGCACCACACACTGAATCAGCACGGAGCAGCAACACTGCACAACGACGAATCAAAAACACACAAATCGTCGAAATCAAAAATGCTCACACTCGGAGAAATGGAGAGAAAAAGAAAAAAAAAACAAAAAAAAAACCTCTTGGCCGATGGTCTTGTACGCTCTGCTACCATGCACAAACTATGCCATATTTGATTAGAAAGAGATGTAGCAGTGGAAGCAATAATGACGACATAGGGCGGATATAAATGATAAAGAGTAAGTAAAATTTATTGAGAAATAAAAGTAAACCTTAAACTAAATGATCTTATCTAGCTAAGGATAAAAAACACAAGTGCAAAAGTAAATTGAGGAAGCAATTAGCTGATGATAATGTGTAGACACATTCTTAGCATCGCACCTGTAGCACTTGACGCACTATCACATAAAGAGCACTATGAATGACGTATAGCACACATACACAAAAACACAAAATGATGAACTGCTTAATAACTTAGCAAAATAGATTACGAAACATAACCAAATCGTTGCACACACAAACTGCTGCTCCACTGAGCTCGGAGTACAACACACAATTAGTCAAATCCGGTTTCATGGTCCACAAGATACCCGCGGACGCACCACACTAAATAACTGGAAGCCACACAAAGGTATAGTCAAAGTCGGGGGACGAATATAAAAGGATTAACATGTTCAGTCAAATTCACTTGTCGAAAGTAGGATTTAGGACAGCTTTAGCGCTGGACTCTGCAACCAAAGTAATAGACGTTAGACGTTAATTACTAGCAGGAAAAGCTTGAGGAGCACGTCACCAACATTAGTCGTTGAGAAGAAGACGGCGGAAGCTTAAACGAACTATAATACGGCCTAGATTCTTAGACCAGAACAAAGCTCAATTCGTTCTCAAGGTATGCGTTTAGTTCCTATGGCCACAGTCCTCGCATTTGAGAATTATATCGGAGTGCATAGCACTGCAACTGCGGAAATGTTCGTTTTGCGATTCGGGCGCTAAAGAAGATTTGTATTTGTGCCCTTACCACAAAGTTCATAGTCGTATTGAAGGCCCAACAAGGAAGCTCAGGAACAGATGAGCTTTCGCACGTGAAAGGAATAGAAGAGCTCACCTTGCCACGTTGACAAACAGCCGACTTCGTTTTAGCGGAGGCCTCTTCATCACACTTGCTTTCTCGGCTTCGGAAATTATCGTGGCGGGCTTCGGGAGAATTACAGCCACTGGCTCGTCCTCGCTTTGCTCTCTTGATATCGTGAGAAGATTTCGACCTTTTCTCGCCATATCGTCTGAGGCGTTAATCCTCTCATCGCCCTTCTTGCGTCCATTCGCCACGACTCCACCATAACGTTTGCTTCGATCACGTTTCTTCCCGTTGGAATCTCGAAACTCACGTTCTCGTCTCCCATTGGTCTCCTGCGTTTGACCTTGTTGACGACGAGTATTTCGTCGATTCTCCTTCCAACCCGATGCGTAGAAATACCGAGTGTGTCAGAGATCGACGATGTCATCGGAATTCGGGATGGCATCTGAATTCCGTGACTAACGGGGAGTCCAACTTAAAGTCTCTATGATTTGGGTTATCTTCTGTTTCCTGCTGTCAACATTGGGTATACAAGTACTGAAATTTCTCCTTAAAACAATATTTAACAAAATAATGGTGATAATCATTAAAAGTATACCAGAAAAAACTATACCAATAATCATTAAAATCGAGTCTTACTCTGAAAACAACCATTATGCAAGCGCAATCTCAGTAGTGTTGGGAGGGGGGCATTCCGGAGCACTAAACAACAAAATGTCAAAGTGTTTTCACCCAAGAACCTTAATTGAAGGCATCTACTTCGTACATGAAAGAGAAAAACTAACTATCTCAAAAAAAGTTATTCTATTCCACAGAATTTACTCGATTCTTTAAAATCGACACTACCCATGAAACTTAGCAGTCATTTTAGCCATCTGTAGTGTTCCACATCAACCACAGTTGCATAAACTATGAACTAATGATAAGAGCGTTGTTTTAGTAATGCAAATTAATGATACCCCTTCAATCTACAAATACGAGCCACTTAATTGACTTAATGTATGGTGTTTAGAATGTTAATTTTTTTATAATACGGTTGTCGAAATATTCAAGAAGGGATAAATGAGGGTTTAAATTAGTTCTCTGTTTAGAATTACTTTAAAGGATTTTTATGGTCATTCGGCTAGCTGTTAGAAGATAAACTTTGTAGTTTAAAATCGGCTATTATTAGCGTACACAGCAACTACATAACTTTAGTTAGCTCAATGCATGAGGAAATATTGACACAAGTGAGTACAGTGTGGTTCATCTTAAAAGTCCAGATGTAAACAATATGGAAAAGAATATTATGAAGTGCACACACCTTCAAGGCAAAAGAATGTAGAGATGACTGCTCAGTAAGAAGTTCACAAGGAACCTTAAGCAATCAATTCCCCTATTGTTCCGGTAATATCAATGTGTAGACTGCAGCGTAAGTGTTAAAATGATGTTAAACGTAATTAACACTAGAATCACCGAGCAATACCCCATATCCTATTAGAGCCGCATGAGGCATTTTTGACTGTGCTGTATAAATAATAATAAATAAATATAAAATATTGATATACTTAAAATAACTAATTACTATCTGGACTGTGTGACACAGGGAACTAAGCATCATGACGTTTTTATTTGTTTTGCCTTGATTTACAATGTGTGACGTCTTCATGTTTGAGCACTGCGGATTCATACAATTTTGTTTTGAATTGTTTTATGGAATCGGGAACTGCTCTTACAATTCAGTTTATGGTTCCTACAAGGCTGATTTTTCTTACTTTCAGTTTCTTGGCCAAATTCATACAGGTAAAAAAAATACCAGTAGCTTCAAAAAGTTCCCGGAATTAATTTTTATTTCTGCACACAGAAAAAATGCAAACATTTAAACAACATTTCCTTCAAAATTGTCCTTGGGTAGTAACACACTTCTGACAATGTCTGTATAATGTTTGGAAACACTCTGCGAAGCCAGTTTGCGGAACGGTGCGAAGTGCGGATATCGCAGCAGCTTTTGTCTCTACACTTTGGCATCTGTCTTCTCGCACGATGTTGCTCACAAGATTAATTGCGGATGGATTGATTGAAGTTTTGGGACGGCCACTCCGATGGTCATCTTTTATATTCTAACGTTGTTCTATAACTGAAATTTTACGTCGCGAAATCAGAATGCGATGCTTACTCTACACTACCAATTAACAGACTGTCCGTGCACCCAGCATTCCATTTAAATCACGACAAAACACGTTCGAGCGTGATCTGCGATTGGTAAACAATGCGGGGAAGCCTCGCTCGCTCACACACACATCCTCAATTTCACAGCATATTACGATTTCGGGAACTTTTTGAAACTACTAGTATATGTGGCAATGTTCCTTCCAGTGTTGAAATAACTATTCAGCTAATGCATGATTACTCTCTGTGGTCTGTGGTAAACTTTCATTAGCGGGGTGATTTTCATCCTTTCCCAGGTATGGGAATGCATTACACATACATTTGGACTAACATTGCTAAATTTATCTAGTTTATTTGCCATATACTGAGTAAATGTATACCTTCCTTGTCTTGTGATACGGAGGGTTGTTTACAATCTATGGTAACGATTTGCATGGAGCGTGACGTCTCAACCAATCAGCTTAGGTATGCAAATTTATGTAAAAGTACAGGTGAGTACTTAAACATTAGTGTGGCAGGCGGCGCGTTAGTTTGCTCGGAGAAATGCCGCCGAAAGTGTCACAGTTTTGGGAAGGGTACATGACAGCCCTTTCCGACGCGAAATTCAGTTATTCCGCAATAATTACGGCGTGTCGGAAAAGAGGTTTCACCATTTCGAAGAAAGGAGTTCATAACGTGTTGGCTGGTGTTGGTTTGGCCCGTACAGGACAGATTTTCGGGACTGCAAAGCAAGCAAATCCAAAGACACCTACAAGTCGCACAAAGGCTGTCATTCGGAAAGTCAAGAAAATGGTGACGGGGAACAATCCAGCGACCCAAAGGACCATTGCTGCTAAGGTAGGAACATCTCTTCGTACCGTAAACAAGATTATCCATAAAGATTTGGGACTGCAAAAGAGACATAAGAGCAAGGTTCACAAGCTCTTGCCAAGGCACATTTCAGAACGTAAGACCAATTGCAGAAAACTGTATGAATGTCATCTCGCTCTGGGATAAATGGAAGTATGTGGCCACATTAGACGAAGCATATGTTTATCTGTCGGACTGCAATAAACCAAGGGCGATTTTTTATCGCCCACTGGGAGCCAAATCGTTTCCAAATTGGTACAGAGAATGTCGTGAAAGTTTTTCGAAGGGATTCATGATCGTCGCGGGTTATTCCTATAAAGGCAAGCTACAGATACGGAGAGTGGCTCAAAATATAAAGGAGAATTCTGCGTTCTATCAGGAACACGTTCTGACACCAGTTTATTCAGAGGATTTACCTGCTCTTTACGGAAACGACGTTGACAAGGTCCGTCTCCATCAAGACAAAGCGTCCAGCCATACGTCCAAATCGACACAGAATTTTCTGACACGAATGGAACAGCAAACAGGAATCCAGGCTATACCGTTTACCGAGATACCAGTGAAGTCTCCAGACGCGACGCCCATGGATTTTTGCGCATTTGGACTATTAAAACGAGCCTTGGGAAGTCGATGTACTCGTTCATTGGATGGACTATGGAAATGTTGTCAGCAGGAGTGGCAACGTATAAGTCTTACCGTTCTTCGCAATAGTCTACTGCAATGGAAACTGCGCTGCAGAGCGATAGTAGTATCCCATGGCCATCAAATAGAGCATGATCGTTGATGGAGAAAGGGAATTTCGGGGAAATAAGACCGAATTCGTATCGTTACCATAGATTGTAAACAACCCTCCGTAGTTGCTCATCCACAATTAGTTTTTCAGATGATTTGTAACACAGCAAGCAGTTTTCTACAAACTTGTTCCAAGCATTTAATGCAAGCGCAAATTTATCCTTTTGCAGTCTTGCAGATCGTGTTTGTAATTTTTTCAAAGCTCAAATAACACGTAATTTCTTCAAATATATGTTCACTCACTGTAATGAAGGTCCTACATTTTTGACCAAAGAATTTCGTAGTCATAGAACTCAGTTCATAAACATCACAGGCATAATAGCATTGTAACGAATGCATTGTGCTTGTCTAGTGAAACAATCCAGTGTCCTAATCGCCTCAGCCTTAGTGGAGGTCTTTACGTGATGAAACATTGCCTTGTTGATGAAAAGACACCATGTACTAGCAATATTGTTTTTTGATATTGCGAAGCAAGCAAACATTTTAAACTACCAATAATTAAAATAATAGGTGCAAGTTATAATGTAGCAATCAAATTGACTGGCTGCAGTGGTTCTAGGTATAGCTGTCTATATATCAAAAACGTGATATTGAAATCGTACCTAATGTGATATTTTGAGAGAAAAGCATTGAATAATATGTCCTAAAATGTATCTGGACTGTGTGACACGGGGAACTTCTAAGAACACAGGGAACAGTTCTAAAATGTATCTGGACATATTGGATTAAATAAATAAATAAATAAATAAATAAATAAATAAAGGTCAATAATTTAAATAGGTCCAAGATTACAGCATTTTTAAAACGAGAAACAGTCAAAATGACTGCTCGATGTTTTTAGTGTTATTATTTAAATCTTAAGAACGAGGGTCGGGTAGCTATGCCAACACCTCCTAAAAAGAAAGCCAAACAACTGAAACGTCATACATTGTTACATCATCATAAGTCGATCAAATTTAAGGCTTATTATTGGTAGAAATAGGATTAACAATGGTCGAAATATGATGATGTACCAATGTATGACGTTTCATTTGTTTGGCTTTCTTTCTAGGAGGTGTTGGCTATGCCCGCCTCCTAACTATACAACTCAACGTCAACTGAATGCACTCAGCCGATTCTGGCTGAATCCTCTCCCTCTCTGTTACTCTAGCGAGGGTTGAGGAGGGGGGACGGTGATATTTCGCGACGCTGTTACAACGACTTCCAATCTGCTCCCTTTGCATGCTCTAGGGGGGATCAACTCTATTCCCAGCATCACGGAATCTGTTCCATGTGCTTACGAATTAGCTCAAGCACAATAATTTATGCTAGTTTCTACACTTGGGTCCTTCTAACTCCCACAATTGGAATACGAATTTTTAATAAAAATGACAAGTAACAAGCAAAATGCCGGATGTCTCAGAGCGTGTCTGCTGCTACAATTGTTCTTAAGAACTACGAAGTTCGCTCCAAACCACAAGATACGAAAGTTTCCGGGAATGCTCCACTCAACACAATACCATTGATTAGTCACAGTTCTCGATATAACCCACCAACTTTTAAAGTTGCAAAGATCTGTAAAATGTAGAAAAAGTGACAACGACGCTTTTAGCAGATTTGCCATTTTTCACAGATCTTGCGCGCTATTTCTAAAGCCTTTCCAGATATATCACACGAACAAGAAATATTTCTGTTATCAATAATGGGCTAAAAGATATTCCAGAATGGCACTTGCGTTATCTTTCTCTGAGATGACCATAGCAATGGACATCATATGCAACATTAAGTTTTTTCAAGAAAAAAAATCTTCTTTCTAACCAACAACAATATGTCGCTACTTCCTAAGAATTTCCTCGTTGTATCAAACTAACCATGTTAGTTTGTAACAGGTAAATCAAATGATATTAACGACTAAATAAAGGTGTTTGAAAACAAGCTGAATAGTCTATTGTTGACTAGATACAAGAAGGTGGGGAATTATTAAAAATTTTGTAAATTAATTCTAAGTTCCTTTAGATATAAAAATGCTCTTTTTCCACGAGAAAAATAAAAGGTTTATGAAAAATTCTATTAATGGGAAGGGGGATTCCAATCATCTAAACTCTTCTACAGTGGAGGGCGATCTAACATGGGAAACAAATGTCACTTTAGGGCATCTGTCAATTAAGTATAAATTTAGCACCCATAGAAGTTAAATAATTTAGATAATATTTAACTTAAATTAAGGGAAAAAGTAATGATTTGAAGCGATTACCTTTCTCAACTCTTTAAAATGCCAATACACAACTATTGCTTCAACCCTTGCTGTACCAACAACTGTGACAATCTATCCTCGGGCAGAACCAAATACCTTCTCGAACATGCCCATAAGTAATTTATAAGTAAGATCAGAGGATGGGGGACGACCTTTCTCCAAAGGGTATCTAATAGAGCGGCGAGTTTTTTAGTTCCTTTTGGGCTCTCAGCACTGATTTCTTCAGCAAGAGGAATCTTCTCAGCATTTACGATCTCGTTTTTCATCACCAGTGTCTCTGAAACTTCTTGGACACCATTAATAGGATTGTTCCATTCCAAAACTTATGTCATCCATCGATCTTCCACAGAGGGGAGCGAGCATCCACGGAATTTCCGGGGCCCTTCCTTGGGATCCCAAGATGTAGGGGTAGGAGAGGGATGCATCAACTGCTCTCCCAGCCTGGTTGCTCCTTCCCGGGGCTAGCAGCGGCCTTGCAGGCTCCTGAATCTCGGGGGGGGGGGGGAGGGCGAATGAAGATTTCTTCGTCGGGATACACAGTAGGTGCTGGTGTTTCCGCCCTATCTGCGGACTGAGTTCAGACTCGCTTTTCCCTTCGATGCGGCTCAATGGGGGTCTCCAATATTCGGTTTGATGCGATCGACATGCACCATCTTCGTTTTTCCTGTTTGAATGTTTTTAATGAGGAAATTTACTGGAGAATACTGATCTATCTGATAAGGGCATCCATAAGTACGATGTAATTTTTTGACCAAACCATGTTTAATTTGTGGAACTGCCAAATAGACCATATTATTCAATTTGAACAAACAAGGTTTGTGCCTCTTAGCATGGAATTCCTTGTGCTTATAGTCTTGCTCCGCTTATATTTCTCCATGGTCTCGAAGAAATATGGCTGATACGAGCCTCTACTTCACTGCTGTAGTTGTGATCAGTACCTTAATGAGTTTTACGAGGGGCTGTGTTAACATTGCCAGGTAAAATAGGATCACGTCCGTAGAATAAAAGAAATGGACTCTCGCCTAAAGATGAATGAGTGCTGGAATTATAGGCAAAAAGACAGAAAGATAACCACGTCGACAATTCCGTTGACTTCTAGCAACATAATGTCAAATCATCTGGACCAAACTTATACTTTACTAAATTCCAATCTAAGTCAATTTCTTTCTAAATCCGAATAAACAAATATCAAAGCAAATAATTACTGATTAATTTTAATAATTAATTTTAATATAAATTTCTAAATTTGTATATTAACCGTTCCTAAAAAATCTTACACGACCATGTTCCTCCCTTCATGGCTACTGTGTTTCCCTCATCGGAAGAATACTTTGAGCAGGACAATGCTCTGTGTCACAAGGCTCGACTCGTCATGGAATGGTTTCAGGAGCATGATAATGAATTCAACGTACTCCTTTGGCCACTGCAGTCCCCAGATTTGAACCCAATCTCATCTCTTTGGAATGAGCTGGAACGAGTTATTCGAAGCATGGAGCCACCACCAATAAGCATCAACTGGGAGCAGCTGTTGCATCCGCATGGACAAACATCATGGAACAATGCTTCCAGCAGCTAATCGAATCCATGTCACGACAAATTTGTGCCGTTATAGCTGCTAGGGGTGCACAACACAGTATTAGGAGTGTGTTTCTAATAAACTGGCCACTCTGTATGAGTAGTTATTGTACAGTGTACTCTACTGGTACGTAGGTAAGGATGGCACGGCCATATTACCGCCGAGTCAAACCTAATGCCTATTAGAGAGTATGCAGCCATGACCTTTCCTTTATAAAATGCAGCGTTATGGCTATAATTATAGTGGAAAAGTCATAAAGGTAATGAAATTTACGTTAATTCTTAAAATAAAGGAACCAATCAGAAAATCTTCGCTATTTATGTCATGTCACAAATGGCAGCCAGTGGAGATTATCCGCCGATCTTGCCACGTAAACCAGAGTCTTTTGTTAAAAATCTAAACATTTTTGTCTGCTAAAATGCCGGCAAGACAAACGGGATAGATTTACAATAATGGAGCAGGTAAGAGCCGTGGCCAAATAATCTAACTTCATCTCTGAAGATATTTTTACCTCTGACCTTATTATGTAATGAATTGATAATGTAATATAAAGTTTGCATATCGCCATCAGCTTGTTTGTGACAAATCCTTATCTTATGCATAACTCCAACGAGCTCGTATAACGTAAGGGAATATTCACTGCCGCAAACTCTGTATTCTTAGACTAATCATCTTAACGTTACGGTAAAAGTAAAAATAAAAGAATAGCCTAGACATTGGGAAATTATTTGGACACACCCAGTTTTACTTCAGCTTAAGAGAATTTATGAAAATTCAATGCGTATTTGCAATGTTTATTCTCGTAAATAAAATGTTCAAGGAATTAATTTTAAAAATTAATCTTAAAAAATGCAAGCCAGAAACACCTTTTATAAGGGTGAGTCTACAACCCTTTCACAAACTTCGCATGCGTACTCCCATGGTCAAATTAGAAACATATGTTCTATCAATATGAGTCTGAAACTCAACCATTAACGAGAAAAATGGCGTCCAAATATGGGTGCCCCTGTGAGATTTGTTCCAAATGACGTCCATGTGCTTCAACACAGGCGTGCAGACGTCTCTGAAACGAATGGCGAACACGTTCTAACACTTCTGTGCGGTTCCTAAAGGCATCAAATTCGGTAACAATGCGGTGCCATAGCTCATTCGCATCCTGGACGGATCTTGCATACACGTTATCCTTAACATGCCCCCACAAATAGAAATCAAGACAATTGAGGTCGACAGAACGAGGAGGCCATGCCACTGTCCCCGCACGTCCAATCCTACTTGCGGGAAAGCGGTCATTCAGAAACTGACGTGCAACCACGCTGAAATGTGGCAGAGTGCCATCGTGCATAAACCTCACGTCCAGTCGCCACTGCAAAGGAGCGTTTTCTAACACCTGCAGCAGGATGTTGTGCATCGATTGTTCTAAGAACGTCTGGTGTAACGGTCTGGTCATTTCGCAGGCAAACGTATGGGGCCGATCAAGCGTCCCCGATGATCTCGGCCAACCTCACAGGGTCAGCCACACTTAGATGCCATTTTTCTTGTTAATGGTAGAGATTTAGACCCATGTTGATAGGACATTTGTTTCTTATTGGCCAAGGGGAGTATGCATGCGAAGTTTGTGATAAAGTTTCAGACTCACCCAGTATAATCTTACTTCCTATCATTTATTTAACACTTGACAGTTTTTTATGGCATGAATAATATTTGGAAAATTTATTTCTTTCATTAGCTTGAAAATATATGGAAACCAAAACTATTAAATATTGCAGTATAGTTGCTTAGATCCAATTTATAATTTTCTATTACCTTTAATGAAATTATCTGTTTTCAGTAAAATGGGTGTTTTACGTAATTTTTAGTATATTCTGAATTTTAAGAATTTTCATTTGTTATTAATTAATCCATTCTACAATATTGTACTTAATACATTGAATTAACGGACCAATGTTTAAATGTTTTAATATCCAGTATGAAAAGATTTCCAAAACTGCATAGCGCCTGATAGCATTATACACATTGATATGAGAAAGCAAAAAAAAGGTAGATCACCATATGAGTATCTTATTAGTTCGGTTATATCAAAATTAACTGCATGTATTTATATATATTACCTCATTGTGGATGGACGTACACTTTCAAAGATAGTTCAAATTATTTCAACAGATAACACCAGACTAAAATAGAGTTTAAAAGATTTATCCACTATTTATAAAGAATCATATAGTTTTAATTTTATTGTATAACAGAGGTTGATTAATGTTCATGGGTCAGTTTTTGCAGTGCTGTAAAATTGAAGGGCTCGTTCCAATAAGGACCTAACCCACAGAAAGAAGTTTTTGAGAAAAGTGATGTTATATTGTTTAAAAAACTGTAAAATCTGTATGGTTGATGTTTTGCTTTACTGTGATTGCAGTTTACTTATGCAGTTGTTACTGAAACATATTGTAAATGGATTTCACAAGCAGTAATTATTACATTTAGTAAGAATTTTTTCCTGTTGGTTAGGTCCTTATTGCACCGAGCCCTTCAACTGAGAAAACCTCTTTGGCTATGTTTGGTGATATAGCCCTGGCTCCTAATAATCGCGCGATTTCCACTGTAGAATGCTATACAGCAGGGCCGTCCAAATCGTGCACGTCGCCCGCGTGCAACAAAATGCTCGCGGACAAAGCTCATGGGCAAAGCCGAGGACATAGTCCAAAACTCAGGAGGGGAGTGGGTATAGTTTTTCCTATGCGGTGTTGCCAGACATTAGGGGGCGATTGCATTAAATGAGACATTATTTCTTTTGTTACTGACACTTGCTTGTTTTACGTCTCGCATAACATTGCGCACATTACGAAAAAGCATAAAATCACTGAACCAGTATTTAAACCGGAGTGGGAGAATATGTTTTTTTTTTCATTGTTCACAGATCGGATTCGAAATGTTTTATATGCAATCGTGTCCTATCGGGGAATAAAATACAATTCTACCTGAAATCGGAAAAACTGTCACACATTAAAACGAAGGAAATAAAATGGTAAACTGCCTCTTTTTTTTTTTACAATGTCGAATTGGTAATTAGCAACTCGACTTTAAGGAACTGATCAACGTAATGTGCAATAGGGGGGTAAGGAAGATTACCCGCGTGCACGGGCGCTGCCCGCGGACAGAAATCTTGGACAGCCCTGCTATACAGGATGATTATAAAGTCACTATACATTTTGGTGAAATCATTAACGAATTTCATTTTTTGCATGTAACGTGCAACAATGCTATCAACAGAAGAATGAACAGCGAGTGTGTGTGCTCGACTGCGTGGTTTAACGTATTAACAGGTCCAGACAGATTTCACCCGTAGGTTTCGGAAGCCAGGCCCCACCAGAGTAGTCAAAGTGAAAAATTTCAAGCAAACAGGTAGTGCGGCAGATAAACAACAGGTAGGGAGGCCAAGGGTACCTCCAGAGACTATGCAACGTGTAGAGGAGGCAATCACATGTATCCCCTCCGCATCGACCAGGAGACTCAGTCGGGAGCTAGGTGTTCCACAAAGCACTGTGTGGAAAAGGCTACGTTACACATTGCACAAACGTGCATATCACATTCAGATTGCGCGTATGCTTGAGGCAGAGGACAATGCAGCCAGACAAGCTATGTCATGATCTCCTGCAGGCTGTCGAAGATGAGCAGTTAATGCAGCATGTCCTCTTTATTGAAGAAGCGATATTCCACACGCGTGGGCATGTCAACAGACAACTGTCGGATATGGGCTAACGAGAAACCTAATGCGCTGCAGGAGTGGCAATGAGACACACCCACAGTGAATGTGTGGATGGGGTTAACACTGTCAAAGCTCTGTGGGGCCTTCATGTTTGCCGAGGGGATTATCAATGGTACCATGTACCTTGACATGTTGGAGCAATTTCTGGAGCCACAGTTGCGAGATGATGGGATTATGGATACCATTGTGTTCCAACAGGATGGGGCACCATCCCATTTTGCCAACATCGTTCAGGACTACCTGAATCGCGCATTCCCAAGATTGGTCGGGGCTGGCCAACACTGTGGGATCCACAGTCCCCAGATTTGACCTCCATGGATTTCCTTGCGTGTGGTTTTATAAAGTCCAAGGTGCACCAGGTCTAGATACGCACCACTGCACAGCTGAAACAACGAATTACAGCCAAAGTGGAAGACATTACACCAGCTATGTTGCGCAATGTTTTCCGGGCCATAATGGAAAGCTGGGAGCTGTGCAGGAATGTGCAAGGGGACACATTGAAATGTTCTAAGAATGTGTCCTTGTATTATATCTGGTTGATGCATACTGTAATTTCAGGTAATTTCATCGAAATATAGTGACTTTATAATCATCCTGTATTTCAGGTCACTAGGATCAATAGCAAATCATGCCTCCCTTGTAAATTTCCATATGACGGAAGTGGACTTGACGCCTGCCAGCAAGGACCTGTTTTAAGAGCCC
Organism: Rhysida immarginata; assembly: GCA_023313115.1. Lineage (NCBI taxonomy): Eukaryota > Metazoa > Arthropoda > Chilopoda > Scolopendromorpha > Scolopendridae > Rhysida > Rhysida immarginata. Next base: position 66,774 of record JAHWFO010006057.1, on the reverse strand, counting down.
ATCAGCCTAATAATTCATAGGGTAAACAAATCGGGCCTTTGTTGGGATATCTGCAATCTGTATGGCACTGGATTAGGTTTTTCGTTTTATTCAGGTCATATAAACAAGAATAAATTACACATATGACTTTACCCCTTTTCGTTCCATAAATAAACAGTATCGTCTTCACAGGGAGCTATGGTAATTAGATGTTGTATAAATGTTGTAGGGTTGTTCGATAATAGGGAACTGATTTTATTATCTTATTTCAATCCTTCTTATCTCTAACTTGCCCATGTGGCAGTATCAAGTAACCACTAACCACCAAAAATCCTTTTGAAAGCTCATGGAATATGCGTACAAATCGGAGTTGGGTTTGTCTTCATTATGGCGATAATATTGACACGATAACATTTTGTTCTTTATACACGCATCATATAACGTTACTATTTTTCCCCGAAAATATTATTTCAGAGCTTCGGTTAGTATACCTTAACAATAGAGTAAGTACTGCTGGCTCTTGGCAATTTTCCGCTTGCATACTGAACTTTCTGGATCACCTCATTGCTGGGTGGGTATTTCTTATGACGGCAGTTTTAGTTTCCTTTCGCACGTGCATCATGGATTCTGGTCGCAGCAATCCCTTTCTGATGTCTCTTACTAATGTAAGTTTTGCAACACAGTAAGAGGAACGCCCTCTTCAGAAAGGGCACTATACCCCTTTCAACACTGTTCGATTATTGGTGGCGTCCATACGAACATAATATTTTCAGAACAGATACACTAAAATATGAAATCTGCGCGTTCTTTAGCAGATGAAAGGTCACATATCGGTGTCTGTGCCCCTGAAAAAAACCCTATGCAAATTCTAACGCATAAACGTGAATCAACCTATGTAATTGTTATTTTTAAGATTTTATCCTAAACGTTAATCCCAGGTTAAATCTAAAAACTTCACAAAAGAGATTAGTAAATTTGACTGCATAGAAAAATAGATGAAAAATTATTAGATTTTCTTTTATACTTGCTTTTTTAAACTTTTAACATGACATGCCCATACAGTATAAGATTTACAATGCTAAAAGAAGAATCCATGATAATACCCACACAATCACTGCTATATCTACGATCATTCTTCTCATCATACAAAATCATCTTTTATCCACACGCAATAAACCATAATCACTTATCCTTCGCAGTTTCTTTCGCCCTTTTCATTATTTATTACCTATACGAGCAGTATACATAAATTTGTAGTATAGTTTTCTATCTCTATGCCATTTCATTGTAGGCTACAGACCAAACCATCACAATTTTTGCACCTTATTTCTTTCATTATCGTTCGGAACATAGTCCCAAATATTCAGTCAAATTTGCACTCTTTCAAAACTTTCATTTTCACTGTAAATTTAACATTTGTGATGATCCCCTGGTTCATATAGAGATTATTCAAATAGTTGAGGCAGCCAACTAAAGAACTGAAAACAAGTTTATTCATATGCTTGATAATTATCGACTCTCCAATAGAATAAGTATTGCTAATAGTACTTAATTCACGAGGACTGCTAATTTGATATTCAAGTAGTGTTCACTAGCTTACCTTGTATACGAAAATTTAATTTGTTATATTCAGTTCTATTTGCTTTTCCCAAAACAATGCACTCTCTAGCTCGTATGCTTTTTTTGCCACCGATATATTTTGCAGGAAAGTTTTAATGCATTTCATTACACTATTATCGGGTTTACATACAATTCTATTTCCAACATTAGCTGTTGCCGGAAGGGATTTCGTTTACAATAGTTCAAGAGATAATTTAGGTCTTGCACAGGAAAGCTTTCCTTCAAGTTGACTAACAAACTCGTTCCCATGTCATCGTCTACTCCCGATTAGTCGAATTTTGCTAGGCAGTAATACCTCTTCGATATTTGACATCATCCCTAGTCACGAAGTAAGACATCACAATAGCATTGGATACAGCAATCAGAGGTGTAGTCTGGATTTACCATATAATCACAATCAACAACTTGTCTTAACTGCAATCAATGGCATGAACCTATCCTGAATTACATTTCAGGATTGTGACTGTCTTGTACGCCTACTAGGCTTCCTGTCCTCTAAAATTACTAGACAGGACCATTGCAATTTTTAGTCCTCTTTATATTATTTCCATAGCAACCGCCTCAATAAAGAAGGCAGTAAAAGAGATAACCCAAATGAGCAGCTGCAGTAAATTCAAAGTGAATCAGTAGAAAGAAACAGACAAAAAATTATAGAGACACCACTAGGCAAATGAAATGAATTAGACATGGAATTGCAAAACGTGACAAAAACAATTTGTTACTCATTTAAATTGTTTCTCCTGCTATGTCCAAGTTTATTATATATATTTTAACGTTAGCTACAATATTTACTAACATTTTTTGCACATTGTAATGATTTCCAGTATTCCTCGAAACACAAACGACTTTCACTACAGTTTTTATTCATCTTGTCACGAAATATTCTGGCGTGCTACATTAATCTCGCATATACAACCAAAAAACCTCTCGTCGGACCGATGACGTCAAATGAAACCGCGAATATAAAAGGGAAAGCTTTCAGGACAGATTTAAGACAAGCATCTAAAACCCATAGTTATTCCTACCCATCAGAACTAGGAAAATATCTGACGCCAGATCTACCAATACAAACAGCATTTCGTGACGCAAATTCATGGATTAAAAACACGTGTGGGATTATAAAGATTATATCGGCATGATCTTGGGATAGGGAAAAGCATGGATACTACAGTGACTAAAATATTCTATTCTACTGTAGCGTGGACAGAGACACTGCTGACCTCGATGACTATTATGGCAGTATCTCAGTAATAGTGATCGAGGTTGGCAGTGGATAGATGGCTTAAACTATGACAGGGGACAGTAATCAAAAAAAGTGTAACACCTAAGTCATCTTATTTTCATAGAGATTATTTACACTGAAAATTAAAACAAAACATGTTTTTCGTATGAAATTGATATAAATTCAGGATTATAAAAATATCGTTAAATTAAGCAATAAATATTTCCGAAAAAAATACTTTCTGAAGCACTGTTTCTTAATTAATTCCAATAACCCATTTGTTAAAATGCTAAAATTATTAAAAAAAAATAAAAATAAAAATAAAAAAAGTAACAAATAAATAACCGAAAGAAATTTAATTTAATAAAAATCTTTATTGTAGTTAAATAATGTTGATAAAATTTTTCGCATATTGAAAGAAAGGAAAAATTAGTTGTATCATTGAAAATTGATTAACCCGCACCTTTGCCTTCTACAATTCATTTTTTGGAATAAGTT
>JAHWFO010006057.1:22012-63445 GCA_023313115.1 Rhysida immarginata | reverse complement strand
AAAAAAAATTGTAAAAATGCAGCAAACAATATTATTGCAGAACTAATTAAACCTTCGATTTAACCATTCCATAAAATTTACTAATGAAGAATTAGCAAATAAAAACGCAATGATTAGAATATAAGCTATTGTTGTAAATTTACTATTATTATTGTTTAAAGTGTAATGTTTTTAATACGACGGTTTTTATCATATACATAGCATGAAATGATAGCTTTAATACATTTAATACATTTCTAATGGTTATAAAGTGATACAAAAATGTTCAGAAAAGTATATTTTTTAATATTTTTTAATATTTTTAAAAACTTTTTCTCCTGTAATTTCCAATGTAAATTTATGTGATATGTTATTCAGAAAAATGTCTCTCATGTTCCTTTTCTCCAATTTCGACTCGAAGAAGAAATTTTGATTGGGTTAGGAAAATATAAATTTATTAATCGTCTGGCTCAAAAATTGTCCGTGGTTTCTGCCACGTGTTTTTCATCCATGAATTTACGTCACCAAATGCCGTTTGGTATTTATACTTCGGCCTTGATTGGTAGACAATGACGTCAGAAAATTTCCACGTCCTGATTGGTGGGAATAATCGTGGCTTTTAAATGCTTGTGATTTAAGGGGTGGCAGTTCAAGAGAAAGCCACGCAGGACTCAGCACAATTTGTATTTTTGCACTTCGTTTGATCCAACTTTTGTCGATGATACAGTCATCGAAAATTTTTTGGGAATCAGCCTAGCAATCAAAATATCTTTATTCTTTAGATCCTGGGTCACAGGAAAGCATTGAAATGAGTCGGAGGCCTCTTGAAGGCCACAAGCAACAACGAGCTAGCGGGTGTTTCAAGAGTAAGTGTCGGAATTGAAGCGGAAGTTTGCTTTTAACTTGACCACTTTTATTGCAGAAGTGAGAAACAAAAAGGAATTGAACAAGGAGATGCGAGAGACTGATGACGTATATTAAAGACAGACCCCAAAACCAGCCGCCATACTTGAAGCCAATTGGGAAGCTCCGCCTACAAAACACATGGCATCGCATGAGGGTAGCTGATTAATAATTTCTTCACACTCAGATTACGGAGTGATAAGTTTATCTTTACGTTAACTTTGTATTTTAAGTATTTTATTATATTTTTAAACAATTTTTTGACATGGTTTCAACTTCAATTTCGTTTGGATCATCTTTCAGTTATGTTTTTTCACTTTAGTTACGTATTTTTGATTTATGCTTGTGGAAAGTGATTCATGATCCTTTTTCATGTCTATTAGTACAGTTGCATGCAGAACAAGTTTGAGGAATGGTTTTGAATTAATTATTCCTTGGGCCCAAAAAACAAAGCAGTCATACAGTTAACTATTACACGGCTTATTGCGAGTGGATAATTCCTTTTGTAAGTTCTTCTATCAAGGACGTTACAACACATACACAATTACACACACAAAAACAATATATACAGCCTTTCAACATTTCAACATGATGGTACCTATGCACTCCATGGCATTCATTCGAATCCCGGAATTTACACTATGTGATCAAAGGTTTAGGGATACCAACATTTCTGTGTTGTAGGCTTCAGATAACAGGAATTAGTAAGCGGTAACACCCCCATTTGCTCTAATTACAGCCTCCACCATCCGAGGAAAACCTACCATTTTTGGTAGTAAGAACCTGGAATTTCCCTCTAATTCCTGCCTAAGAGCACTGGTTAGTTCAGCCATGTAGTCAACATTCCATTTCATCCCTCATGTGTTCAATGGGATTGAGATCGTGGCTCTGGACAAGTCAATCCATTTCTTTAACACCGTTCACTTTAAACTCAGCCATGTACAGACCTTGCTTTATGGCAAGGAGCATTGCCATGATGATACAGAAAGGCCCATCCCCGAAATGCTCACAATGTTGGCAGTGCACACTTGTCCAAGATGTCTCGATAAGCAACAGCATTCATCGTATTTTTAACAGAAACTAGCTGGTTCAGTCCGAATCATGAAAAAAAGCACCATACCAAGATGCCACCTCCTGGTGCTAACTTCACAGTGGGCACCACACTCTCAGGTAACGTTCTTCAGGCATCTGCCAAACCCAACTTTGTACATCTGATTGACAGTGTACCATGATTCATCAGTCCATAGGACACGTTTCCTCTGTTCCATGCGAGTTTTACACCACTCCAAACGTTGCCTGGAATTGTTGTCAAGTGATGAAAGGCTTGTGAGGACCACAACCGTGGAAACCCAGTGAATGGAGTTCCCGGATGAATAGCGATTGTGCTTGTGTGATGTTCCACTGTGGACTACCTTAGTCACAATGCCCCATATTAGGTGACATTTGACTGCTTTCCACTTTGATTCCAGTGAATTCTCAATAAGAATTATCTTATGCTTCTAAAATTATCTTAATAATGGCAAGCTCAATTCAACAACCTCCGTTTTCTATTTTCTAGCAATCAACAGCAGAAAGTCGGATTCTTAATTAAATAAAAAGTGGCAACGGATGATTTACTTGAGACCAAATAAATAGGCTGTGTCAGATCAAAACAAAAGCAAATCTTTATTTCAAGATCAATAATTTATTGAAGGAATGTAAACATGAAAAAGAAAATAGAAACTTAAACACTAAGAAAAAATGTATAACCTCAAGGATGAAATATGATAATTGCACTTACATGTAATGAGTAAATATCTCTACTTGCAAAGGCTTGCCATTTATTTCCACTATCAAAATTATCAGTATAAACAATCAAAGGCAAAGATAAATTCAAATTTCTGTTAACCACACTGAATATACCTAGTCTCTTTTAATCAATTTTACTTATCACCAAAGTTCAATAGTAAGTACCTTCTTAGGAGTATATTCAATTGAATATTCTTTTTTCACACAAATACATTTTTAGCAGACCATACCCCTTAAACACCTACGATAAGATGATCAGATTAAACACTTTCAATGGGAGGATCTGGAGCGATCGTCTTGTGAGTCCAATGATGTGCTCAAAATGTTTAAGATGAGTTCCACAGATTCCCTCCTTATTATAGTGTCATCTATAGCAATGATCACAAGACGTTCTGCGTTCCTCACCTTTCTCGTAATAGCTCTGAGACTCATTTACTCAATCAACTCCAATAATTTGCTCACAGTAGCAATCCAATAACTTGCTCACTGACAATTCCAATGCATTTCTCTCACAAGTATGTAAATCAATTCAAAGTTAATTGTAGCATCCCAGCATAGGGGTAAATAACAGATTACCCTCTGTGGGACTTACAGGAAATATCCTGGATCCTAACTTCGGTGTGTTCAAATAATTACACTATTATGTTAAACTCATTTATGAAATTTATTCAACAGACATTAAGCAAAACATACAATTACACAACCATGTTCATTTGATTAAGATACTAACATCAAATGATGACAATGCCTTGCTGCTCCCACAGAAACCGTTCTAAATCTAGGTTACCAAAATTCAGGCTGTAGAGGAATATCCAAGTCACTGTATTTTGATGGTGCACACTCAAAGTTCCCTTCAGCTCCAATGACCATCACCAATGGATCCAATCAGAATAAGGTCAATCCATAAGAAATGATCCAATGAAGGTTGTTTGACCATTTTTAAATATTTTGATTTTTTTATATGTGATTACCCTATAATTGAGAAGTTCAAAACTGTTTTTAAAAAAGTTTTACTTTGCACCGTTACTGAATGGCGGCCATTTATATTTGTAAGCGCACGACGGTTTTTCAATTTGGAGACATTAGCGTTAATTTGAATATCTCTGCACTCGGTTAAGTTACAACATTGTAATTGACATTGTTGTTTTTAGAAACGTCTCCTCTACAACATTATTTATTACCCAAAATACCCTAAATTCAAAAATAACCAGTCAAAATGGCCCCCAAAGATGGTATTGAAAATTAAAAAAATCCACTTTTTAGACCCAAGATTAACAACCAAGGAGTGATTTATCAGAGTGTATTTTTTTCTCTAGTTAGATATCATACACTACTAGCGTTAACTAGAGCAACAGCACTGACAAATGTTTACTTAATTTTTTATAAATTTTTGAAATTTGAAAAACTTTATTTTTTGTAAAGTTTGGGGTTAGTTATTTCTGATGGGACTGAATAGAAAAATTTGATTTTTGCACATTTTGTACACCTATACGATAGCAAAGTACTGTAAAAATTTCAACATTGATATTTGACTGTGAACAAAGATATGAATTTTTGAAAATGAGGAAATAATTCACATTACACTAAAATTGATCTTATGGTCCATTTACATCTAGGTTAATTCTCATTTAAGTAGCACATTATTACGAGGTGCGTTCAAGTTCTAAGGTCTCCAAATTTTTTTCTGACAAAATACTTAACCCAGAAAGTTGTAACTACTTCTTGACGTAATCACCGTGAAGTCTAACACATTTTTCACAACGGCGGCGCCATGATTCCTTGGCTGCTGAGAACTCATCTTCAGGGGTATATTTTGCCAACTGGTAAATCGCTGAAGTAACAGCAGCTCGGATGGGAAACGAGCGGCCACAGAGAGTGTCCTTCATAATTTGAAAAAGCCAGAAATCGCTAGGAGCGAGGTCTGATGAATATGGAGCATGGGAAACCACCTCAAAGTTGTTATTTTGAAGAAACTGCTGAGTTAGGAGTGCCTGATGAGCAGGGGCGTTGTCTTGATGAAAAAGCACCCATCCAGTCTTGTTTGGTCGTTTCTCATGCAATGGTGGAAGGAATTTTGTTCTCAAAACATTTTCGTATGAATTAGCTGTATCAGTTGTACCCTTTGGAACACAATGCATGAGAATTATGCCTTCGCTATCCCAAAACATGGCCACCATAACTTTCTCAGCAGAGGCTGAGACTCGAAATTTTTTCGGTGGTGGTGAATCAGTGTGTTTCCATTGTGAAGATTGGCGTTTCGTTTCAGGATTAAAAAATGGAATCCAAGTCTCATCCATCGTGACAACAGATGAAAAGAAAGCACCGTTCATTGCTTTAATTCATCTAACCAATATTACACGTGAATTAGGCAACAGCCATAAGATCAATTGTAGTGTAATGTGAATTATTTCCTCATTTTCAAAAATTCATATCTTTGTTCACAGTCAAATATCAATGTTGAAATTTTTACAGTTCTTTGCTATCGTATAGGTGTACAAAATGTGCAAAAATCAAATTTTTCTATTCAGTCCCACCAGAGATAACTAGCCCTAAACTTTACAAAAAATTAAGATTTTCAAATTTCAAAAATTTATAAAAAATTAAGTAAACATTTGTCAGTGTTGTTGCTCTATATAAGGCTAGTAATGTATGATATCTAACTAGAGAAAAAAATACAGTCTGATAAATCACTCCTTGGTTATTTTTGGGTCTAAAAAGTGGATTTTTAAAATTTTCAATACCAAACTTTGGAGGCCATTTTGACTGGTTATTTTTGAATTTAGGGTATTTTGGGTAATAAACAATGTTGTAGAGGAGACGTTTCTAAAAACAACAATGTCAATTACAATGTCGTAACTTAACCGAGTGCAGAGATATTCAAATTAACGCTAATGTCTCCAAATTGAAAAACCATCGTGTGCTTACAAATATGAATGGCCGCCATTCAGTAACGGTGCAAAGTAAAACTTTTTTAAAAACTGTTTTGAACTTCTCAATTATAGCGTAATCACATATAAAAAAATCAAAATATTTAAAAATGGTCAAGCGACTAACTTAATTTTTTTTGGTTCACTTCATATGGATTGACCCAATATGTGAAGCATTTCCTTAAAATACTCAAAGTAGACATAAGACAGCATAACATCCAATACGCAATTTATTTATAATTCAAGTTTAGTAATTAAAATGAGACAATATGCAATGAAAATCATATAAAATAATGTCTTCCAAATTATGAACCTCAGTCAGAATCTGCATTAAGAATTGCCATACCTTCAGCCATGTTCCATTCATTCAAATCTTTTGATCTGCTGAAGTAATAGCACAATAATCTTTTAGAACAACTTTTCCAGTGTAGTTTTGTTGAATTCTTCTTTGGAAAATGCCACAACATAAATAATACATTAGTTATGGCTTAAAGCTGCTTCACAAACATTTAGAAGCCAGATGGAGCCTAATTACAGCCACCAAAATCCAATATGGCTGGCCTTGTTCCACTCATACCTGGACAGCAAGCAAAAATTTGCTTCCTCCTCACTGGAGCATTAGTGCCAAAATATCCTGGTATTCCATCCAGCAATTCCCAGTCATCCAGCATAATTAACGAAAGGCATTGTCAAATGCAGCAAAAGAAATTCCAAAGATATAAGTAACAATACAATCATATGTTACCGATTTAAAATTCTGTTAATCAAAAAAATAAATACAATGCACATAGCAAAAAGGAAAAAAATATTAAATGAGAAACCAAAATTAAAAGGCATAAGCCTGTCAGGGCTAAATTAGCTATCACAGACCTTACACCCTTAAACCAAAAAATTATTATAATTCATTACAAGAATAAAATATTTTTTAAACTTCAGAATAAAAAAAATACAATCATTCAAGAAGTAATTAGCAGACAAAACATAAAAACAGGCCAAAACCTGACTAAAGTAATGGAAATAGCCTAATTAATTTTCCCCTTTTTTTCTTTTTTACAGCTCTTTTCTATAATACGAGGGGCGATTGATAAATAAGGTCTCCATGGCTGTAACTTTTTTATTTATTAACCGATTTTCAAAATTTTTTTGTATCTTATACTCACATTTGTCCTCTATGTAATGTACTATTCACTTTTTGACATAGTCCCCATCCCTTTCCACGCTTTGCACCAACGCGTGACTAGTTGGGTGAACCCGTCGGAGAGGAATTCCGGAGTTGTTGTACGGCAGAATTGAATGGCAGCTTTGGACCCTCTTCTGGAGTACGATAACGTCCGCCCGCACACGAGTCAGCACACATTATAGGCGTTGCAGCGCCTACAGTTCAAAGATGAAAAATTGCAGTTCAAAAATGAAAGACTTTGCACATTGCGACTTTCACCACTTCCCAAAGAAGAAAGAGCCCCTTAAGGGACATGACTTGGTTCTGACGGCGAGGTAATAGTTTGGATGAGGACATCTTCTAAGATTATATCAATAATTTTTTTGCAATTCTGTCACAGCCCCTTGCTCTTCTTGTCCTCTAAAATAAAGATCATAAGGTATCTCCTCATCTGTTTCTTCTCTCAATTCATGGTTTTGGGAACCAGCATTTTTTTTCGCTGGAATTTTCTTGATAAAACATGGTTTGAGTCAGTCTATATGTACAACCATATGACCCTTTCGCTTTATTCCCTTATTTTTATATACTACTTCAGTCATCTTCTCAATGATTCGGAATGGTCCAAAATATTTATAACTAAATTTTCTTTTCAGTCCTCCCTTCCACAATACCTTCTGTCCAATCATAAATATTCGAGAAGCATAAAGGTTATTAATCCTGGTCACTTTCTGTTTTTCATATCTATTTCACTGACCTTTGCTCTCACATCCCATAATGTCTGGGTAAGGTTTGGCCTATATTCTTCAATACTTGCCTGCTGCTGGTCTGACCATACTTCCTTATTGGTCCAAATCTCCGGCGTTTTAGAATCAAAACCATACAATAAATACGAAGGGGTTTCTTTTGTGTTTCCATGTTCAACATTGCAAATGGCAAACAGTACAAAATCAATAACTTGATCCCATTTATATGGATGGTCTTCACAGATGGTAATTATTGCTTTAATAATGCGTCTTGTTCAGATGCTCCACAAGACCATTGGAGGCTTTATGCTCTATCTTCAGGTCCTGAAATATCTTCTTGAATACGTCTGACATAAAAGTTGGCCCCACGATCACTTACTACCTCTTCAGGGATTTCAGATCTGCATATAATAGACTTCATACAGGGTGTCCCAAAAATGACTGATGGATTTTGAAAATCAATTAAAAAAAAAACGGAATGCGACAGATAAGTATCGTTTGCAGCCTTATGCTTAGGAAATCAGGGAATTTTATCCCACCAAATTTCAAATTTAGTTAACATTTTCACCCACAGATGGCGCTACAGGCAATCTGTAACAGGTATAATTAAAACGGGTTTTTCAAAATTCCATGTGACATGTTTGAACGGATGTCTGCAAATTTTTGCCTGAGACTGCGCCACGTTGTTTAGTTTTTTGCAACAGTCCTTGCAACATTTTCATACCGGTTTTTATTTTTTCATAGTTTTCAGCGCCACCTGTGGGTGAAAATGTTAACTAAATTTGAAATTTGATGGGATAAAATTCCCTGATTTCCTAAGCATAAGGCTGCAAACGATACATATCTATCGGATTCCGTTTTATTTTATTGATTTTCAAAATCCATCAGTCATTTTTGGGACACCCTGTAAAAACATCACCTATAGTCTCTGCAGTCTGGTTCCTCAAGGGAATGGCTTCTGCATATCTGGTTAGCACATCTACGCAAACTAGAATATATTTGTGCTGCTTTGATGATGGAGCTACAGGGCCAATAACATCTAAAGCAACCTTTTGAAAAGGGTGACTTACCCTAACACCTTGTTGGAATGGTGTCTTCTGTACAATCTTCTTTCCCCTTTGACATGGAACACAGTGCCTTACAAACCTTTGAACACCCCCTTTCATTTTGGGCCAATAATACAACTTGCTTATTTTCTATAAGGTTGCACCAATCTCCTTACGTCCTGCGAGTGGTACCTCATGATTCTTCCTAATAATCTCATTTCTAAATTGTTGACCCACATATAGTCGGTTTCAATTTAGACTCCTTCCTTCTTTTGTATACCACAAGATTATCCCTGATAGAAAATTGAGCTTCACCCACTTCAACTAAACAACTTTTCTTCAATTGACTGTGAATATTCTTCAACCATTTAACATTCATTTGTGACTGTCTGATTTCCTCAATTAATTGACGATCTTCCACTACTACCACCATCTCGTTGCACTCTCTTGACATGAGGTGAGCTATCAAATTCTTCTTGCCAGGAATATGTTCTACCTTCAAAGTAAACTCCTCCAATTCGAGGGCCCACCGTAGTATTCGCTGATTTGATTTCTTCATTTTTCAAATAAAAGTCAACAGTTAACGAACGGTTTTGATCACTATTGGGTACACTAATATAATTGGGCAGAAATGTCTAACAGCACTTATCACTGCTAATGGCTCCTTCTCAACAGTGGAGTAGTTGAGCTGTGCACCGTAGAGCTTATTACTCTAGAATCCAATTGGGTGCCACTGGCCCTTACTTTCTTGTTGAAGCATGGCCCCGACCGCTTTTGCCGAGGCATCAGTAAAAAGGACAAACTCCCTCTCATAATCAGGTGATGTCAACACAGGAGGGTTCGATAATATCCTCTTTACCTCATTCAATGCATTTTGGCATTTTTCATCCAAATGGAACTTCACCCCTTTTCTAGTCAAATTAGTTATTGGCTCTAGTATTTGGGACAAATTATCTACAAATGACCTATAAAAGTTAATTGTTCCTATAATTGATCTAACCTCCTTCAAGTTAGTAGGGGCTTTCAGATTGGCAATTCCTTGAATGTTCTTTGGGTCAGGTGTTGCTCCCTCTGATGAGATAATGTGCCCCAGATAACACACACTTGAAGAACAAAATTGACACTTTGATGGCCTCATCACTAGTCCTTTCTTCTTGAATTTTTCAAACACCCATTGTATCAACACCAAATGCTCTTTAAAAGTTCTGGATGATAATAATATATTATCTTGTTATATTTGAATACCTCTTCCAACCATTTCATTAATGTGTTCATTAAATAATGTTGAAAGATGTGTGAGGAATTCCTTCCACCTTGGAGTAGTCTGGTCATCTGGTATTTACCCCAAGGTGTCTGGAATGCAAAACACTTCATTAGGGTTGCACTCAAGGGAATCTGAAAGTAGCTGCTATTGAGGTCTACTACAGAAAATTACTTATGACCATGCAGCTCCTCATGCATTTTTTATTATGGGCATGGGATGCTCAACAGGTTCTGTTACTTGGTTGATTTTCCGCAGATCCAATGTGAACCGAAATTTCTCCACTTTTCTTGGGAATACATGTACAGATGAGTTCCAAGGACTTCAACTTTTTTCTATTTTTCCCGCCTTTTCAAATTCAGTTAACTTAGCAAAATACGCATTCTTATATACATGTGGGGTTTTATATTGCTTGGTGAAAACTGGATTTCGCTGATTAATGGTAAATTCAGCTTTGAAGTCATTAACTCCCTTCACCTTTGTCACATCATCTGAGAAACAGTCTGCAAAATCAGACAATATCCGTTTCAATGCCCTCTTGTCAGAATCATTATTGACTCCTATGGACAGCCTATCAACAGGCAATAAAACTTCCAACACTCCACTCTATGGTAAAGGATAGTAACCCATAATGAAAAGAACTACCAGCAGAACTTTTAACTTAACATAACTAGAACTTAACATAGTATCATGTCTTTATATTCTTCCTAATATGCTAGAAGTAACGTTTTGGGAAGTATCCTAGGGTGTTTTGGGTTAGGAATGTTTTCCTCTGGAGAAAATTGTCCAGGCTCTGGAAAAGATGGTAGTCAGTAGGGGAGAGGTCCGAGAGTAAGGAGGATGTGGAAGCACCTAGTAGCCCAGAGGGTGCGGACGCACGTTGTCATGCAGCAGCAGGACACCTTTGTGATGCACAAGTGCTGGTTGTTGCTGACACAGTTTTGTGTGCATACTAAGCAGTACACGACAGTAGGTCGCAGCAGTGATCATCTTCCCTGCTGCAGGAAGCTGTAATGCATTACACCACGGATGTTCCACCAAACTAACCATGAGCTTCCTGGGGTGCAACGGGGATTTAGGGAACTGTCCCAGGGGTTCATCAGCATGCAGCCACTGTGCAGACCATTTCCTATTGTCACATAGGAGCCACTTCTCATCGCAGGTGACAATGCGGTCAAGAATCCCGGCTTCTTCATGGCGCAAAGGCAATTTCGTACACACCTCCAAACGACGCTCTTTTTGGTTTTCCGTAAGTTCATGTGGGGCCCATTTGTCCTGATATTTCACCTTGCCAATAGTCCTAATGTGTGTAGTGACAGTCGACGCTTATACAGCATGATTCCCTGCAAGGTACCAAACAGTTTTTGATGGGTCCTCTTCCACAGATCGCTTCAGATCAGCATCATTCAAGATGTTGGGCTGTCTGCTGCGTGGCTCATTTGCCAGGTCTGTCACTCCAGGCCGGAATTTTCGGAACCATGTTGAACAGTACATTCGTTCTGAGAGAGGCGTTGGATGCAGTTTGATTCAACCTGAACTCGCAATGCATTATCACACGTAATTCGTATGAAGTCATGTCTATCTTCGCATGGGTTCAAACGCTATTAAATATCATCGCAGACATGCAAATTTCAGGCACCTGGTCGCTGATAGGTTTCTCTCTGGGAATATGCCACTTTGTTATAGGTACTTGCTACTAACGTGGAAACTGTGCTGAAGCGCGGAACCCACCTCGAAATCCGACATTTGATAAGCAACGACCTGATATTAAAGAAAATCAGTACTAAAGGTTTTGCATGACTCCTCTATTACAGGGCATAATCCGCAATTTAAAAACTGGCCTACTATACTGTAGTATTTATGCTGTAATTAAATGTAATATTTATGCATCCTAAAAACTGGAATGTTTATTTCATAAAGATTAATTTTTTTACAGGTAAACTAACATTGATGAAAATGGATGATCAGCAAAGGATAAAAATGAGATTGGCAACTGTTCGCCAAGAAAAAACAAATGGAGAAGTGCATTATTTGTCAGGCTGTAGACAGTAAAAAGACAGCTACCACAGTTAATGGAAGGAAAAAAGTACAAGAAGCACCCGCTATAAGAGATGACATAGTTCCAAAAGGAATGAAAAGTGTGGCTTCTGATGTTATGTTTGTGTATCATGTGACAAACCAGTCCTCTAAACGTATACTTTAAAAAATCTCTTGAAAAAATAACAGCAGAAAAGGGTAATAGTGAAGTATCAGAAAGTGAAGATGACCATGCTAATGACGTAACTTCCAGGAAAAGATCATCTGTTGTACCAGGAAAGCCTCCTTCATCAATTGTGCCCCAACACATATTCGATTCAAATGGTGTCTGGGACCAAAACCATAATGGTGTTTCAACTCTGTGGGTTTCAAAACCATAATGGTGTCTGGGACAAGTTTCGTGTAAGTGATTCTGAACGAGCAAAAATTTTTTATCTGCAGCAATCTATTTTCAAGATGACGTTTATACCCCTGTGGCAATCTGGAATCAGATACTCAAGTGTTTGAGCAGATTTAATGTACCAGAAAGTTTGCTTGGAAGAATGTTTAAGAAAATATGAATATGCTATGAAAAATGTTAAAGAACAGAAAACCAATTCATCAAAAGATGTGGCATTTGAAAATGGAATGGAAATTATAGGCCCTAAGCTTAAAGAAGGATATGGCTTTACACAAACTGAAATCCGTGAATTCTTAAATGAATTGGCTGGTGGACATTTCATCAGGCACCTTGGTGTCACGTGCAGTGGAAACGATTTTGATTATAAAGACAAAAATAAGGGAGGGATACATAATTCATAAAATGCATTACACTTTTATTGGAACTACTTGTTACAATATGATGCATTGGGTTATATATCTTAAAGAAATGAATGAATCAACATTTGAGTTCACTTTATCCACTAATATGAAGCACTGGAGTTAGATGCAATTGTATAACACTTTGGGAGCACAATATTGTAAACATGCACGGGATACGTTTCAATCACTGGAGCGTCAATTAATTAGTAATTAGAAGAGGCATAGATTGAATGTTCGGCAATTACACTGTTAGGCCTAATGAGTAATTCGAAAGAAGCGGCGCTTTATGTATTACATAAAAGCCAGATAGTTCACTAGCGAACGAGTGCCTTGCGGATTCCACGTATTTTTAGTTCATAGCAATGGGCACAGTTTCAGTTCCAAGTAGGCCATAATGTTCGGTTCCTTGAACGATACCCAAGTCGCTTGGTAGATATCAATTCAGTCCACAAGGGAATATGCCATATGTCAAGGAGGTTTCGGAATTGGCTATGGCTTCGCCGGTTAATGTACCTCCGCTCTCCGCTCGTATCGGCTTCAGCATTCGTTGAAAAGCTTGTCGCTCGCTGTCTAGCACTTCAGACGCGACGGTGAAATTTTTTAAATGTCCCGGATACGTTAATCCATTTTCGTTTTCGTTGCTGCGTACGTAGTACGTCTTCATCGCACTGGCGGCTAGGGGTTGAGAAGATCCATGACCTCACCCAGTGGCGTGTACTGAACGCTGGGAAAACAACTGATAAACGATCAGTGCATCCAGAGCGTTCTAAATGCCAAATAGCTTTGTCCAACGACAATCGACAATCGTTCAGTGTAGTTTTGTCCACAGTTGTGGCTGTTTATATACTGTATTAGTGGAAAGATGTACGAGTCCAACTATTTTGCCAATCAAAATCAGTAATTTTAAAATATTGACATTTTAGAAAATCACCATGGTTCCCAACCTTTTTTAAATCGTGACCTCCTTTTTCTAAAAGTTAAGTAATTTGCGACTGCCATACATTTGAATAAAAAAAAATGTGGCATTTTAACAGACATTTTTATTACATGGCGGAATAAAAATCTCAAAATTTCTTATAAAAATGAATAAAAATATAAATAAGCTTGGTGCCCCCCCCCCTCCCCAGAACATGTTTTGTCACTGCACAAGTTATTTAATTGCAGTATTTTTTGTATAGTATTTTTTGAGGAAGTCCAGGATTGCTCAGGTCGGCTAGTAAAGAAATAAAGGAGCCAATTCTTTCAGAAATGTTAAAGCATACCAGTTTTATTAAGAATTTACTGAAAGTCGGTGAAACAGTGGGCGAAAAGTATTTCAACATAACCAATCCTGTTAAAAGGCCTTCAAATAAAAATATAACTAAAAAAAAAGACTGCAAAACCAAGACAGGACAAAAGATTTACGTGCTATTTATGTACGGAAAAAAATGAAATGCAGTGTCCAGATTCCTCTAGGCAAGATCTACATTACTATTGAACCAGTGGGGTCGGTGTTGCGGGGGCGAAGTCACTTGATCGTTAGAACTATAGCAACATTTAGCATATGGCATTCCATCGGAAATGATGAGAAAAAAAATACGAACTCTTATACATTTTCTACACACTTTGTTTGAGAAAATCAATTTTTTGATTAAAAACTTGCGGAGAGGAAAAAAGTGCAGATAAAGAGGTAAAAATAGATGACCGCAGGATCTGCTACCTACCCTACTCGGGGGTGGGTGGCGGGGGGGGGGGGTAATTTCTTGTTTATAAATGTATTTCTGCTTCATTGCTAAAGCTCCTCCCTGGAATTTTACAACATTTTATTAAAAATACAGGAGAGTTTGATCATCACTACGCAGCTAAATAACTCTAGAGATATCAAACGTGACTGTCTGTTGAAATTGAAGTATTTTAATAAATAAATTACTGATTTTGACAGAATTTTATATAAATTTTAAAAAAGGGTTTTAATAAAAATTAAAAGTTTATATTTTGAATTCCTCTTTAATTCTGTTAAAAAAGTAGACCCAAACTAGACAAAACACTTGTAAGATCTTTGAGGCAAACTAAATATTTGTTCTATTAAAAATATAACAGCAGAGCTTGATCAAAATATACAAATTTGACTGTTTACTAATACAATCAAAAATATATATTAATACATAAAACACAGTTAAAAAATATATTTACTGTATAAAATTTTACATATTAAAATATACAATAAACATTTTCTGGGGAGGGGGGTCGCTAAGCATATTTACATTCTCATTTATTTTTATAAGAAATTTCGAGACTTTATTCCGCCATGTAATAAAAATGCCTGTTAAAATGTCATTTTCTTTATTCAAAAGTATGGGAGTCGCAAGTTACTTAACTTTTAGAAAAAGGGGGTCATGATTCGAAAAAGGTTGGGAATCAAGGTGATTCTTTTAAAATGTCAATATTTTAAAATTACTGATTTTAATTGGCAAAATAGTTTGACTCAATCATTATTCCACTAATATATAAACAACCAAAACTGTGAACAAAATTACTTGGCATTTAGATGCACTGATCATTTATCAGTTGTTTTCCCAACATTCAGTACGCACCACTGGGTGACGTCATGGATCTTCTCAGCCCCTAGCCGCCAGGGTTTCACCGCACTGTCGCCATCTTTCTTTTCTTCTATCACTTCCGCTTCTCCATCTCCTCGCTTCCGATTCTCGTGCCTCTCGTCTCTTCTCGAGAGCTGGGAGTTCTCTTGTTGATGGCGGACGATATCATTTGACGTCACGGCCTTTCGCGTCGGGTATATGTATCTTGTTTTGTATTGCTTGCGGAAGGACCGTAACACTTGGTAGCCATCCGTGACGTCTTTAGTTCATCTGAATCACAGAATTTATTAACAAATCCAAAGTCTACTTTCTCTAAAACCTCTCTGAATTCTTTTGCCGCAGCTTTGATGATATCTACTGTACTTTCCGCATATGTTTGCATATTTCATCAATCCCTAGTTTTGACGAGAAAACCATCAGTGACTCATTTTTACTATCAGATGAACTGAAGCATGTTTCATCCTCGCAATGTCTTTGCAGTCTTAGTTTAACTTCATTGTTTCCGCAAACCAGTTCATTTAACAATTCCCGGATTTCCTAGCCTTCTTTAAGCTTAGGGCCTAAAATTTCCAGTCCTCTTTCAAATGCTACATCTTTTGGTGAACTGGTTTTCTGTCCTTTAACATTTTTCATAGCATATTCATATTTTCTTAAATAAGCTTCCAAACAAACTTTGTGGTACATTAAATCTGCATCAAACGCTTGAGTATCTGATTCCAGATCTGCCAAACGAATATAAACGTCATCTTGAAAATAGATTGCTGCAGACAAAAGATTTTTTGCTCGTTCAGACTGACTTATACGAAACTTGTCCTGGACGCCATTATGATTTTGAAGCCCACAGACAATTCATCGAATATGTGTTGGGCGCACAATTGATAAAGGAGACTTTCGTGGTACAACAGATGATCTTGTTTTCCTGGAGATTACGACATTGGTCATCTTCACTTTCCGATACTCCACTATTAGCCTTTTCTGCCGCTATTTTTTCAAGAGATTTTCTAAAAAGTATACCTTTTATAGCACTGTTTATCACCTGATACACAA
This sequence comes from Rhysida immarginata, assembly GCA_023313115.1. Lineage (NCBI taxonomy): Eukaryota > Metazoa > Arthropoda > Chilopoda > Scolopendromorpha > Scolopendridae > Rhysida > Rhysida immarginata. The sequence goes on along the minus strand of JAHWFO010006057.1, from coordinate 47,175 downwards.
ACTTAACGTCAGAAGCCAGACTTTTCAGCCTTTTTGCAACTATGTCATCTCTTATGACAGCTGCTTCTTGTACTCTTATTCTTCCATTAAGTGTGGTAGCTATCTTGTTACTGTCTACAGCCTAACAAATGATGTACTTCTCTACGTCGAATAAAGCATTTAGTTTTTCTTGGCAAACAGTTGCCAGTCTCACTGCTATCATTTGTTGGTTTGGTTTGTTTGGTATTAACGTCCTTTTCAACTGCCATGGTCATTTCAGGACGGCGTTATAGGGGGCCGCAAATTATGCCTCGCAAGGGTTCTTTAACGTGCAGTCGGCAAACGACTACACGGGACCAACGGCTTTACTTCCCTTCCGAAGGAAGTGCGTAATCTCAGGATTTTCCCCTGAAAAATCCTCGTCGTCCTCCGCCGGGATCGAACCCGCGTACTTGGGCATCAGAGACGATCACGCAACCACTGAGCCACCGAGGCCGATCAGCGGTTGTTGATCATCCATTTTCATCAATGTTAGCCTACGTGTAAAAAAAAAAAAAGTATCTTTTTGAAATGAACATTCTAGTTTTCAGGATGCATAAATATTACATATAATTACAGCATAAATATTACAGTGAAGTAGGCCAGTTTTTAAATTGCGGATAACGCCCTGTAATAGAAGAGTCATGCACAATTTTAGTACGGATTTCTTCAATAAATAGTAGTCAGGCAACTTCACAAAACATCTTATTCGATTCCTTGCATTTAAGAACATATATTAGACACCTAAATGATGAGTATGACTATGACAGGAGGAGAAATATATACAAAATAAAATAGGTGCAGGCCATTTGGAAAATGACGTCTAACACAACTGGTCAAGAATATGGTGATGTTTACCCAACTTTTTATGACTCTCCTATATGTACTTCACTCGGTTCTGTTGGTTAGGCAAACAGTACTAAAATTTTTATGGGACTCCAACAGAGGGACTGTATTAACACGTGAAACGTCACATTAGCAACACAGGAAGCAGAATTTCTGAACTCTGTAGCAATCATTTCAACACCCTTCGATTGCTCCGGTCACACTTGCAAGCATTCGACGATCTCTGTTTGTCAATTTCTTGGGTCTGCCAATTCGTGGTTGCACTGTTGTTGCTCCCGGGGACTTCCACTTCGCGATTACATTGCCTATAGTTGTACGGGGTATTTATAGAATGGTGTAAATATAACGGACTGACTTGTTGCACAAGTGACATCCTGTGATGGTTTCTTGTTGGAAGTCAGTGAGCTTTTTTGAACTTCCCACATCTTAATAATACGAGGCAGATATGTGTCTGAAGCTGTGTGATGATATTTAAATAATTTATATGTCACTGTCAAGTGACATTAGGTACATTCCATGATTTATAAGGGGTGCTCCTAAACTTTTGTTCACATAGTGTATATATCTCATCGTCGTTTGCATAATCCATTGTAATAGAGATAGCCATTGCAAACGCTACAATTCTAGATTCATACTTACCTACAATAATGATTGTCTATAATGCACTTCCTGACTCCTTCATTATATCCATCACCTTTTGCATGCAATTCGTCTTCTATCCCCGATCACAGGCCGACATCCTTTCTCGAATTCTGTAATCAATAATAAATATTGATTACACCATTTCAAAATTCTTCCATCCCTCATAACGTCTTACAGTATAACATATGTGTGGCTTTTTATCTGTTTTGTAATCCAGGAAATTTTATTTTATTGCTTTCACACAAGATCAAAAATTGAGAAGGCGTAAAAATCTCGATTTAAAAAAAACAACTTGATTTTACACAATTTAGAATTAGTTAAGAATTAAATTAACTCATGCGTGACCAGAGCCATGCTCAGAAATTTTATTTCGGAGGGGGGGGGGGTTGAGGGGAGCCGGCCTAATTCTGCTAGCGGAGGGAGAGGGCCTCCCAACGAACAGAATCAGTTGGCAAGATTGTCAATTTCGGATAGGGCTGCGGCCCCTTCGGGCCCCCCCCCCCCCCTGGGTAGAGCCACAAGCGTAACGATGGCACTCGCCTTAAAGCAGACGCAATGTAAAATACGACTACACAGTTACTTGAGAAGTTTAAACCTGAAATGGTGTCAAAATTGAATACACTTTGGGGAGGATACCCTTGGATTCTTCCCGATATGAGTTTCAGTTATTTCCTAACAATTGAACATCTATGAGACGAATTGGGACGGACTGTCTTGTATACAAGCAAACTATTGTGCAACTGCCATAGATAGTATTCCTGTGAAACGTTCTACGTGCCTTTGAGTTCAGAAGAATCCAAGCAGTTACACAAAAGGTATTTTCAGCCGAAGAATAATAATTTATAGAATAATAAATTTAAAAAAATTATTTCACTCAAATTTAAAAACTTTACACACGTATAATGTTACGAGGATAGACTAGCTATTATGTAGGCAATCTTTTTTCAAACATGTTGGGTCTTAGTTGTTTGTAAATATAAGTATAGGGGTCTTTAAAAACAACAAGTAATTTTACGGCATAGAGTCGACGCGTTTCAGCCGTAGCCTTCTTCAGAACACATGGGGAGAGAGATGGGCCGGTAATATAAAAAGAGGGGGGGGGGCAATGTGATTGCTGCATTCGTAATTAAACAACCAAAGGGAATAGCGATTGCCCATCTCTCCTCGCAAGTGTTCTTCTAAACTTCTTTAAATCAGTAGAAACACAGTCCTGAAGAAGGCTACGGCTGAAACGCGTCGACTCTATGTCGTAAAATTTGTTTTTGTTTTTAAAGACCCATATACTTATACAAATTAATTTGCAAAGTATAATTTTATCCAAAACCGGATAGCACCCCATGGCGTTAAGCACATTGATATGAGAAAGCAAAAAAAAGTAGGTAACCATATTTCGATTAAGTGATGCTATCTGAACGTAGATTTTTATTGTAGTAGTAGTAAAGAAATGTCTTATTGAGTATCTTAATGTTTCGGTTAAATCAAAATTAACTTTTTATACAGGGTGAGGCATTTATCTTGAGACAACTGAATATCTCGGAAACTGAGCATTGTACGAAAAAATGTCCAAAATCAAAAGTGAATTATTTCGCGGGGGAAATTCATTAGCCAAAAAATTACCCCCCATCCTTGTGAGGGGGGGCTGGGGGTAACTTTGAAATCGTAAACAGGAACCCCTATTTTTAATGGTATATTCAGATTGTACACAATATTCGAGAATGTTTTATTCTTGGTGGGTTTTCAATTGATCCAACCGTTTAAGAGATAGGGGTCCTGAATGTGTGGAACTTTTAAAGTTTTTTGAACCCAATTTTATCGATAAAGACAGAGATAGAGAGTGGGTCTTGCAGACATTCTTATTCTGCTTTTTGATGGTCTTTAAGAATCTGAAGTCAGAATTTTAAAAATTCAAAATTTTTTAGTGCACAATCAAAGTCTTGGGGGCAGGAGTCGTATGGAGGCAGAGTCTGTGCGTGTGTATTGAAAAATATCGAATTTTTGAAATTCTGACTTTAGATTCTTAAAGACCATTAAAAAGTAGAATAGAAATGTCTGTAAGATCCACTCTCTATCTCTTTATCTTCATCGATAAAATTGGGTTCAAAACATTAAAAGTTCCACACATTCAGGGCCTCCCCTAAACGGTAGGATCAATTGAAAAACCACCAACCACCAAGAATAAAACATTTCTCGAATATTGTGTACAATCTAAATATACCATTAAAAATAGGGATTCCTATTTAAGATTTCAAAGCTACCCCCTCACCCAGCCCCGCCTCACAAGGGGGTGGTGGTAATTTTTTAATTAATGAATTTCCCGCGAAATAATTCACTTTTGTTTTGGACATTTTTTCGTACAATGCTTAGTTTCCGAGATATTCAGTTGTCTCAAGATAAATGCCTCACACTTTTAAAAATAGTTCAAGACATTTCAACAGATAATACCATCCTAAGAGAGAATTAAAAAACACGACCACTATTTAAAATATCAAGTAGTTTTCATTTAATGGTATAACGGAGGTCTTTGTGTCCATGGATCAGTAAAATTAAAAAAACTTCTTACGCTACGTTTGGCATTGTAGCCCTGGCTCCTGACAATTGCGTGTTGTCTCCTTTCTAAATTTCCATACAACAGAAGTGGCCTGGACGTCTGCAGCAAGAACAAGAGTTGCGGAAGCGGATTTTTCATTTTAAGAGGGTTTTGAAATCTTAGGGAACTGCTTCGCTTCAGCCAATCAGGAAGCAGGTGAATCGTAAAGCATGCAGGGAGAATCTTTAGCGGGAGATGATAAAAATTACAATAAAACTAAAATATACATCATAGCTTGACCCTTCTTTGTTTCTTCGCTCGACGAGCAGCGATAGCATTTCGTGAGCAGACTCGATTTTGGTAAAGAGCATACTAATTAGAAGAACCACTCAGAAGAGAGCTTATGCGGAAAACTTTATATTGTGAAATGCTCAGCGCAATCCGCCTTTTTGCGCCGATTGCGCGTGGACCCGTCATTACACAGGATCGGGACACTTTGATATGACCACCTCTACTCGAACACGTTGGAACGTCCCATGGTATGCAGATGAAAAATCATTGCATGCCATTGAAAGCTGACAACAGCAGACGTGTAGTAGCATCCGATAACACAGCAATTGTCGCCGTCATGGGCAGAGCAAGTGACCTGTCGGACCTCCAAAAGGGGATGATCATTGGCTATAGGGCCAAGGGGGTGATAGCCAGGACTGCTCTAGGACTGCCGTTGTGAAGGTGTACCGCGACTGAACCAGACAGTTTCGAGCAACCGAAAAGGTGTACCGCAACTGTGGGGCCCCACGGGCCATCAATCCTAGAGGCGAGCGTCGGTTAGGATGCCTGGCCAAGACCAATCGGCGTGCCACTGTTGAGCAACTGACACAGCAAATGAACAGTGGGGCCACTAGGCGTGTCAGCACCAAGACAGTGCAACGATCCCTCTTGAGGTTGGGGCTCCGGAGCAGGCGTATGGTAACAGCACCCATGTTGAAGCCTGTGCATCGCCGAAAACTCCTCCAATTCGCAATGGACTATCTCCATTGGACCTCTGCCGAGTCGCGGTTTCTGGTGAACAGAGTGGACGGACGATGGAGAATTCGCCGGGAAGCATCTGAGAACAGGCATCTCGACACCATCGTTGGCAGACGACAGGCTGGTGGGGGAGGTGTGACTGCTTGGGGGATGTTTTCGTGGTATGGTCTGAGTCCACTGATACCACTGGAGGGTACACTGAATGCTGTTCGTTACCTGACGATCGTCGCAGACCAGGTACACCCCTTCATATCGACAGTGTTTCCTCAGGGTGATGGCACCTTTCAACAGGACAATGCTCCCTGCCATACTGCTAAAATTGTCCACGACTGTTTGGAGGAGCATGAGGATGAATTCAAGCTGCTCCCAGATGGTCCCAGATACCTGCAACCATCTTCCGAGGACTTATTGACTCTGCCACGTCGACTAGCTGCTGTGCTCGCCGCCAAAGGCGGATATTCTGGATACTAGCAAGTGGTCATATTAATATGTCCCGGCTCTGTATATTGTTTATACAGTATAAAAAGTTTCGGGAACAATTTTTTCCTGACGCGACTGTAGTTCGTAACGCGCTCGCACTGAGTAGGAATTTCAGTTTAAAAATAACTACTGAAGATGTCTAAATGGGATGAAAGTTGACTTTAGTGAATAAAAAATACAATATTGTAAATATGGAATTAATAAATAATTGATATTGATAATCTTTCATTCTTATTCTAATGACTTTTGAAAGTTTTTGAAAAATCATGTATGTTCATAGGGAGTTTTTTGTTCCTTGCTATTGAAATGCATACCATTAAATTTACAACCACGACTTACGGGACATCCTTTATACAGGGTGATTTAGAAAGGTAGGTCAAGAATGAAATGCCATCTACAGTTTGTAGCGAGGAACTATATTTATCCTATAAACATGGGTCCGGAAATGCATCCTTACAGAGATAATGCAACTTGTACGAGGTAGGATTGAATGTGCGTTACCCGGATGCGGACGGCAATGGTAGAGTCCATGTATATTAGGATCTAAACATGTAAATTGTTCGTGTTCTCTCTTTTAAAAGAGAGGAAACGAAACATGTAACTCCATTGTCGTACAATGGATCGCTTGACTAATGCGGAGCTGGCGGACATGCGAGGCACAGGGTAATGTTACTGCAGCGGAAAGGATTTACCAACAAAGTTTTCCAGACCGTGATCACCCACATCGCCGGACGTTTCAAACACTATCGTCCGCAGACTAAACACTTGTATCGAGGGTCGGCATTTTGAACATCTGCTCGTAATGTCATTTATACCTCGTACAAGTTTCATTATCTCTGTAAGGATGCATTTCCGGACCCATGTTTATAGGAAAAATTTTGTTCCCCGCTACAAACTGTACATGTTATTTTATTCTTGACCTACCTTTCTGAATCACCCTGTATATACAGTATTTCGGAGTTTTGTTAGGTTTTTAATATAGTTTTGATATATTTATAAATTCACATTTAATCATTTTTACAATACTGTACTTTCAAAAATTTAATTGTCATTTAAATGAAATCAATAGAATCTCATGTAGCTTTTTTTTTCTTTGTCTTTTTTTTTCTTTTTTTACTGAAGAAATTTATTAAATAGCAATCATGCAAAATCAGAAGAACTTTTCTCCTTCTTATTTTATATGTTCTTTAATGTTTGAGACAGTACAAACGAATTGTTATTGCAAGGTCTTCTTCATTACATTCCTAAGATGAATGTCGCCATTGAAAATTGTCCAGACGTCCCCACGATCAATGACGTATATTAAAGATAGACTCCGAATCCTATTGTTAACAGCGGCAAAAAGTGAAGCAAATTGAGCCATGACAGTTCTGGGCAGGAGTGAGCCGTGGAGTAATTAGCTGTCTGGCTGCTTTGTTTTTGAAGATTTTGGGCCCGAGGAATAATTAATTCAAAACCATTCTTCAAAGTTGTTCTGCGTACAACTGTACAAACAGACAAGAAAAAGGATCAGGAATCATTTTCCACAAAAATATATCAAAAATACGTAACTAAAATGAAAATACATTACTGAAAGACAATCAAAACGAAATTGAAATTGAAACCATGATCGAAAAATTGTTTATAAAATATAATAAAATACTTCAAATACAAAGTCAAAGAAAAGATAAACTTATCACTCCGTGATCGGCGTTTGAAAGAATTATTAATCAGCTACTCTCGTGTTTAGCCATGCGTTTTGCATCATCTTCACTCACTTTCAGCCATGACAGTTCTGGGCATGGAGCTTCCCAATTTGCTTCAAGTGACAACAATAGGATTCGGAGTCTATCTTTAATATACGTCATTGCCCACGACTGTTTTGACGTCACCGATTGTTGCAAAGTCCCTCTGTACCGCTGGGTGTGCTGTTTCTAAACATTGTCTTTTACATGTATTTTGTTAATAAAGAATTCTGTATGAAAATTTCCCAAAGGATATGCTATACAGGGTGAGCCAAACTTATCCAGCATAATTGTTTAGGAACATTGCATGGTTCAAATGGAACAAAAAAAATATCCTATAAACATTACATCTAGTTTCGATAGTGTGCGAGATATCGACGTTTGTCTATTTTCTTGTAACCTCGAAAACACCTCCCGATGTGGATGGCGGCTATGAGGAAACGTATCCGCGTACAACCCGCTGGCTTTTGCAGCGTTACCAGCAGCAAGCAAGCCCATAGTAAAAATGAATGTCCGCATATTCTTCATTTGTGAAAACAAACGGCATAATGAACTTCGACGTTCTGTTGCACAATATGAAGAACTGCTCAAATCAACCGCCAAGTCATTAAAATCAACCTTTCACACATGTTACAAGTATGATCCTGTTTGGCATATGCAAAACAGGAAGAGTACATTTAAGAATAAGTAGGTAAACCTACGTTTTTTCTAGGAAAAGACTAAATAAAAGAAAATAGAAAAACGTCGATATCTCACACACGATCGAAACTAGACGTAATGTTTATAGGACATTTTGTGTTCCATTTGAACCATACAATGTTCCTAGACAATTAAGCTGGATAAGTTTGGATCACCCTGTATATTTTTTTACGTGATGGAAAGTGTTGATGGATATGCTATATATTTTTTCTTAAATCCTACAATTTAATAAAATCACCGATTGTAGTGCACCTGGCGATACAGTGGGACATAATCACGTGACCTGTTTCCATTTTCTCTATAAGGACGTCATCATTTGTCCCATCTGTGTAATAGATAATCCGTGACCATACCGTGTGATCTTGTAATCTGCTGGTCGCCCCACGGTCAATTTTCAGATACGACCTAGGTTACCTCAACTCGATCTAACCGAGATGCAGTGCGAACGGGGTATAACATGCCTCTGGGTATGTGGTTATTTGCAGTGTTAAGTACCTGGAGACAAGATCTACTTAACCATAAAAAGTTGGCATTTATTGGCACAGATGTATATTTCGATCACTAGGTGATCATCAGTCAGATGAAAAATTATTCAATTTTTGTTTACACTTTCTTTTTTTTTAATTTTAACATGAAATGTCCATGTAAGATATATGTTAAAAGAAGAATCCATGATCCTATACCGACACAGTCATTGCTACACCTAAAGTCATTCTTTTATCTACACTCACAAAACCATAATCACCTATTCTTCGCAGTTTCTTCGTCTTTCTCCGCAATACTTATCACCCATACAACCAGTATATAAAAATTTGGCCAACTCTTCATCGATTATTTCTTCTCCATGCAATTTCATAATAGGTTTGCAGAACACACCATCAATCATACGAAGGGTGATCAAAAAGTAATGTAGCATATTCTTTTTCTCTAAAATCGTGACCGGGAAAAAATAAACACATGTACATTCGATAGAACAATTCAACTTTTACTTTTCCACATAATCTCCAAGCCGATCGAGGCAACGATCTCAGCGGTGGACAAGTTTTTCCACGCCCTGTCGATAAAAGTCGTCCGGTTGAGTGTGGAACCAATTGGCCGATTTCACCTCGTCGTCGTCACGGAAATGTTGACCGGCCAATGACTTCTTCAATGGTCCGAAGATAAGGTAGTCACTAGGAAAGAGGTCCGGGCTGTATAAAGGATGAAGCAGTGTTTCCCAGTACCATCGCTGTAACAGGTCAGTGATCCGTTTCTCTGTGTGGAGACGTGCGTTGTCCATTGCCAAGTCAGGTTTTTTCCTACGTACGGTCGCTCGAAGATTCCTCAATGTGCCTCTGTAGCGTTCAGAATTGACTGTGGTATGCGGTAGAAGAAATTCAAGCAGTATCAGACCACGGCAATCCCAAAAACATGTCAACATGACCTTGCCGGCTGATGGCACAGTTTTGAACCCATTCATTATGGCAGATGAGGTGTGTTTCCAAACTGCCAATTGCATCTTGGTTTCGGACGTGAAATGGTGGACCCATGATTCATCGCCTGTGATAATTTGATCCAAAAAAATTCTGACCCTCCTCCTGGTATCGGGTGAGATGCAGCAAACAAGCATCGAAACAAGCATCTTGATGTTCGGCCATCAATTGTCGTTGCACCCATCTGCATAACACTTTGCAAAAGCCGAGCTGGTCATGAACCAACGTTGCAGCAATTTCTCTCATGGTAATCCACCGGTTCTCTCGCACCTGCGCTTCCACAGCAGCGATGTTGCTGTCAGTCATGGATTCCCGTGGCCGGCCAGAGCGATGTTCGCCAGCAGGTCCTCCCGTCCTTTTTTAAAAGTCTTGCACCAATTTTGTACTGTTCGGAGCTGAACGATATCACCTCCATACACTGACACAATTTCCTTATGGATATCGACTGGTTTCAGTCCTTTTGCACAAAGAAAACGCATAACACTCCGCTGCTCAAAAGCACTGGACGATGAAATGAGAGCGCCATCTTGTTTGGACTGTCACGTCGTTAGTGCTTAGTTGATGCACACGACACTAACAAGGAAACTTTAACAATGAACCAAACTAAATTTTATATATCGCAATTTCCTCATATCTGCCGTCATTCTCGAGAAAAAAATACGCGACATTACTTTATGATCACCCCTCTTACGTTTTATGTACACCTTACTTTTTTCATCATCATTCAGAAAATAGTCGCAAGTCGGAGAACAATCGTACTTTCAAAACTTTCATTTCCATTATACGTATATTAACATTTATCTCGCATATTTTAACGTTAGCCACACACTTTCATTTATCATCATTTGTTTATATGTTGGGTAATATAAGATGTGCCCAAATTACCGCTTTTTGGAATCTAGATAACACAATCACGATGAAATTTAACAATGTAGTCAGCTGGATTAACGCTTTTCTCATTATGGATAGCGAAATTGTCAATGAATTCAAATATCCCATTATTGAACGAAACTGTGACGGCAACAATTAAGCTTATTTCTCAATTAAAAAATCTTTTCTCATTCGTAAAAACGTTTTCACAATGAAGATTACTAATTCCCATATAAAATAACGCTACAACAATTATTTAACCTATTGCATGGAATGAAATAACGCTTTCAGTCAATTGATTTAACTCTGTTTAATAATGAATTAAACATATTTCTCGGTCATATAAACTATATTATTACAAAGTCAATATTATTAACGCTTAAAATATGAAAATAACGCTTTCGTCAATAAATATAACTTATTTACTACAAAATAAAATTAGTCATAGAAATAAGTAAAATATCATACAAAAATAGAAAAATTCATAAAATATATAAATTGAGATGGTTCACACATCATCCGCATCCACAGGATCGTCAGAGGCGATGAATGTCCCTGACGGGGTATTGCCGATTCGCCGTTTCCCCAAGCAATCCAAATAGAACTGACGAGAATGCCTGACATATCCAGCACAATTCTCAATCGAAATTGATGCGATTGCTCTCCCTACTGAATCCAACAAGGTTCCTTGTTCCCAGACATTTTCTCCTCGTACCAACTTTTTCATTTTTGAAAAGGCCTCTTCAATTGCGTTAAGGAATGGAGAATAGGGTGCATTATACTGCCAATGAAATCGGGGATTAGCACCAAACCAAGCTCTTATTGCCACAGTTTTGTGGAAAGTGGCGTTATCCATCACGACGCTGTATTCATTTTGATCGTCCAGCTTTCCTTTCATTTCATTGAGAAATGTTTCAAATTTCACCTTGTTGAACGACGCAAATTGGTGTTTCTCGTGAATAACACCCAAATCTTCGGATATGGCCATGCAGACCGACAAATTACATAGTCGCTCGCTTTCCAATAGGAGCGCGCCCACGGTTACGACGGAGGAGAAGATTGAAGCCACACTCATCCACATAAATTATATTTTTCTTTGCATTTTCAGCTTTCATCATAAACTTCACATGTTCATATCGAGCTTCAATCGTAGATGGAGTATTTCGTGAATGAGGAATAGGATACAGAGTCTTCACTGTGATTTTTCTCCTTCGTAAATAACGGTCGATTGTAGAAATGGAGATCCGCTTGTCCCGAACACCAAACATGTCTGTATTTAGATGAATGTATTCTCGTATTTGCTTTAATGTAACATCTGGCCGACTTTCCACATAGGCGACGATAGCATCGATTTGAGTGTCATTAAGGAGTTGTTTTTTTTTCTCCTTTGGGTTTCTTCCCAATTCTACTATCTTTTCTGAAAGTCCAACCGATTGAGTGAACAGTATTTTTCTTAATCCCCCCAAAAATCGCTACTTCTGACTCTTGTCTTGTTACGGTTGAACAGCAAATCAATCACCTGTTCGCGATCAGTGTCACTAATGATGGCGTTTTTTCTCCCACTCCTCTTCCGCTGCATAACTTGTGTACCAATAGCGTCACCTTCACCAGTGGGTTCACTAAGAAAACCATCTAGAACAGGCTCCACACTATTTCGACGTGCTGGATTATTGATTTCACTCTCGCCGAAGCTAACCAAATCATCTGTGACTATCATCGAATCACAATCAAATTGAATAGATCCTACTTGACTCATTTTCATTCGTAAATGTGTTAAATGAGTGGCAACAGTACTAAATTCAACGACGAATAAGTCAAATGTATGATTAAAAGTGTTATTTTTAGGAAAAATCCGTTTGGAATGAAAACAATGAAGTTTTCTTGAGCAGTAAAAGCCTTAATTTGAAAACCGCACGAGATAACGTGAGTAATGTTCATTGTTATGTGAATGGGAAGAACGTCGCCTTGATTGTAAAAAATGCTCTTTTAATGGAGAGAGTGTCGAATGAATTGATAAAAGCGTTTCATTGTTGCCGGCCGCATTAAATCAAAATACTAACAATGTTAAAGGTAGTGAAAATAGCCCTAAGTGTTTTGCTTAATCCGTTAAACAATTAAAGAATAGAGTTATAGCGATTCAAACATGTGTTATCTAGCTTCGAAAAAGCTGTAAAAGGAGACTTTCACTATAGCGCCGTTCTATCTAATAGAAGTTGCTAAATATGTTTGTCGATAGATGTAGCGCCATCACGGCTCCCCATGTCCAAAAACAGCTCACTTTGCCGTGAAGGCTGGAAAAGGGACGCTCAGTTTCTTTTTCGACGAAGAAGGACCCATACTCCTTGACTGGCTTAACTGGGTGAAACAGTTAACGCTTTGCTGAGAGAGAAGCTCTCGAAAGGGATAGTGCTGCTCCACTATCCTTGGACAACGCTAAGCCACTTGTGGCCAAGAAGACCGTCCACCTGCTGGAAACATTTCGATGGGAAGTCCTCAAACGTCATCCGTACAGCCCAACGTCTCTCCATGGGAATACCGACATTTCGTTACAAGACAATTCGCGAAGGGCAATTCGTTCCTGCGACAAGTCGTATTAATGAGACATTGTAAGATTCTAAAACGTTTAAATGATTTAACATTTGCTTTTTTGATTGTATAATTGAAGTTGTAAAAATGATATTTTCATTGTTTTTAACAAAAAAGTGCATGATTTTAGGATTTCATCTGTTTTAATCATGAGCGACGCTTTATAAATAGAATAAAATGACTTTACATTCGCGTTTTTATGTTAAAATATGCAAGGTTTACTCTATAAATTTATGATTAAATTAGTGGCACATTTTTTTAATTTTAAGCTGCGAGTCTCGCAAATTCTCCAGAGCGAGCTGTGTTTGTCGCGAATCCCCATGTGACTCCCATATTTTCAGCCCCTCAAAAAATCACTGACAGGTCTTCGGTTCACCTGCAAAAAAGGAAATTCCGTAGAAAAAGATTCCGTATGCAACCCAGGAGTTTCAACACTGAAGCCATCTTTTGTTTCTTATGCTCTGAGATCAGTGCATCATTATCTAAGGTAATTATGTGAAGGACCCATGTTACACAATAACTGTCCTTCAAATATTCAGTAATTAAAATATTCATTAGATATAACCGTAGTCTTCTTTTCATTTGGGCACACCTTATAATTTCCCATATTTTTGGAACACTAAGGACTTTCAGCACAATCCTTAGTCGGCTTGTCTCGAAATATGTTGGAGCGTTTTATTAAGTCTCACATACACTAGAGTCCCTGTAAGTAAAACGAGTAATGACACTCCATTCTTTCCTATGGAAAGTGAATAAAGCCAATTAGAGCCGTTTATCAAATCAGGTGACAACCCACAAAATGGATGCTCTCAGTATGTACAGGTGTTCACGAACGTCGTAAAGAATGAATTTTCATGATCTTAAAACGGTAAAAACTGTGATATTAAAAATATCAGATTTCTCACATCATTTATCATTTTACAAGTTCTTATTTTTAGTTGAATTGAATTTTTAAAATAAATTTGTAATAAAATATTTAACAAGCCAGCTTGATGGCCAAGAGCGTTAAGGCGCGGGTTCGAATCCAGCCGAGGTCAAGGATGTTTTTGTTTGCCCCTTTTCATTATCATCCTTTCATCATTTTCATCCATACTCTGGAACTAACAATTCCAGTTTCAAATTTAATCAGGTATATACAGATTCTTCCCCTTCAAATTTCAATTAACACAGTTTTAAATTACGTGCTCTCTAGACAGCCAAAATCGAATAAGACGAAAATATTTAACAGAAGTGCAAATTTAACAATTTGTAACAGCTATTGCTTTCAGAAATTAAATAAATACAGTCTAAGCATTTGTATGGAATTATTGATTATGTAACTGAGCAAAGTGATGTTCAAAAAAGAGCAGTTTTTCTCATGGAATTTTTCGGAGGAAATCCATCTCACACTTAAATAAAATATTTTTTAACAATTTTCATTTGGTAATGAATTTCCATACATCTTTAGAAACAGATTTATTTTACCTCGTAATTACAAAAATTCAATCAAACTTGCAGTTTTTCCCATAGGATAACATTATACATGGCTGCCATATACACCCAAAATGGCGGCGTGTCATTACTCGTTTTACTTACAGGAACTCTAACATACACCATGCAAAAGCGCCTCCCAGCGCCTCAAGAAAGAGTTACTCAAGGTCAGTTTGAGCTGTCCAGGTTGGCTGGGTATCTAACACATTTGAATTGCAATGAAGCATACCGTTGGGAATTTTCTTTCCTTGAGTGACTCTTTATCGCCCATTTTCTCAAAATCTTTCAAGGGGAAGGGTGTGATTAAAAATTGTTTTTAGACTAATGTGGTGTTGCTCTACAGAGTAGCAATTGGAAATTTTTCTCTATTTTTAATAAGCGACTTTCAGGGCTCTGTTTTTTTGGAAAAAATGGCAGCAAAAGTACGATCCTTCCATTCTTAAACTAAAAAATAGATGACTGTTTAGGATAAAAATTCGTACTAATAACTATTATGAGAGAATGTTATCTGGGATTGGTGTTCTGTGTTATAAAAGCCATGTTTAAATAACTGCGAATCCTACTTAGCTCAGTTCAGTAAATGCCACAAGGGCGGCGCCATTAAAACTGAAAGTAGCGAATAGTTTTCGAGTAAGCAAATGGATGACCTTAAATTTGGGAGTCAAAAGTCAAAATTTGAGTGCAGCAATGAATTCCCCACCCCCCTATTACCTATAAACCACACTCATCAGATCTCGCCTACCTGGCAGCTTTGAGATATGTATCTGCCATGTTACCAGACTTTTTGGACACCCTGTATAACGTTTTCAAAGAGACATATCCTCACATCACAGTCACTGAACAACGCATTGCAGATCGCGTCGCACAATTGTTATGAACAATTTAATACCTTACCCACACAGCAGATAATAAAGCAAGAAGTTGCACAACAGCTTCCAGCACCCTAGCCATCTACACACACAGGCACTCAACAGACGGATTCAAACACTAACAAAGACATCACTAATGAACTTGAAGAACACACACTCACCATGATATTCGTCCACAACACAACGTGAATACCAAACTTATTGAAACATTAAATGATACCCTACAAAGATACCTTACAATTTACACGGGAACAGATCTCACACACAAATCAGATATACCTAACAAACATAAACAGCAAAGCAGGGGAAATTTTATTTTACATGAATGCATATATCTTACCACAGTACATTGAAGAAAATTTATCTTTAAAATACATACACCTTCTCATTTACACTGGTGCTCTTACAATTATATTCACACTGGGAACAGAAATGTAAGTGGCAAAAGCGGATTGAGTCGAATATTGACGAAATCCGCAAGCAGTTAGGCAGACTTATCCAGTACATAAAAACAACACTTCATCAAAGCAGAACGAATGCCTCAGACAGCTGTTTAAGAAAATTAAAACACACACCACCCATGAGCAGTACAATCAACACATCACAGAATATATGGACACATTAAAATAAAAGTTAGCTGCAAAAACACAACGCTTGAAGGGATACAAAACATGCACTCAGCGCAAACAGCAGAACCAGTTACTCGCAAACAATGAGAATACATTCTATAAACAGTTAAACAAAGAATATGCACACAAACAAAACACAAAACAGTGGTCTACCAACACAAACAGCACTCCAACATTATTGGTCGTCTCTTTGGTCTGTCTCAATTGAAGGAGCTAGCTGGATCAGGAAGAGGAGCAACAGCTTTCACACACTCAACATGCTTTATACTGACATTAACCAGATGAACTCTAACAAGTCATTAACTAACCAGGTGGAGACAGGATTCAGAACTTTTGGTATAAGCTCTTGACCTGTTTACATCTGGCCCTTGCAAAACAGATTTCCAACACTTTGCAAACACCACAGACATTTCCATACTTCCTCACACAAGGAATAACATACATGGTACCAAAGTCACATAACACTACAGATTCCACACAATATAGACCTAACACATGCCTGCCTACAATTTACAAAATAATAACTGCCTGTATCGCAAACAAAATTTATACACACATAGACACAAACAACATTCTCACTGAGCAACAAAAGGGATGCCGTAGAAATCACATGGGTTGTAAGGAGCAACTCCTGATAGACAGTGTGGTCCTACGACAAACTCACAATAAACATCGACATCTCCATGCAGCCTACATTGATTACTAAAATGCCTTTGATAGTGTCCCACACTCATGGCTTTTATACACACTACGATTATATAAAATAAATCCTACACTTATCACTTTTTTAGAATGTACAATGCTGCATTGGAGAACTACACTGCACCTCACGCTCAACAGTGAAACCGTAACGACTGACAAAATACGGGGCATTTTCCAGGGTGACTCACTGAGCCCACTCTGGTTTTGTCTTGCATTAAATGCACTTTCAAACAGACTGAACAGCACAACTTACGGCTACGCGATTAAACACAATAAAAACTTCCACTGCATGCTTTCACACTTACTCTACATGGACGACATGAAAATCTACGCCTCCACACAAACACAATTACACCAATTACTCGACATTACACAAACTTTTTCAAAAGACATACACATGCAATGTGGGTTGGACAAATGCAAAACTATTCACATTGAAAATGGAGTAATCAAGAAAGGGGGGCTTCACATTTGAAGAACCAAGTCACATTGCTGCTAAGAAAAATGACGAATTTTATAAATATCTAGGATTTAAACAACCAAGTTTCTAGAGCACAAACACATAAAGAGTACACTCACTAAATAATATCTTCATAGGCTAGAGGCAATACTTACAACACTTTAAATTCCAGAAATTTAATCAAGGCTATCAATACTTATGCCACGCCAATACTCTTGTATTCCTTTGGAGTCATACAGGCGACATACACAGATCTTGAGGGACTTGAAAGGAAACAACATAAACTGCTTACAAAGCACAGAAATCACCATCCACACACAGCTATTGAAAGACTCACCTTGCCTCGTGCAGATGGAGGCAGAGGTCTTACTGATATAATAGATCTACATCAAAAACAGACTCAGTTACTCAGATAATTCTTTTACTCTAAACAAAGCAGTCTGTATGGCTGATATAAAATACACACCATTGAATCTGAACAGCGTGCAGAACACCCATAAAATTCCTACAACATGCACTAAACCTCAATCATGGCTCGGGAAGCAACTCCACGGTAGACATCCTTCTGACTTCAACCAGCGTCGATAAAAAAGCGTCGAACTTTTGGTTGAGGGAAGGGAGTCTCTTTGGGGAAACTCAAGGAACCATGATTGCCATATAACACCAAGTTATTAACACTAAAAGCTACAGAAAACATATTACCAAAGATTCGACTGATGAATCTTGCAGGAAATGCCATATCGCAGAGGAAATCATCCAACAAGTCATATCCAGTTGCAAAATACTCACGCAGGCATAACCAGGTAGCCAATATCGTACATCAACATCTAGCTAAGATACATAAGCTTAAGGACATCCATACTCCATACTATAAATATATCCCAGACACTGTTTTAGGGAACACCACACAACTATATTTTGACACATAAGCTATAATCACAGACAAAACTATCCCTCATAACAGACCAGACATTACATAGTAGATATGCAAAACAAAGTGGCCTACGTAATTGATATCTCCATCCCAACACACAATTTACAAAAGACATACACTGACAAAATCACAAAATATACGGATCTTGCACACTAAAAACGCATTTGGGGAGTTAACAAAGTACATTGTTCCTGTCATTGTTTTTGCCGCTGGGGTTATTCCACATTCAATACACAAAAATCTGTCAACATTAAATTTAAACACACACACTTATACAAAACCTTACAGAAAGCCACAATTCTAAACTCCTGTCACATAGTAAGAAAATTCATACACTCAAACATCAATACTCGCACGAGTGCGTAAAATATTTTTTCCCTTCTTTACATTTGATTCCCTTGGGCTTGGTCCTCTCCTGGGTTTGCCTCTAGGACTTGGCCTCCGGACTTTGGTTTCCCCAAACAACAATAATAATAATAATAATACAGGCTAGAGATTTAATTCAATTTAGGTTTGGCTGGTCATGAATTACAATTTAATTTAATTTTAAAGAGACTGTTTAATGATATTCTAAACATTATATGCTTTTCACGAGGAAGATTGCACACAATTTATTAGCAACCTTATTTTCTAAAATTTTGTCTTTATATACTTATTGAAGAACATTCTAAGCATGGAAATATTTTATTCAACTTTTTTTTTTATCTGTAATCACAAACTAGGTACATTTTTTCCCATGATAGTCAATGGATATGAATAAATTGATTATTGAAAATGTCATTTTAAATATGAATGCTCTCAAAGCATGTATTCGCATGGAGATAGTAGCTTCTGCATCAGGTAACGTTTCACTTTGGGTTGAAAGTTTATTTGATAGGATGCTGAGATTGGTCAAAAAAATGACCGGAAACAGAGGCGACGAAGCAGGGATAAAGGTTATCGAGTTCTCAGGCAAAATTGCCACTTAGCAAGTGGGTATATTTGCCAAATCGTCTCACTGTATGCTAAAAAATAAAATAAAAATAAATGTCAAAATAAAAATGCGCTTTCTCTATTACATTTAACAGCTAGACTCAGCGTTTTCATTTTTTTCAATTATTTAAAATGATGAAATGTAACCTAACTTAAAATAATTATCACTATGTGATGCCATCTAGCTCCTAGCTAGATGGATGTTTAGCACGCATCTCCCCTTTTATCCAGGAGACTAGCTGTTTGGGATGAAAGGATAATGGTGAAAATAGACAAACACAAACATCCATGCCCTCGGCGGGATTCGAACCCGCGACTCGCTGGTTACAAGAGCGCCAAGACCTGCGCCTCAACGCTCTCGGCCACCGAACCGGCAAGAGAGTCGTAAGAACAGCTTATAAACTGAAGCAATTAGAGTCAGTTACTAGCTGCTGTGCTCAACATTAATTACCTACACTGGACGGAGCACATTTTTATTTTGAAATTTATTTTTAGTTTGATTTTTGAGTGTAGCATGTGGTGAGACGATTTGGCAAATATACCCGCTTGCTAAGTGGCAATTTTGCCGCAGAAATCAGCAATCTTTACCTTTGCTTCACCGCCTCTGTTGTAGGCCGTTTTGTGACCAATGTTGGCATCTTATCAGCTAAGGCTGCGTACGAGTGTTAACTCGAGTCGAATAAGGGTGCAGACGAATTCATTTGAAAACCACAAATTCTGCTTCAAATGAAACAAATATAATTTTAAATGGATTTGGGAAAAAGTTCAAAAACACTTGAATTGAAATCAAATCCATTCGATTAATTCGATTCAAGGAGGCTGATCATTCCTGTAAGCTCGAATTGGTTTTATCCGAACGATACCATTCGAAACCTTCGAATACATCCGAAAATAAGCTTATAACTACTTACAAATAATAGCTCATTTCGGTGTTTATGGCGGACTAATCCATTAGAAATCTTCGGGGTCATTGTATATGCAGTTTTCAATTAGTTAAAATACCTAATTGAAATTCAAATATTTCAGAACCACGCGTACGACTGCAGCGTTAACTTTAACGTTAGAACAATAGTGCTAGAAATGGAACCTAATTCATCATCTAGGTCTTTCATACAGAAGCATTACAACAAATATGTTGAGAAAAGTGAAGAAAACTAAGGTATGTTCAAAAGAAATATGTTCAAATGGTTTCGAAAGGAATATTCAAAGGCCAGTCGAATAGGTTTCGAATAAGGTATTCAAAAGCTGTTGAATATAAATTAATTGAATGAATCACACAATTCGTTACAGCAGCCAAACTTCAATGCTAGTTCAAATGAATTCGATAAAGGCTCGAATGACTCGAGAAACAGATCAATTCATTTCGAATTGTTTTAATGTAGATTTGATAGCATGTTCGAATGGTTCAAATCAAAGTTTTCTTGAAATTATTCGACTCGCACGCAGCCTTATTATCAGCTATACTGTAAATTCAAAAGGAACTATTACCCTGTTAATAGGCTGCTGATGCAGAAGCCACTATCTCCGTGCAAATACATGCTTTGAGAGCATTAATATTTTAATTGACATTTTCAATAATTAATTTATTCATTTGCATTGACCAGCGTGGAAAAATTGTACCCAGTGTGTAATCAACAGGTAAAAATAAAAAAAAAAGTTGAATAAACTATTTCCATGCTTAGCACGTTCTTCAATAAGCACATATAGACAAAAATTTAGAAAATAAGGATGATAAGTAAGTTGTATGTAATCTTAATCGTGAAGACCATAAAAATTGTATCATTAAACAGTCTATTAAAATTAAATTAAATTATTGCAGCACATGAACCAGCCCAACCTAAATTGAATTAAATCTCTAGTCCGTATTATTATTATTATTATTATTATTATTATGTCTGATCTATGTAAAAGAGTAAAAGGGGATTGGAAATATATAAGGGTGTGATTTTAAACCTTTATTGAGCACACGGTGGCGCAATTGATTGGCATGGTGAGCAGAAGGTTCCTGGTTCGATCCCAGGCTGTGGAATTTTCTTTCCTATTTTTCATCAATAATATCAACATCTGAGGTTTGGCGTGAAAAAAATCCTCTTAAGACCTTTCATTTATTAATATTATTATTATTAAAGCATAAAATAATATTTTGTGCGTAATTCTGTAACAGTAGCAACAGAATAAGCATTAGACAATTCTTTCAAACATAAAATTTAGTAAAAACAATCTGATAATATATTACTCATCCTCTTATTATTATTACTATGCTTAAAAATAAACCTTTGTGTGCATTTATGTAGCAGTCACAGTAGCACAAGGTAAACAAAAATAAAAATTGCGAATAAAACTTTGCACCCCTTTTCTTCCCCACCCCTTGCCTCATCTTTAATCACACTTTTAAAAACATTATTGCTTTATCGAACTAAGTTTAAAAAAATAATTTGGTGTAATCTCAGTCGAAAATAGTAAATTCTTTAAAATTAACTTGACAAGATTGAAATTAATTAAACTTGAAAATTAAGATTTTCTCGAAAGTATGAGAAAAGTTATTATTAAGAAAGTCAATGGAATGTAAATTTTAACCAAGAAGTAAAAAAACAATATTAAGAGTCATTCAAAAGTAAAAATGTATTATCTTTAAAATTAAATTTTATCTCATGAACCCATCCAAAAAAAAACTTAAATTAATTTCAGTAAAACATTTTTATAACGGAAAAAGAGGGAAAAAGAATGGGATCTTGGAGGTTTGAAGGCGTTGAAAAAACAAGCTGAATCGCTCAAGGGGGCAGATTAATTTGTTAATGAGTTTCACTGCAAGATTATCGAGAAGATCTGCCCTCATGGATGTTGAGGGTCACGGATATCAACCATCATGTGACCCATTAAAAATATGACTTCATAAAAATATTAATTTATTTAAAATCAATCACCCAAAACACCAGAAAAAATGAATTTTTGAAAAATTATCAATTTTAAAATGAGAAGGAAGGGCTTAAATTAAAAAACCAGACCTAAGAGCATGATTTAATATAAAATATGAATTCAAAACAGCTCATCCCCTCCACATTCCAATCCCCCAGCGCCGGCTCTCATACTGGTTTTAATTTGAATAAGATCGGATATTGTTGTGTTATTTCTCTGCACTTTCACGAAGTTTTCTCTGAAATTCCATGTGTCCAAATAATTTGAACCAAACATCATAAACCTATAGGCTTTCATCATTTACACACACATAGACACCAAATCTTAAAGGAAAACCTTAGTAATTTCTGTGAATGTGATTGATGAACAGCCTAATGAAGTTTAGGCAGAGGAATGTTAAAAATATTTAAAATATTTAATCCTTACACACAGCCTTTCAACACTAGAATATTTATATGCTGTATGACATCCATTCAGTACGTCATTCAGTTTCACCCGAGGCCAATGAGAGACAGTCCAGTGCACTCAAAACTCACCTGACCATCCGGGTTCAGGCAACAGTCCATCCTTCATTGTTTCCAACAAATGACAAAACCCTGCTTTTTAAAATCCAAAATCGACACAATGAAGGATGGAATGTTTCTCGGACCCCGATGGTAAGGTGACTTCTGAATGCCCTGGCAGTCTCTCGTTGGCCTCGGTTTCATCGGAACTTATCTTTCACATCGTCGTTTGCATAACCCATTGTAATGGTCGCTGCAAATTCATCTTGCGCTAGCACTGAGCGAGTGAGCAAAATACAATGAATGCTTCGGATGAGCGGGCGTGACCTAGTGCAAGAGCTTGTGAACTCTCACGTTCGTATCGCAATCACGAGACAGTCTTTCAGGCTCATAACATGGAAGAACTAGAATGGGAAGCGAAGCTCCCAAGAAATTGTGAAATAAAAAGTACACTAACGCTCCTAGCAGATAATTCAAATCATAATGAAGCAAAAGTAAATCTATTGTACGTCACTCCTTCCATGGTTAAGTCAGAGTCAATGAAACGATAGTTACTTCTTCTCCTGTCATTGTGTGGTCTGTAGTCAGGAAATAAATGACACTTAGTTGTCTGCCTTTCAATTGTAAACTCTTCATTCATCAAAAATTCTGTTTTTAACACCTAACATCAACATGGAGAGCATAGAGAATGCTGATTCTAAAGGAGCAAACTATTACAACTGTTGAACAAAAGAGAAATTTAAAAAAAGAATCATCTAGGGGGAGGAAGAGGCTATGGTAGAACAGCAGAAAGCAATGCCACATGGCAGCAATTAAAATAACAGGGGGTCACTAGAACAGCTAAAGTCGACTTCAATCCGAGTCATCCGCTGCAGGCACTGTTTTTATTTCACTGATTTAGCATTGGAATTGTTATGAGCTTCATATTCCATTCTACTTTATTGCATGCTCATCGACTGCTATTCGCCTCTGCTCAGCTCAAGTGAACGAAAGCGATTTGCACTGGCAACAATTGAAAGGAAGCGATTCATGTTATACACAACAAAGTGAAAAGTTACAGGAGAAAAATATAATTGGACTGTTGAAATGGAAACAGCACAGGCTGCCAAAACGAAAGAATCTGAGGGATTCCATCAAACAGTTGAAAATTAAATTAAAATTAAAATACAAAATAGCAAAAAGTAAACGACGACCATGTTGAATTAAGGAATAAATATTGTAACAACTCTTAAAAAAGAACTTAAAAATCATCAAATAGCCATTAAAATTAATCACCCTGCAATTCTAATTATTAACCTAATTAGACATAATAATTCAAATGAGGAGGAGCAGCTCTATCACTCAGATTTTGGTATCCTAGGGTGCATGTCCAATGGGAAAAAATGAAAAATGGCAATACTATAAAAATCAAAGACTATTGTTTATAAACAACAACCACTCTACCAGCTGCAGCTCAGAGAAAAAGGCAGTTCATAAAGGTATGCCTAGTTGAGCTAGTGCTGAGTATGAACGAGCAACAATCGGCATCACACTCATCACTCGCTGCCGCTCGCATCAAGTCTTTGATGAGCGAGGAAACTTCTTTTGTTTTCATGGCCTTTATAGAAGCAGATATTGCAAATGCTACAATTCCAGATTCATACTTACCAACAACAATGATGATCTATAAATTCACATTCTGACTCCTTCATTATATCCATCAATTTTTGTATGCAATTCGTCTTCTATCCTCGATCACAGGTAGACATCCTTTCTCCAATTCTATAATCAATAATAAATATTAATTACACCATTTCCAAATGTTTTCATCTCTTCATAACATATTACATTATAACATATGTGACTTATTTCATTAGTTTTGTGATCCATAATATTTTATTTTACTGCTTTTATACAAGATCAAAAGCCGAAAATCAAAATTTCATGTTCACTTTACACAATTTGTAATTCTTTTCATTATACAAAGGGCTGAAGGAGTTTTGATATTTGTATATCAGTATTTTGATATTCTGCACGATTCCTCGTAACTAAATCATGCACGACGACAACAAACACTTTACAGTACATGGCATGTTAAATCAATACCACCTTAATTATGCAACTGTTGTGTTAAATAAGACTATGCAGTTGGTTGATAAGGTTAAATCTAAAATGGTGGCTAAATTGAATACGTTTTGGGGAGGATATGCATGAACCATTGTCGATATGAATTTCAGTTATTCCGTAAAGATGGGAAAGTGCAAGGCGCATGATCTCGTTGTAAGTAAAGGTACCATCAGTAATGTTTTTTAGAAGAACAAACACAGCTTCTACCTCAGAACAGAGATAGTAAAAAACGACCAAAAACAGAAATACAGCCATAGTGGGGAGTTTGAACCATTTTTCAGAAACCTACCGACATAGTGCCACATGGCTGAAAAGCTGAAAATGCATCAAAAAAAGTGTCGATGTATCATTTGATGAAAAAAAAAACCTGAAACTGCAATGTCGGCATAAAATTCCTGATCATCGTCTGACAGAACGGTACAACCGCGAATGGTTTACTTGTGACGGAGATTTTCCTGCAAAAGCTTTCCCCACCATAGAGGCACATGGGAGCTCCGAGGCTGAAGAATATTCTCTACTATAGGTCGCATCCACAAATTTTTTTCCCTCTTAAAATTCAAACCAGACCATCATAACTGGTAATGCTAATTACATCACTTAAAGATCGCAACAAACAAAATAAATGCCATCTTGAAATGAGTTTAATTACATATAAAGCTATCAAAAAACTCAAATTCATTGTCACCAAAAAGTTCACTTATGACCACAA
>JAHWFO010006057.1:6922-21912 GCA_023313115.1 Rhysida immarginata | reverse complement strand
AGGGGGGGGGGGTCAAGTAATGACCATGTGGTCAAATTAATTTAAAAATCACGCAAAATTCTGAATTTTAATTTAATCTTCTTAGGGGGTTCTAATTTCTCTTACCACAACTTTTTTTTAAATATGACTACCTATGACCATAGAGGTGGAGGGGGTGTGAAAAACGTGAGAAAAGGTTCATAAATGGTCCCTAGTGCGTTAACATTTCGTTAAGTTTTAGCTTTATCTCCCATAAGTATTAACGAATCCAGAATTAATGTGAGTCTTGGTATACTAAAATACACATTTGCAGATTAAACGTTTTAGTAGATTTAACAAAAAAAAATAATAAACATGTTCAAATGGGAGCCAAATTCATATTAACCGTATTAAATTTACATTCAATAGTCTTTTCCGATTTCCATTCCGTTTAAAACCGTAAATTATTGAATAAATGGAATAGATTTTTATCGCTATTATGCTTCGGAAAAATAGGCCTAATTGGAATAGTTATAGAAATCAAGGCATCGTAGAAGGAGAACAAATGTTTTTCACATTTAAACGTGAGCCTTATTAAACTGACATTTGATTTTTGTTTCATCTTTCCATTCCATTTGACACTCTAAATTACTGAATACATTGAATAGAGAGGATTTATCACTACTATGATTTCTGGTGTTACAGATTTTTGGGGAATTTCACTGTTTTTCAGATCATGAAAAGTAGAAAACATAGTAGTTCCATGAAGATCACGAGTTCCTTAAAGAAAAGTGAAAAAAAGTGAATAAAGTTCCATTGAAGTGAAGAGAGAGAATGGCTTATTGATGGTCTCTGATAGCAGTGTTGCCAGACCAAAAAACATTTTCCCACTAAAATCAAACTAAAATTCCATTAGTTCTATTGTTTTAATGTAATGTTTAGTGGCTTTTTGTAAAAGTTTCGTGTAAAATCCACTAAAACTTCTGGAAAAAACCACTGACCTAACAATACTACCTGACGCCAGTGTTCGTTAATTTATTCAAAATGGCGGCATGGTAAGCGAGCTGTGTTTATATCTCCATCGAAGTTAATTTCCTCGATATTATTCAGTGATATTTACAAATATCCAAAGATAAATTATTTTATAGGTGACTAGCAGAGTCACCCGGCGTTGCCCGGAATAATTACAGTTGTAGGTAAACAGAACAACCTCAAGAAGTTAAGTTAGAACACAAGTAGGTTTTCAGTAATACGGATCTCCCGTTGTTCAGATATTTCCGACGCCAAGAAAAATTTTTGCCTTCTTTGACCAGTACTTATTCATTTCAGTTATTCAGTATTTAGAAAACTGTTATTGCACTCTGCTCTCGATGTTTTGAAACAAAACTTACCCATTCATCACTTTGTGTGGTCTAGCAGTCGCAGTTTTTTCCGTTAACACGGTCACCATTTGCTCAGTTGCAGCTGTGTGCTGACGAAACGAACACAACACTAAGCGAAGGAACTGGTTCCTCTGTCGCCATTCCAATCGTTCTCATTTGTCTGCTAATTCTTCATTATCTCCAGTTAGTGCTTATTTTTAAAGAAAATATTAAGTTCTAAGAACTATGAATTCTAATAAAAACCCCGAACAACAGGAATTTTATGCAATGTTACAAATTGAACCTTACTTTTAAAGTACAAACTTTGCCTTGCATTGTTGGTCATGAGATACCTGCCATCATAATGAGTATCGATAATTACTAAATTTTTCGAAATCTGATGTGGACAGTGACCTTCCGTCTTGCTTTGAAGATCAAGTGTGCAAAATTTCATCAATATCGGAATAAAACTATAGATTTGTATAAGAAACAACAAATTTTCGCAATCGTCTTAATTGTAGTTAGGGAGCTGAAGGGAGGGACGTGTATTTCTTTCTCCTCGAAGGAGACTGCTTAATCTATATCGTCTATTATACTTATTTTCTGCTCAATTTCCAAATGTTGAAGTGGAAACATTATGGCAACAGTAACTTCGACGAAGACACTCCCTACTTGAGTGGTAGTAGTTGCACATGATAGTTTGTGTCTTTTGCTCTGCAATTCTCTGCACAAACTGAGTGGTTTACTCACTACTTGGTAAACTGTTGATACAATTTGTACACTGCACTAGATGATTTGAAGCAAAACTTGGGCTTTCATCCCTTTGTGTGGTCCAGCAATCGCAGAACTTGCTGCCTCAAGAAGAACAATTCGCAGCGAACTACGTACTCAGAACTTTGCCTATGAAATTTTACCCAAAAAGTTGCCACTAACATAGAAACACGTGCAGGAGAGACTGGTGTTTGCTAAGACACATCTGCGTGAAAACAGACTTCCAATTGGTTGTGTTTTCTGATGAAAAACGAATCAGTTTGGATGGTCCTGATAATATAGCTTCTTATGATGAGCATCATGATAAAGAAACACTTGTTCCACCGCGAATTAAGCAGCAAATGGGTAATAGTGGAGTGATGATTCTGGGTGCCATTGGAAGCAATGGAAAGTTGAAGATTCACATTATAGATGGACATTGCACAACAGCTCAATATAAAGATGATCTTCACAATGTGTTCATCCCTTTGTGCAAAGTCTAGTTTAAGCAAAAATCATGGATTTAGCAGCAGAACAGTCCTGCAATCTATACTGCACGAGTTGTGGAAGCCTGTTTCGAGAGCAACAACATTTCCACTTTTGCTTGGACTGCTCGAAATAACCTGAAATTTTGTATATTTTTAGTTTGGTACTAAAAAATGTACCAATATAGAAGGAAGATGATATAAGCCTCTTGAACCCCGCCAGGGGCCTCGAGGCACCAAATACAATTGAAGCTATAACGTTCTTGACATTGCTGGTTGGTCCAAACTTTTGGCCACCAGTGTATGTGGCAGGTTTGAGCCACTGTTTTGCAGCGTGCACGAGGGATTCGTCATCTTCAAACTTCGTTCCGCGAAGGGATTCCTTCTGTTTACCAAAGAAATGGTAGTGGCATGGCGCCAGGTCAGAACTGTATGGCGGGTGGTTCAGTGTTCTCCATCTAAGTTTTCTGATTTGCTCAGTGGTTTTGTGACTGACATGTGGCCGTTGCGAGGAGAATCCCGAATATTGGCGTGGCCTGTTTCACCTGACAATCTGCTTGCCCATCGACTAACCATACTGCGATCGACAACTGCATCTCCATACAATTTTTTCAACATTTTATGAATGTTTCGTTCTTACAGCAAAGGAACTCGATCACAACACATTGCTTCTGACGAATGTCCAGTACAGCAGCCATCTTGAAGGAGTGCTATCATGGTGCCACTCACGGGAACGACTTAAATTACATCTGAATATAAGCGGAGAATATGTATCCATAAAATGCAAAGGTGTAGAATACAAAATAAATTTAAAAAATATTATGTATTACTTTTGGAGAGACCTTCGTAATATCATATTGAGTAACTTATTAATTCGGTTAAATCAAAATAATCTTTATATATATTACCTCATTCAGGATGAACGTACAATTTCAAAAGTATTTCAAAATATTGTCTCTTCCTCCTTCTCAGGTAACACCAACCTAAAAGAATTATAAAACATGTCCTCTATTTAAAAAAATCAAATAGTTTTAATTTTATGGTATAACAGGTTGATTCATGTTCATGGGTCAGTCTTTGCAATGCCGTAAAATTAAGAAAAAGCTCTTTCGGCTACATCTGTTCCTAACGATCGCTCGTTTTCCACTACAGAAAGCTACATTTTAGATCACTAGGATCTCTTTTGTAACTTTCCATACGACAGAAGGGGTCTGGACGTCTTCCAGCAATGATCTGTTTTCAGAGCTCAAAGGTGCAATAATTCAGAGGCGAGACAAATCAGGTGCTTTCGCGAGAATGTCGGTAAGCTGTATGGCACGAATTAAGATTTCTCATTCCAACCAAGTCATTTACGCGGAAATCAATTACGCGTATGATTTGTCACCTTGATTTTATAGATCTATTCCAAAATTGCGTCGCTTTCATATAGAGTTATGATGTACTTCCGTGTCTTATTCCGATCTTTCTTATTTCTAACTTGTCCCTGTGACAATATCCTGTAACCACCAAAAATCATTTTCAAAAACTCTTGCGGTATAAGAGTACAAATCGGAGTTACAGTTTTCTTCATCACGGCGATAATATTGGCACGATAATATTTTCTTCGTTACAACCCGGTATATTCATGCTTCGTCTAACGTTGCCACTTTTTCCCTGAAAATATATTTCGTAGAATTTGTCAGTTCACCTTGCGTTCTGCTACGTAACATGGAAGTAGGGTAAGTACTGTCATGGCTTTATTCCGTTGGGTACGAGGCTTTCTGGACCACCTCATTAAGAAATAAGGCACTTCTTATGATCGCAGTTCCGGTTTCCTTTCGCACGTGTAGGATTCAGCTCGCAGCAATGTCTAAGTTTTGCGATACAGTCAGAGGAATATCGCACTATGCCCCTCTCAATACCGTTCGATTTATACAAACGTAATATTTTAAGGACAGATACACTAAAGGTCACATATTAGTGTCTGTGCCGCTCAATAATTCACCATGCAAATTCTAACGCATAAACGTGAATCAATCTATATAATTAATATTTTTACGATTTTATTCTAAACTAGAGATATACCCGGTGCATATATAATGAAATTTTGCATATCTGACTGGGAATATACAGTAAAAATTAACACATGAAAAAGCTTAGAATTAAAACAGTAAAAATTCATATAGAAAAACCGAAAAATTTTTTTTAAATGCTCCTAATGGATGGCCCTCTCAGACTCTGGCCCGGCGTTCCTCGGTCTGTTTGATGAAATTCTGCAATATCTTAATTTGAATATGAATAAAAACACATGAAAAATCATTAGAAAGTAAATATTCACTTTGTAAAAACGAAAAGAATTCTTTAAAATGCTTGCACTAGAATCTTCTGTATGATTAGGTTTGCCCAGGAAAATTCGGCATTGCACCCTTAACATTTTAGAATATCAAAGAAAGGCTGTGAGAGTATTGAATTATTTCTGTCTATAATAAAAATACTTCATAAATGGATTGAGAGAGTTCAGGAACACTGTTTACAGCCTCATCAACATCTCTCATCAACATGTAACCGTTTCAATAGAGTTGCATTCAGTCACAGAGCGTGGCATCATGTAATGAATGTGATTGTGTATACAGCAGCAAGAATTGCTCACTCACACAATCAGTCGAGATCTTTTTAGATAAACAACACTTTCCTAAAGGAAGTTACTACATATGAAAAACCGTATGAAAAATAAATTTTATTTGGTTACTAGCAGTGGTACCCGGCGTTGCTCGGGACAAGTGCAGTTGTAGGTAAACAGAACAACCTCAAGAACTTAAATAATAAGTAAACGAAGCACCCGTTGTTCAGATGTTTCCCACACCTGGATAGATTATTTCGTCTCTCACCAATACTCATTCATTTCTGCGGTGGTATTTCAATATATATGAATTAACATGTATTTTTCGAACAATTATTATAGAGCATAATACAGTAAGCTCGTTGATTTGAAGAGTCGAGTTGATTTATGCTTTATCAGTTATTTCGCTAACTGTCACCTTCTCAATAGTTGCTAACTCTCCATTATTTCCAGTTACTGATAGATTTTAAAGATTTTCAAGAAAATGTAAATTTCTAAGAAATAATACTAGTAAAAGCCCCAACAACAGTAATTATATGTATTGTTACATATCCAATTTTGTTTTATAATTCGCAGAGGTGGAATGGGATCTTCTTTCTTATGAACCGAATCCTCATTTTCTTCCATAGCAACAATATTTCCCCAGCATTGAGTTGGAAATATATGGCAACAATAATTTCGACGAAACAACTTTCTTTTTGGGGTCAGTGGTCTGTGTGCTCTGCAATCCTAACAATCTGACTGGAGCTATTCACCACTGGTAATCTGTCGTCGCAATTGCACTCTGCTCTCGATGTCTTGAAGCAAAACTTGGCCAGTAATCACTTTGTGTTGTCTAACAGCCCCATTTCTTCTGTTAACATGCTCACCATTTGCTCAGTTGCAGCACTGTGCTGGCGAAACCAGTGTAACACACTGAGCGAAGGGACCGGTTCCTCTGTTGCCTTTCCAATCTTTCTCAATTATCTGCTAACTCTCCATTATCTCCAGTTAGTGCTCATTTTTAAAGATTTTCAAGAAAATGTTAGTTCTAAGAACTATCAATTCTAAGAAAAGCCCGAACCACAGGAATTCTATGCATTGTAACAAATTGAACCTTACAAACTTTGCCTTGCATTGTTGGTCATGAGAAACCTCTTATTACTATGCACTCTATCGATTTAGTGTCGATAATTATGAGTTTTGAAGATAATTATAAGTTTTTGAAGATCTCAGGTAGACAGTGACCTTCCTCTTGCATTGAAGATCAAATGTGCAAAATTTCATCAAGGTCGGAATAAAACTGTAGATTTGTATTATTGTAGAAACCATTATTGCATCACCACCACATCAATTTCAAAACAAAGACTTTACACAGATTTTAGTCAAAATGTGTGTCGGGGATGTTTTGTTGACATGGACATTCACACAAAAATTTCTCAATAGTCTGCTAACTTCCCATTATCTCCAGTTAGTGCTCATTTTTAAAGATTTTCAAGAAAATGGTAATGACAAAACAACCAAAAAAAGTGGTTGTCAGACCAAGAAGCCCAAGCCACCGGGCGATCTAGTCTTGTCGGAGGAAGTAAATAACCTATTACAGTTAGCTATGTCAGCAATTGAGGCTTTAACAAAGAGAGTCTCAGCTATGGAAGCTGAATTGGGAAAAAGCAGGCAGGATTAAGGGCGCCTATGCTGTTTGCTAAATCTAAGCAAACCCCTTATTGGAGTAAAGCCAAGGGCGTCAATCATAAAGAATTGGGATGCCAGATGGGGGTAGTTAGCGACAGTCAGTGACTCTTCTAAAAATAATAAACGGCGGAGCCCGTACTATGCCTCTTCTATTAAAGCTGAGAAGTCTCAATTAAACAGTAAAGGCAAAAGACAAAGTAGAAATGGTAATAAGAACATTGCTTTTGCTTCCTACAAGTCCGCTTTCCCCTGGTTATCTTTATCCAAGCTAGGGTAAAGAGCGTAGGGTTGCGACAGGGGTTATCTTTTCCCCTGGTTATCTTTATCTTTATAGTCGCGTGCCGACAGGGGAATTGTTATACACATAGTAGGCCACCGTTCTCTTCTAAACTGTTTGTCAGTCTTTTAAGGAATTTAGGCAAAGGGAAACTGAAGGGCCTAATACTAATCAAAGCGATAGAGGGGTCAATCAGGACAGGGGTAATAAGTTTCCCTTTGTTGGTAGAAAGGCCACCCCTATAGGGTTGGTTGATTCGAGGGCCCCAATAATAGAAGCTCAAAAAAGAGGCGGACAGACGTCCACGCAAGATAGACGTCGTAAAAACCAATCTGCAGCTCGAGTGCAGATAAAGAGTACACGCTATTTTCGAAAGCGCGTTAACATAGTTTGTAATACCGATCCTCTAAGGGAAGAGGGGGCAAGCATGTCACCAAGTTTGGTGACAGGTCAGCTAACCAAGGCTCTCATTGGCGATGTTCCAACGGAGAGCAAGATTGGATAAAGCTCTAGATTAGGAAAGTACGGCAAACTTCGTCGTCTGCTAAGAAATCCGCCATTGTTGGCCCAGTTGGCCCTATCAAGTGAGGTACGCTTCCTCTAAAATTCGGCTTAAATGCATCCTTTTCGCAAATTTTCTTATTATTATCGTCTGGAAATATAACTGACAATCAGTAAATTCTGTAACTATTGATTTTTCTTTAAATTTTGTTTTCAATTATAATTTTTTACATGTAAATAATGATAACGTTGAGGCAGTTTAATGATAACCAGATTAAGTTTTTAGTTGATTTTCATTTCATTTATTTATCCTTAATAAACGATTTACATGTAATTAATAAATTTTAAAAAACACTGTGTGTAGTTTTTGTAATTTTATTTATCAAAATATAATTTTATAAATTTTTATTAAAATATAACTTAATAAACTTTTATCAACTTAATTTTTATATTTATATAAAAAATTTCACTTTACCAATTTTAATTTTATTAAATTATAAAAAAAGAATAATTATAATTATAAAAATATCAACTATAATTTAATAAAATAGGAACTATTAAATTTAAGTTTTTGATTTAAATATAAAAATTACTTTGATAATTATAATTTGATAGAAGATTTTAAAAATTATAATTTGGAAAAAGCTAGCCGTTTGATGAGAAAAAAAATTAAAAAAAATAACTACACATGCAATGTATTTTGAAATTTATTCATTTATGGAGGTTTATAAAATTGACGTTAAAAATCTATCCATAACTTATAGTTAAAATTTTGTATTTTTTTTTTCACCCAAATAGCAAATTTTCGCTATTCAATTTCATACGTTATATTCAAGTTTAACGATGAGTGATAATTAACTTTGCTAAAATAAGATGAAAATAACATGGACGTTTTATTTCAAGTTTTGCCTCCACATTTCACAGACAGTTTAACCTTGTTATATTGAATTGTATTTTCTTAAAAAGAACTACATTCAACAAAAAATTATATTTTCTAATCGTCTGAGAATTGCACAATACAACATTTCTATAACAATAACATTCGGTGAAGTTATAGCCTAATATAAACGTACTTGCTTCCTATTACTTCTTCGAATATTTTAACAAATTTATTAACCTCCAAGGAGCATAGATTGAAGGATCCTGAAATTTTGCTTATTCGGATTAAAATTTAGGACCAATCAACGAATATTTCATTAAAAATTTAATCTTAATTGCATCTTCCACATGCATTTCAATGGTATCTATCGCTGCGTTTGGGCCAACAATGGCTGACAAACTCACGTGACAGCCGTTCTACCAATCAGCAGCTGCGGGCGGCGCGGAAAAGGTTTGCCGTACTTTCCTAATCTAGAGCTTTAAGATTGGAGGTATTGTGGCGCCATCTCTTGATGAGACCGAAAGAGTGGCGGCGTTATCTTTGAAGAGGCACAAGCGCGAACGTTGCAATAAAAGAAAACGGAAGCGGCGCAAAAAAGTGCGCAAGCGTCGAAATGGCGAGCGGGAAAATTCAGATCTAGGAGAAGAGATTGAGATCCGACACGAAAGGTCAGAA
This sequence comes from Rhysida immarginata, assembly GCA_023313115.1. NCBI lineage: Eukaryota > Metazoa > Arthropoda > Chilopoda > Scolopendromorpha > Scolopendridae > Rhysida > Rhysida immarginata. Next base: position 12,755 of record JAHWFO010006057.1, on the reverse strand, counting down.
AATGTGTTCTTCCGCCGCCCACGCGCAGAACTTACGAGGGACGAGATAAATACGTCGCCTCGAAGCCCTGCTTGTTCGACGAGCTCCGCAGTTTCTTCGAAAAGTGCTTCCCAAAGCTTCGAAAGGGAAGGCAACGACGCCGGGCCAAGCTGTTTGCGTTCTGCTAGTAGTTCACTAACTTTATTGTGTTCTCCTGCTATGAACTTTTCAGTGGCCGCCAACCACGTCGAGACCTTCGAGGAAATTCACGCCGAGGATACCGAATCCAGCGGGAGTTCGTCTTCATCGTCGGAGCCGGTCGTTCCGTCTCGCCCATTCATTGAGCAGCGGTCTACTGCAACTGTCGTCCCGCTGCCGAGCCAGTTCCTATAGCCAGAACTCTAGTGGTGGTCGCCTACTTGGACGCAGCGATGTGTCCCGTGTTGGTGGTTTGGACCCTGTTCTAATCCCAGCTGGATTCTCCACTTGGATTACCCCGTGGGCGCATGAAGCCTTTTGGCTTCATGGATTGGGCGCTCTAGTGCCATATACAAGGTGGGTGTCTATTTTATATTATTATGCGACCTTTTCCATTAGTGTACGGTTTCTCTCTCTCCATTATATCTACATTAATTTCCCGCTCGAGTGCGCAGCTTATTTCTTATTTCGGAGGCGTGGAATTGAAGTCCAATCACTCATTTCGCCTCGTTATAAGCTGAAGCGTCGTACACAATTAGTTGCGTAGTTGACTAAATTTTCGATAATTATTTAGATGACGGCCTCCACCCCAACTTGCGTTTTTTCCTACCTTGCGTTGTTTTTTAACATGCGTCTTGGGTTGCTTAGTGTTTTTGGGGGGGTGGACGAAAAGTTTAGTTTTTATTTTTGGTGGGAACGTGGTTTTCTTTCACTCGAAAGCGGTCTCCTTTAGGTTTAATGGCGCCGACTTCCTTCTTCCAGATACTAGATACGCAACGCCATCTGGTGGTAGCGTTTGAAGTCAGGCACGGAAACGCAGACGATGGTGAAAATGGTCAATAGAAAAATACTAACCATTGGCCTCCTGTAACCGGCCGGGGGGAAACCAACTGCCCCCTGTGACCAAACAGCTTGGGGTATATATCATTAACTTACCCCCGGAGGGGGACGTCGTAGACAGACGAGTAACGGAAAACAGTGACCAATGGGCATTATTGAACGAGGCCCGGAGCGCCGAGAGTGGTACAAGTTTGCTGAAATTTAAAGCTAGTTTGCACCATAAATAAAAACTAAATCTTTCGTCCACCCCCCCAAAAACACTAAGCAACCCAAGATGTATGTTAAAAAACAACGCAAGGTAGGAAAAAACGCAAGTTGGGGTGGAGGCCGTCATCTACATAATTACCAAATTTTCTTTGCTCATAACTTAGAAGCGAGTAGAATTCTCTTTGCTAATAAGCTCTTTTATGTTTTTTTTTAATGTAGTTATCTACGGCTTTAAGCCTTTATTGAAACGCCCTGGCGTCGCAGTTTGCGAACGGCACAGCGAGTGAAGAAGCGAGAAACCCTAGGCTGCTATTGTTGGATGTTCACATTAGCGTTCCGCCGCCCGGCGTCTTGAGGCTCCTTACTTCACCGCTGTTCCAGGTTTTGGATCCCGTACTACGTATCTTTTGGATAGGAAGATTTGGTGTCAATCAGTAATTTTATTATAGCATATTAGTAGATATAGTTGTTAATAAGTTCCATAGCCAATTAGCTCGTTTAGCAGTGAGCGTGGAAAGTGAAACGCTCCAGTTCTACTGCTAAGTCCTTGTGCCCTAAGAGGGGGGGGGGGAGCGGGCTTAGCTTATTTAAAGGAATTTGCTGGTATAAATTTTATTAAGTTACCCGAATTGTAAACCCAAAGTTCGTCCTGCGGGTCGGGCTCAAATTATTATTTGCCGCTCGTCGAGTTATGAGAAGTATAGCCCGAGTTTTTGTTAGTGAAACTTTGTGTTATCATATATGTAGTGTAAAACAGAGGTTCGTTCCTCGGTTTAGGGCAAGGCAACGTCCTTATGCGTTTCTTGCGATTTAGCAAGATCGTAGCCCAATTCATCTGGAATTTATTTGTATTGATTCCTTTTTTTTTAATTATTTAATAAATATTAATCATGTCAAAAGATATGCTCTGGTGTCCTTTTTAGATTTTAAGTCTTCCACTGCGTTTATCTCTTATCCGTGACACCTTTTGGTCCCCTCTAATTTTCACCTCCAAAACTCCATACCTTAGTGGGCTAATCAAAACCAAACTAAAGAGTGAAGGTGCACATGCCCATAGTAAGCTACATTCCGAATTTCAACCTTCTATCTCAAAAAATGTAGAAATGATGAAGCGTGATTCAAATCGTGTGTAAAATAAAACCAATAAGTAGCTCCATTTTTCCGCTACTTAATAATAAGCTTATAGATTATGAGCACTTGAGCAATCGTGCGTCGACAAAGCGATTTCACGTGCGCGCGCCGATGTCAATAATGCTTAAAAGATGAACAGAAAGTAACAATATAGTCCTTGACAAATCGATTGTTTTATGACATGCCAGTATCTTTGAATTCTTTACACTTACTGTTTTAGCACGTGAATTCGACTTGAAGGGGTCCACGAAAAATTCTGAAAAGTTGATACGGTCGAGCTAAGACTTCGATGGTCATATTTCTGAAAACAGAATTTAAAAAAGTTAATCCGTTTTCAAGTTATCGTGCAAACGGCGGACGGCCGGCCGGATAAACGTACAGACCAATGGCGCATTCTTATAAGTAGCTTTTATGCTAAAGCTCCTAATAAAAGAGTTCGAGACATTTTCTATTCAGGCAATCACGGCCACAACGCTTAACTTGTCCTGATATAAAGTAATACAACTACTTTAATTTGCGCTGAAATTTGAGAACTTCATGAACGGGAGACGGTACTTCATCGTGGCTTCTTTATCGCAGTTTGGTCCTCGTGACCTGGTTCTCTAACCCAACAAGGCATCAGTGACATTGGAGAATGGGCATGGTTTTCGCTGTTCTCCGGAGGATACTTCACGGTTTCTTAGGATTTTCCTGACGACTGGGAGAAGGAGTGAAAATTGCGCTCATGGAAATTGGCTAATTCGAGATGTCTCGAAGAACGTTTGTCTTCTTAGTGAGGACTGATTGTTGGTCAATTGGTCATTGCTCTCCAGCAAAGAACTACTAGACTTGGGTTCGAACCACTGATGCGGGGTTTCCCAAGACGTTTCGTATTTTTTTGGTCGATAACGCCTGAACGGGGTTCTATGACGACGATCCTGCGGAAAGGATTCAGTCTCAACGATGACAACAGTACACAGTTTGTCATACAATTATTTGTAGGACATCTCGCACATTTTTGCCATTCGCATTGACACAAAATTCAACCGCATGTCATTATTTAAGTTTTTAGATTCTTCTCTAACGTTTATGCAAAGTCCAAAACCGAAACGGCCGAAACTCAAAACCTTGTTTCCACTGCCGCAAAATCACTGAGGAAAGTCGATTATGAACAACCCATCCTTTTCGTTTTATTCAGGATGTCTGGGGGAGAGGATTTTCTCAATCCGGTGACTTTTTGGAAGGTCGCTTGCCTCCCGTCACCGTCCATTGTTCCTATTTCGAATATAGCAAATGGTACTGTATTTCGAAACGCGTAGGTTCAAATAAAAACACCAGAATTTGCTATTCCAGACCTGTTCTTTATATCTTTCAAATTCAAGCAAATTTGCCAATTATGCAATACTAGTTCCTTTTCGCTCATCCCTTCTTTCCGGCCGCTTTTCCTTACGCTCGCCGGCAACAATCTTCCCAAAAACACTTTGAAAAAATATTATTTTTACGTTTTCTGTGTCTTAAAGCATGAACACTCGTCGATATAAATTTTATTGTCAACTAGAAGAGGTACCCGGCGTTGCCCGGGATAATTACACTTGTAGGTAAACAGAACATTTCAAAAATTAAATTATAACTCCCAATTGGTTAAATAATAACTCAATCAATACAACACAGAGCAAAGGGACTATCCATTCTACGAAAAACAGGAATTCTAGGCGAGAGACCAGGACCGGATACTTCAGACTCAAGTTTTTCTTGCTCTTGACGTAGAATCTCTTGCTCTATTCGAAACTCCTGTTGCTCAGATGTTTCAAATGCCCGTATAGCTTTTTCTGTTTTAGTTGCAGAGTTTTTCAGATCAATATTCGTTCTTTCTCTTTTCATTCCAGGCACATAAATTTTTGCCAGTCGTCTGGACGTTTGATAGGGAGATCAAGGGAGACACACGTGACTCCTTTGCCTCATCAATAGACGCTGCATTATTAATCTTCTGTCATTGCATCATCATTTCATGCTGATAATTAATAATTCTTGGAAACGAACGTTCAATCATCATATTATCAACATCTCAGTTTCCAAAATATACACATTCTCACAGAATATAGTTAAATGTATTTTTATAAAATGTTTGGATCTGATGTGCTACCAAATAAGCTAGGTGATAACCCCGGGCGTGGCTCGGACAGTTTTTATGATCAAGTTTTGCAATATCTTAAAAATAAAAAATGAAAACGCTTAGAATTAATACAGTAAAAAATTCATAATGAAAATTCGAAAAAAATTTTTTTAAATGCTCACAGTGGATGGACCTCTCCATGCATGCCGCTGCTAGCCTAAATAATTTCTTAGACACGTAATCTTACTTTAGATGTTCCCCTTGATGTTGTTGCACTTCCCACTCTCGATGTCTTGAAGCAAAACTTGGCCATTCATCTCTTTGTGGTTGTCTAGTGGTCGCCGGTTCTTCTATTGACATGCTTATCATTTGCTCAATACAGCACGGAGCTAAAGGAGTGCTTCCTCTGTCGTCTTTCCACTCTTTCTCAATAGTCTGCTTACTCTCCATTATCTCCAGTTACTGATCATTTCTAAAGATTTTCAAGAAATTGTTAAGTACAGTCATCAACAGGCAATAATCCACACGAGTTTAATACTTAATATTACATTTCATGCTAATGTGTTGTTTTAATAGCTTTTTTAATTATAATTATTTGAATTTAATAATCTTAATAATGCTAACTCTAAATGTAATATTAAATTATTAAAAATGAATTAATATTGAAATGGTAAAACTTAGAGTAAAATTTTCAAGTGCGGATTTTTCCTGCTGAAGACAGTACTAAGAACTCTCATTTCTAAGAAAATCCTGAATAACAATTCTATGCATTGCTATAAATTGAACCTTATCTATATTGCACAAAATTTGCCTTTCATTGTTGGTCATGAGATATATATTGTTGATCCATGCATAGTGTTGGTGAATTGCTTGTTGATACCATTGTTGATACCTATTGTTGCACAAACTTTTCCTTGCATTGTTGGTCATGTGATATTTCTCATTAATATGCCTTCCCATAACCATGAATATCGATTTTTTTTAACAATAATTATTTTTTCGAAAACTGAGGTAGACAGCGACCTTCCTCATGGTTTGAAGGTCAAGTATGGAAAGTTTCATCAAGATCGGAATAAAACTGTAGAGTTGTATAAGAAACAAACACACCCATATACAAACCCACAAACATCCTTCTTTATATATATAGAAAACTAGCAGAGGACCCGGCGTTGGCCGGGATAATTACACAGTAGCTAAACAGAACAATCTCAAGAAGTTAAATAAACAGATGTGTTTTTTGGAAATAAACTGTAATAGGTTATGCACACAGATACAGAGAAACATAAACACTTTTCCCAATCGTCTGAACGCTTGTTAGGGAGCTGAAGGATGACACCTGTATCTGCTTTGCCTCATCGAGAGAGACTGCCCTATCTATATCGTCTA
>JAHWFO010006056.1:91939-111243 GCA_023313115.1 Rhysida immarginata | reverse complement strand
TGCTGTATTGAGCAAATGGGAAGCAAGTAAATAGAAGAATTGGCGACCGCTAGACTACCCAAAGTGATGAAAGGCCAAATTTTGCTTCAGCACAGCGAGAGAAGAGTGGAAATTGCAACAACATCAAGTGTAGATCTGAAGTAAGATTATCTGAGTAAGAAATTATTGGAGCATTGTGAGCCTTTAAAAATATTTTTTTCGAATTTTCATTAAGAATTTTTACTGTATTAATACTAAGCATTTTCATGTGCTTATTTTTAAGATATTGCAAAATTTATTTTAATGTTTGAGATTGTTCTGTTTACATCCCAAGTGTAATAATCCCGGGCAACGCCGGGTACCTCTTCTAGTATTTTGATAATTAAACTAAAGTACTGTGTTTCTCTATTGCCATTCTAAATTCAAATATGCTAAATTGATATTATTTTCCGAACAGTTTGATAATTTTATAATTTTATAAACTGTACTGGTGTGCTCAGCGTTATCTTAGCAGAAGATAAAGCTGTAATAAAAATTAACGCTCACATTAGGCAGATTTGCCTATTCTTTCCGCCCAGGAATATTAGTACGATAAGGCGAGCCAAGCTGCCTTCTTCAACGTATACAAAGACCTGATCAGAACAAAGTAAATCTGTTCTGATACAGGAAAGAATTACATCGTCATATTTATAGTAAAGTGGGGTTGATTATGACCCAATTAAAGAGTTTCTAATACCATAAGCATGAAAACAAATTTATTGTGTATTTAATGTGTATTGAAAAATTTGGACTTTTTAAATCCCGACTTCGGATTCCTTAAGATCATCAAAAAATAGAATTGGAATGTCTCTATGCCCACCCTCTCTTTGTCTTCATCGAAAAAATTAGGTTCAAAACTTTAAAAATTCCACATATTCATGACTATCTCCCAAACGGTTGGATCAATTGATGATGAATAAATAAAACATTTCTCAAAGTTTGGATACAATCTCAAAACACCATTAAAACAGGGGATCCTATTTAATATTTCAACGTTTCCCCCCCCCACCGCCGCTCTCAATAGGTGGGGATAGAGGGTCGGATTTGAATATTAAACACGTGGTTTTTTGGTTTTTTTTTTTTACCGATCCGATGTATATTTCTCCAGATATTCCATCGTCCCGGTCTTTTTGACACACCTTTATGGGATGAATTTCGTGAAGTCCTTACATAGTGGGCGCTTACGTTGCAAAATAAACCTAAAGTCAAAGGTTGATGTAATTAGCTTCAGCAATTTCGGCTCGGGTGAATCAGGGAGCAACCTACTGAACAAACAACCAATGCATTGCAGGAACGCGGGTGTTTACAGATAAGTCTCCATGCAAGATTGTGCAGCACCAGAATGTGTTCTTCCGAGACACTTTCTAGATACGTGGCCGGCCCTTTTAACCATAGTGGTAACTGTATGCACTAAAAAATTTTCCATTGGAATTCTCTTTCCCATGCTCTCCATAGCATGTACACAAACTTTCATCACTATCGGATTCAATAACGCGGTCTGCAACCCGCGCAGAAGTTTGGAACTTTAATTATAGCCACCCTGTATATTGAATCTAACCCAGCACTCTCCCCATAAAATTTTATCAGTGTGTGGAAAGATAAATTAGCCTGGCAGACAACAGTTAAAACCAAATTAAAAATTTTATGCAGTGGTATGCAGCTTTTAGTGTATTCATCCGGGCGGACACCAAAATCAGCCGGTGGCTCGCCCCTTTAAAAGGTCCTAAGGAGAACCCTGCTAATCTAACCTAATCCTTCTGTCAAATTACATTCATACCACTCTTTAAACATTCCCAGCACTAATAAGAATAGACTGTGAAATTTTCAGCGAAATCGATCGAGTAGTTTTTGCGTCTATAGGGCATACACATAAGAACATTGCCTTTTATTTATATGGATTACACGTCATTCCAAGTTGTTTTATATAATACATACCAAATCTGAGCTTTGAAAGTTTCCACTGAACCATAATGGTTCCATGAAACCACTGAACCTATTTCGACTAGCATGAATTTTACGTTAATATTCTACCATGACATGTTATTTCAAGCTATTTGATATAATGCATGCCATATCTTAACATTGAAACCACATACCCTTGAACCAGTTCTGACTGATATTGACCATCAAGGAAGACGATCACGTGTCCTCACTTAATTCACAAGCCTTTTCTCTGCTTTAGCTATGGAATGCCAAAAAGAAAACAGCATTTGGCAATGCACAGGCCATTTATACATAGAATTGTATAGTGAAAAACGTGGTCCCCTATATTATTTTTGACCTTTTGAACCGGAAGTAGTTCACCGATTTTTTTCCACCAACAAACTTAGTTTTCCGATTTCCCTAAGTTGTCGAATGGCGAAAACGGAAATCGAAAATTCGGAAGCATTCGAAAGCTAGAGCACCAACAGACAGACAGACGGACGGACAGACGGACGGACGCACATTGTGAAAACCTAAGTACCTATCGGTCCTAAAAATCTTATGAAAATAAACAAGTCAGGCAACCGAAATGCCCAGGACCGATAGGATATTAAAGCATTCGAGAATGAAAATTAAAGCATTTGATTATAAAGAAGCGTTTCGTTGTTAAGAATTAGATGAGGTTGCTAAGGAAGCCTCTGGTTGTTAAGCAGGGCGTACTTCTAAGGGAAATGTATAGTTCAAGCAGAATAAAACTACCTTAAAAGTTAAATAGAGAAAGTAGCAATTCTCTATAGATTAGAACATATAAGAATCATTTAATTTGTAAACATTTTTATTTTAAGAAATAAGCGTTAATTGTTGAAGAATTCTGTGTAAGGGTCAATTCTTTGTTCATAAATAATTGCCAACACTTTTCAACGTAAGCATGTACTGAAGTAATAATTGGCTATTGTTAAAATTTGTCTAACACAAACTAAATCTTGATAATAACAGACGTTGATAATTACATGCCATATCTTATCATTGAAAGTTTCCAATAGTTTCTTAATGGTATTATTAATCACGAATCATGGAACCAATTTCGATTATCATTAATTTTACGTTATATTCATCCATGACACGTCATTCCAAGTTCTTTGATATATTACAAGCCATATCTTAACTTAAAAAGTATCAACTGGACCATAATGGTTCCTCTAAACCACGTACCTTTGAATCAATTTCAATTATCATTATTTTAAGATATATTCATTCATGACACTTCATTCCAAGGTGTTTGATATATTATATGCCATATTGTAGCAATGAAAGTTCCAATGAACCATAATGGTCAACTAAACTAGGTTCCTTGGATCCAATATTGACTATCATTAATTTCACGTTATATTCATTCATGACACAGCATTCCAAGTCGTTTGATATACAACATGGCATCTCTTAGCATTGAAAGTATCGAATGAACCATACTGGTTCCATTAAATCACGAACATATTTCGACTATAATTAATTTTACATTATATTAATTCATGGCACCTCTTTCCAATTGTTTGATATATTACATGCCATACATTAGCATTGAAAGTTTCCATTGGGCAAAACTGATACCCTAAACCACGTACCATTAAACCAATTTCGTCTCTCATTCATTTACGATATATTAATTCATGACATATTATTCCAACTCGTTTGATTTGTTAAATGACATATTTCAGCATTGAAAGTTCTAATGAACCATAATGGTTCCACTAAACGAGCTGCCCCTGAACCAATTTCGACTATCAATAATTTTACGTTATATTCATTCATGACACCTCATTCCAAGTCGTTTGATATATTCCATGCCATATTTTAGCATTGATAGTTCCAATGAACCATAATGGGTCCACTAAACCAGGTTCATTGAAACCAATTTGGAGTATCATTAATTTTACGTTATATTCATTCATAACACATCATTCTAAGTCGTTTGATATGTTACATGCCGTATTTTAGCATAGAAAATACTAATGAACCGTAATGGTTCCATTAAACCAACTGCCCCTGAACCAATGTCGACTATCACTAATTTTACGTTATATTCATGCATGAAACATCATTCCAAGTTGTTTGATATAATACATGCCGAATCTGAGCTTTGAAAGTTTCCCCTGAACCATACTGGTTCCATGAAACCACATACCAATGAACCCATGTCGACTGTCATTAATTTTACATTAATATTCAACCATGACATGTTATTCCAAGCTGTTTCATATAATACATACCACATCTTAGCATTGAAACCACATACCCTTGAACCAGTTCTGACTGATATTGACCATCAAGGAAGACGATCACGTGTCTTCACTTAATTCACTAGCCATTTCTCTTCTTTAGCTATGGAATGCCAAAAGAGGAACAGCATTTGGCAATGCACAGGCCATTTGTACATGGAATTGTATAGTGAAAGACGTGGTACCCTATATTGTTTTTGACCTTTTGAACCGGAAGTAGTTCACGGATTTTTTCCACCAACGAACTCAGTCTTCCGATTTCCCTAAGTTGTCGAATAACGAAAACGGAAGTCGAAAATTCGGAAGCGTTCGAAAGCTAGAGCAACAGAGAGACGGACGGACAGACTGACGCACATTGTCAAAACATACGTACCTATCGGTCCTAACAAGTCAGGCAACCGAAATGCCCAGAACCGATAGGATTTTAAAGAAATCGAGAACGTAAAGGAAAGCATTTGATTTCTAAAGAAGCCTTTCATTGTTATGAATTAGATGAGATTGCTAAGGAAGCCTATGGTTGCTAAGCAAGGCGTACTCCTAAGGGAAACATAGTTCAGACTGAATAAAACTACCTGAAAAGTTAAATGGAGAAAGTAGCATTTCTCTATAGATTAGAACATATACGAATCCTTTATTTTATTAGCATTCCTATTAAATAATCTTTCTTCAAAAACAATTGCCAACGCATTTCTGCGTAAGCATGCATCATTGAAGGGATGAGTAGCTACTAGCTATTGTTAAAATTGGCCTAACACTAACTATTGATAATATAATGTGTAAGTAGTTACATGCCATATCTTAGCAGTGAAAGTTTCCAATAGTTTCATAACGGAATCATTAAAACACGAATCATGGAACCAATTTCAATTATCATTAATTTTACGTTATATTCATTGATTACACGTCATTGCAAGTTGTTTGATATATATATTACATGCCATATTTTAGCATTGAAAGTTCCAATGAACCATAATGGGTCCACGAAAAGCAGGTGCCTTTGAACCAATTTCAACTATCACTAATTTTACGTTATGTTCATTCATGGCACATCATTTCAAGACGATTGGTATATTACATGCCATATTTTAGCATTGAAAGTTCCAATGAATCATAATGGGTCCACGAAAAGCAGGTACCTTTTAACCGATTTCGACTATTAATAAATTTATGTTTTATTCATTTATAAATTCATTCCAAGTCGTTTGATATATTACATGCCAAATCTGAGCTTTTTAAGTTTCCCCTGAAGCATACTGGTTCCATGAAACCACATACCATTGAACCTATGTCGACTGTCATTAATTTTACGTTAATATTCAATCATGACATGTTATTTCAAGCTGTTTGATATAATATATGCCATATCTTAGCACTGAAACTTTCCAGTGAACCAAACCACATACCCTTGAACCAGTTCTGACTGATATAGACCATCAAGGAAGACGATCACGTGTCTTCACTTAATTCACAAGCCTTTTCTCTGCTTTAGCTATGGAATGCCAAAGGGAAAACAGCATTTGGCAATGCACAGGCCATTTATACATGGAATTATATAGTGAAAAACGTGGTCCCCTGTATTATTTTTGACCTTTTGAACCGAAGTAGTTGACCGATTTTTTCCACCAACGAACTCAGTCTTCCGATTTCCCTAAGTTGTCGAAGTGGGAAAACGGAAGTCGAAAATTCGGAAGCGTTCGAAAGCTATAGCACCAACAGACAGACAGACGGAAGCACTTTGTGAAAACATAAGTACCTATCGGTCCTAAAAAAATTAATTGTAATGTTGTTGAATACTCCGATCTGAAAACCCTGCAGTACAATATAACCAGCAGAAGGTAATGCTTCCGATTGGTTTTTACTCTTATCGTTATTAGTAGAGCTCCCTATTTCACGTGTACCAAAATACACGGGTACACGCGTATTTAATACGTCCGTGTATTGACCCGTATATTTACAGAATCACGGGTACCCGTGTATCCGTGTATCAGTGTACCGTGTAGCTTCACGTGTACACGGGTACCCGTGTATTTCAGTTCCACGGATACTCAAGCGTTTAAATTGTTGAATCAGATATCAGAAGAAAAAAAACAATAAAAAATAATATTCAAGAAAAAAAATACACTTACTATGCACAATTGCTAATTATAACAATCGAATGATCACAGTAATATGTCTTATTTTCTAAAATCATAAGTTATAAACTAATTTCGTTCACTTCATTGATAAATATTCTTAAAATTCTATCATAATCCCTTGTAGAATTTTGTAAATTTAAATTTGCATAACAGGAATAAACCATTAAAGCTCAGTGGGGTGTTTTGTACTAACCAATTGCTGATCATATATCATACACTTTCATTAAGAACTGAAGAAATTGAATGCCAATATTCACTGCTCAGTAAGTAAAAACAACAGAATACATCTTAATGGTTCTTCTCTTGCTAAACAAACTACCACAAAGGATCTAATGGTCTTTTTAAGCACAACTTATCTTTCACCGACCATATAAACCACATTATCTCTAAAGCCTATAGGATCTCTTATTTCATTGTTCGAAACTCTACACGTTTCAAGAGCACAGAATTTTTTATTTTCTTATTCAGCTTCATTGGCTTCGACTATCTGGTCTCCGTACAATGTTACATTACAGCGGCGTCTTGAGAAAGTTCAAACTGATTTTCTACGCCCCCTTCTTCACTTATCAAATCATAAATTCTTTAATGAAAATTTATATGCTACAAACGCTTACCTCAAAGATCACTTTCGTTGTGAAACGCTGCTTAACAGACGTATTTATCTCGACGCCTGCTGCTTATTCAAATTATATAATCATATAACCTATTTTGTTAGATTTCTCAATTTCATAAAACTATGCATTCCCAAACTAAACTCAAGAAACACTGATATATTTTATTTACCACTGACTAAGAAATGTAGTACAAGCAATCTCCCTTTCAATCGATTACGTAAATTAGACAATATTTATTTATTTATTTATTTATTTATTTATTTATTTATTTACATAAGTAATTAACTTAGGCAAACCCTCAATGGCCAGTATGGACGTATCCGAAAATTAGGTCATTGAGGGATACCCGCAATAAGTAACATGTTCATGTAACACAAAAATAACTGTACAAAACAACAAACAATAAAAACTAATTAATAAACAATCAAATAAGGTTACAATAATTACAGTAAACCAGGGTAGGAATGTTACGAATACAAGAATAATGTAGTTAAACCTGATACTCCAGTGACAGGAGACGAACGTAATGCTGAAGACCTCTGTTAAAAGAACGAAAATCCATTTCCGATTGCAAATATGCCGGTAAAACAGACCAGCATTTAATCCCCATATGGGACAAACAACGTCGCTGATAATTCCGTGTAACCATCGGTGGTATAACAGAGCCACTAGCTCTGGTAAAGTAATTATGTTTAATAATATTGCTAGACAGATCGAATATCGGGGAAACCACCAACAAAGAATTAATGCACTTAAAAACAAACAAACAGACCTGCGAAAAGTGCAATTGAAAAACAGAAGGAACATTCAGCTCGGAGAATTTGGAGGTAACTGAGTGATTTTTAGGTAAACCATAATAGATCCGGAGAAACTATTTTTGAAGTTTAAAAATACGATGCAAGATGCCGGAAGTAGAATAAACCCAGAACAGAATACTATAGCAAAGATAAGAATGAATCCACGCAAAGTACATCTGGAGAATAATTTTCTTAGGCAAAAAACGAAGACGAGAAATAATACCTAAACTTCTATTCAGTTTAGTGATCATATGATCTGCGTGACAGTGCCAAGAAAGGTCATGAGAAAGCGTTATACCTAAGTAAGTAAAAACCGTAACAGCAGTAAGCCTGTGATTATTAAGATACAAAGGGAGAACGTGAGGGATACCTATTCTATTGCGTTGATGAAAAATCATCGCCTTGGTTTTCTCTATGTTAACCACAAGATGATTAGCGTTGGACCAAACGGCTAGGTTAGATAAAGCAGAGCTTAGAAGCGAGATCAATTCATGCATGTCAGGTTTTGCTCCGATAAGAGTGACGTCGTCAGCATATAGTATAAGCTTTAGATTGTTATTAGGTTGAATATAAGTAACTATATCGTTAATGAATATAGAAAATAATAGTGGCGAAAGAATCGAGCCCTGAGGTACCCCTATGCTACGTGTAGTTGAAGATGATAGACCAAATAAATTTAAAAAGTATACCCGTTCAGTCAAAAAAGATGCCAGCCATTGTAGGGGAAGACCTCGTATCCCACATTGACACGAAAGTTTATCCATTAGTCTATCTACAGGTACTAGATCAAAGGCTTTAGAGAAATCTACAAAAACGGCAACAACATGACTATTAATAGCCATGTTACCAGAGACATACTCTAACAATTCGTAACAGGCCGTAGACGTGTTTCGATGGGGAATGAATCCATGTTGACATGAGTTCTCCCATTGGAAAATATATACGCGGATAGACGATTGTAAAATAATCTTTCAAAAACTTTCGCAAAGAAAGACAATGATGTAAAGACAATGATGTAAATTGATATTAACTTTTTAAATTTTAATGAATTTAAAGTTATAATTTATGAACATCTAAACTCTTTTTATTATTACTGATGCTTATTGTAAAAGTTTTGTTTCAACATTTGTTTTGATGTTTCAATTTTTGTTCTTGTATTTGTTTTCCTGTAAGCTGTCATTGGGCATTTCTAAGCCTGTTGCTTGCAATAAATAAATAAATAAATAAATAACTGCATGGTTTCATTTAAAAATTATTTAACAGAATGCCATTATAGCATTCAAAAGAGGGAAGAAATTATCGAGTTTCATAAAAAAGGCCTACATGAAAATTCCTACAGTTCAATCAAGAGTAAAAATATAGAAAAAAAAGCAATGTTTTAATGTACAAAGTTAACTTAAAATAGAAAATAATTTACAGGATAACTGCTTAAAAAAATAAATACTTTTTTATATAAAAGTTTATAGTTTTATTAGACTT
Organism: Rhysida immarginata; assembly: GCA_023313115.1. Taxonomy (NCBI): domain Eukaryota; kingdom Metazoa; phylum Arthropoda; class Chilopoda; order Scolopendromorpha; family Scolopendridae; genus Rhysida; species Rhysida immarginata. The sequence goes on along the minus strand of JAHWFO010006056.1, from coordinate 102,001 downwards.
CTGTTTTTCAGAAAACAAACATATCGTTTGCAACGTAATTTTAGCTTGGATGTCTTGAACAGACACGTGTACACGGATACAGTCATTCATATTTACACGTGTATTAAGAACACGGGACCCGTGTGCTTTTATTACCCGTCAGAAATCGTAGGCTCTAGTTATTAGTTTAACGGACTTTTTTATGAAAGAGAGTAGGTCACTCGCTATTATTTTACGCAAATATTTCCGTTATCAAAGCACGTCCACTTAACTAGATATCCTTTTCAAAATTAAAACACTAACAGCATGTGAAATATTTAACTAACTTTGTATTTTTATTTGGGTTATCACTACATGGAGATAACCCTTGATGTGATGGGTTATTTTCTTTAGGATTCACACCCACCAATATCCAAAAACTCTAGTATTTAGCAGATTTAATAAAAAGCGTCCTGAAGTTAAAGTACACAATACATTAAATAGATAATAAAAAGAATTTCTTCAGCCAATACCTTTTCAGAGTCAGTCAGCGCTGTAACTGGTCTTCCTTTACATTAATGTACATTCAATAAATCATCAAATAAATGAACGTTAAAAAGATCATAAAAAGTTCAGTGGCAAATTTTTTGTAAACGTTTATATAGAAATTTTTAAGGCTTTTCGTGATCATTAGATCTGTTATTAAAAGTTGTAGGTTGTAAACAACAAAGTATGAGGCTGTAAAAATTTTAGCAGCTCTGGTGGCAAAAGTGCATAACTTTAGATTAAATTCAGAGCTTAGAGCGTATCGTCTTTGTATTCTGATATTTTCAAAATACATGTTTCGTTTTTATTTATCAAATTTCGCGTTTTAGTTGAGTTACTATACCGATAGAGGCAAGACAAATTCTCCACATTGATTGATTGAGGCATCGTCAAAGAAATTTACATTCGAATCATTAGAAATTTCCTGTTGTTGAATAGTGCTTTCGATGGTCTATTTTATTTCCTGTCTTCGTAGTCTACTGTCCATAGTTTTGGACTTTGTCATTTACTTTTTCAATATTCTTCAAGAGATTAATGTACTTATTAGGACCGACAGATATTTATGTTTTCACAATGTCCCTCCGTCCGTCTGTCTGTCTGTCGGTGCTCTAGCTTTCGAACGCTTCCGAATTTTCGATTTCCGTTATCGACATTCGAAAACTTAGGGAAATCGGAAGAACTGAGTTTGTTGGTGGAAAAAATCGGTGAACTTCTTTCCGTTCAAAAGGTCACAAATACTATAGGGGACCACGATTTTCACTAAAGAATTCCATGTACAGTATAAATGGCCTGTGCACTGCCAAATGCTCTTCTCTCTGTGGCATTTCCATAGCTAAAGCAGAGAAAAGACTTGTAAATTAGGTGAAGACACGTGATGGCCTTCCTTGATGGTCAATATCAGTCAAAACTGGTTCAATGGTATGTGCTACCATTATGTCCACTGGAAACTTTCAATGCTAAATTATGGCACGTAATATATCAAACAGCTTGAAATAAAATGTCATGATTGAATATTAACGTAAAATGAATGATAATCGGAATTGATTCAATGGTATGTGGTTTTACGGAACCAGTATGGTTCAGGGGGAACTTTCAAAGCTCAAATTTGGCATGGAATATATCAAACAACTTGAAAAGATGTGTAATGAAGGAAAAAAACCTAAGTACCTATCGGTCCTGAAAATCTTATGAAAATAAACAAGTCAGGCAACCGAAATGCCCAGAACCGATAGGATTTTAAGGCATTCGAGAATGAAAAGGAAAGCATCTGATTTCTAAAGAAGCCTTTCGTTGTTAAGAATTAGAAGAAGTTGCTATGGAAGCCTCTGGTTGGTAAGCAAGGCGTACTTCTAAGGTAAATGTATAAGTCAAACTGAATAAAACTACCTGAAAAGTTAAAAAGCTTTCACAAAGTTAAAATGTATAGCAATTCTCTAAAGATTAGAACATATAAGAATCGTTTAATTTGTAAGCATTCATATTTAATGAAATAAGCGTTAATTGTTGAATCATTCTGTGTAAGGGTCAATTTTTCGTTATAAACTATTGCCAACGCTTTCTACGTAAGCATGTACCATTGAAGAAATGATTAGCTACTAGCTATTTTTAAAATATGCCTAACACAAAATAACTTTTGATAATATAAGGCATAAGTAATTATATGCCATATCTTAGCATTGAAAATTTCTAATGGTTTCATAATGGTATCATTAAACCAGGAATCATGCAAGCAATTTTAATTATCATTAATTTTACGTTACATTCATTCATGACACGTCATTCCAGAAAGTTTGATATACATGCCGTATCTTAGCATAGAAAGTTTCAAATGGACCATAATGGTTCCACTAAACCACGTACCTTTGAACCAATCATAGGAGGAGGGTCCAGTTGCCATGCAAGGATCAAGGTGCTCCCACAGATGTTCGATTGCCCAAGGGAGCACTCGAAATTCCGTAGAGTGTTCCTTGAACTAATCCAGAAGGAGACGTGCCTTGTGGCAGGGTGCATTGTCCTGCTGGAACACACAATCTATTGGGGGAACATTGTGAGCATGTACGGGTGCACTGGCCCGCTACGATTGACAGATGCCACAGGCATTCAAATTGCCCTCTAGACGAGTCAGTGGAACTAACTGCTCCAAACAGAAGATCCCCACACATGTACACAACCCCCACCAGCCTGTTTTTGGCCCACAGTAGCCTCCTGCAATCTCTTTTTATGGCGTTCACGACGCACTCGCCATCGCCCGTCAATCTTATGGAGCAAAAATCTTTACTCGTCGGAGAAGGCGACCTTAGCCCACTTGTCTGTGGTCCAATGGCGGTGCTCCTTACGTGCAAAGTCCAGGCGTCGTTGACGATAACCCCTGGTCAACATGGGTGTAGCAACTATGCGTCGACTTTTCAGGCCCATCCGTAGCAGGGTGCGTTCAACGGTAATGTCGGATGCACGTCTGTTAGCACCACTGTCGAATGGACTTTGGCTCTCCTGTCACCTTTTACGAGTCGTCGTAGGCGCCGCTCACCCCGTTAGTCGATGGCTCGTGATCCTTTACAGTGATGGCGTTGGGACGTGATTTCTGCCCCTCCTGTCCACTCTTTCTACACCTACACTACAGCGGACGTGAACAGTTCACAAATCGCGCCGTTTCGGAGATGGTGCCACCCTTGCTGCGATAGCCTATTATCATCCCTTTTTGGATGTCCGTTAAATACGGACTTTTACCCATCTTGAGGCTCGTGCACCTGCTGTTTGATGCACCAACTTTAAAGCTTTCTCAGCCTGTTAAGCAAATTTTGCAATGTGTAATCGTTGTTGGGGCAAACCATGAAGGTGCCTTGAACAAGTGCTGGTCATAATTCATTGATATGACAGTGTATATTAATGAAAGTTTAGTATACTAAAACATTCTTGCTTAGACAGTGACCTTTCTCTTGCTTTGAAGAACAAAATCTGAATAAAACTGTAGATTTGTATAAGAAACAAACACACCCACAATATCCTTCTTTACACAGAGTCCGCCAAATGACTGTAAACACAATTTACTAGATGTCATCTATAATTTTTTTCCGTAACAGCAAAATTGAAAGCTTACATCCCAGTATTATTACATGCACTCACTGAATGAAGACGATCCCGATAAAAGAAGACCACATCTGCCACAAAGATATAGGAGATTACTTGATAAGGGTTTGCTAGAAAAATGGATAGGAGAACTGTTCGCAGTATTCAAAAGTATCTCAGCGCCGATGATAATCACTTTGAACAGTTGTCATAATTGTAGAAGTCAAAGAGGACTTACATTCATCGCTTGATGCCTGTATGAATTTAGTGTTATAACTTTTTATATAGTTTTTTGTTTTCCTGAGGTGTGTATACATTTTTTGGCGGACTGTTTACAGCGTGAGTCAAAAGTCTGTTAGGGCGCCCCCCCCCATACAATTTCAAAACGAGTGGAGATACAACAAATCTGTTGCTGCGACATATAGGAAGTCATGTAGGGGATAAAAAATGGTGATGTTAAATTTGAACTTGACCTCGAATTTTGCACTTTACAATTTTGTAACCGTAATAAGTAGAGAAAAATTTCAAATTTTATAGTTGTAGAGCTAAAAACGCTGATTTTAACAAAAAAAAAGATTAAAAATAAACCCAGTGGTTGACGTGCAATGGCTGCAAAATGAGAAGCTACATGCGGCGGTACTTCACTAAATGCAAGTTGTCTAAACAGTCTGAGACGAAACCATTTGTGTACCTAACTCCTGTAAGGTAACCGTTGTAGAAAACAGGTCCCACCAAGCTGCCATTCCATAGTCCACACCACACATTTATTCTCTAGTTCTGCTGATGTGTTGCCTTTCTCAGCCATCGGGGGTTTACATCTGCCCAGTAATGCTGGTTATGTTTGTTAACTACTCTACTCGGGAAAACTGGAGTTTCTTCAACACAACACAGAAACCAGTTGCAAGACTCCATAAGTTGATCATAATCCTGTGCCTTCAGTTGTTGATGGCACTGCACATGGCAGGGGTGGAAATGATGAAATGGATGAAAAGGGGACAAACACAAACGTACATGCGACTCTATTTTTATTATTATTATTTTTTAATTATTTTTTTTGTTAAAATCAGCGTTTTGAGGTCTACAACTGTACAATTGGAAAATTTTTTCCACCTGTAACGGTTACAAAGTTACAAACTGCAGGGTGCAAATCTCAAGATCAATTTGACACCACCATTGTTTAGCCCTTACATAACTTCTTATATCTGCCCGCAATAGATTTGTTGTATCTCCACTTGTTTTTAAATTGTAGAGAGGTAACAGACTTTTGACTCACGCTGCATATAGATACTCAGCATCTTCTACTGCAGTTTAGGCAAAATTTATTCAATTAATTGAGCCTGTTTTTGATTTTGAGTAATAGAGCAATTAAGATTACGTCGATTTATCAATTGTGGCAAATTATTCATTTTCGTGACTAAAAAGTCTAATTTAACTTGGCGATTAATATTAAACCACGTTCAAGCATAATGAACCGCGAAATCAGTTTGGCACCATATTTTGAAGAGATTAATAAAGCAAGGAACTTCAAATTAATGGAGAAGATTGATAGACGCAATAATCGACTATTTTGTTTAGAAATCAGTGAATCTTTTGTATATATTCATTTCTGCTAGAAATCAATCCACAGCCGATCTCTGTTAGATTAAAGCCTAATTGTTCAAATATCCTCGATTCAATTAAGCACATCCCATTACTTCTTCTCTTAACTATCATCATCTCATTGGCCACGCTATGACATACAGGGTGATTCAGTCAATTTCTGACCACTTCAGTACTATGATTTATTGACCCATTAATGTTTACAAACTTAACATTTCAGTATGATATTTTAGGCAGTTCGGAGTTTTTATTCCCGTGGAAAAGTCTTGAAGATATGCTCAATGAGGCCACCACGGAAGTTTTGAACTGCTCGCAGCCGAATGGTGAAGTTGTTCATAACTCTATCCAGGATTTCTGCACCCACAAGGGTGCAGCAGTCGACGATGCTTTGTCGCAGCTGGTCTAGGGTTCTTGGTGCTGTAGTGAACACACTGTCTTTAAGGAACCCCCAGAGATAAAAATCACATGGGTTTAGGTCAGGACTCGTAGGGGGCCAAAGAAAGCCACCCCCGAATCGATCTGGAAACCTGTTTTAAATGACATGATTTCCGAATCTCTGATTGAGAAAGTCTAGCACTTCCCCATCCTGTTAAAATCATTGATGTCGAAGCGGTATACGCCTCCTTCGCAGCTCGGGGATGAAGAAGGTTTCTAACATGTTAAGGTAAGCCTGTGATGTTACGGTGCACACAAAAAAGAACGGACCAATGATGCCTCTTTTGGAAATCGCGCACCAAGCCATAACCTTTCGTGGATGAAGAGGTGACTTATGGATCTAATGAGGGTGCTGGGAACCCCAAAAACGAACGTTGTGTTTATTAACGTCACCTGACAGATGAAAGAAGACCTCATCTGACACCCACAGTTTGTCTGTCATGGATAAAAGAGTATTGCGCAGTGGAATTTTAAGCATACTGATAAAAGACAATAGAGTATATCTTTTGGCATAGGTCCTTAATGAAATTGATTGAAATATACAATACAAAAAGGGCGCGGGCACGATCTTGCTTAAAACTCTTCCGTTTAACAATAGAACCACAAACAGATTGATTTACAATCTATACGGACCTCTTGTCGAGCTCTAAAATTAGGCGACGGCAAGTGCGACCAATAATCGGCCTTGGTCCATCTAAGGAACAAACCTCAGATTTACAGTAAATATGGGAAAAACAAATTTGATCCAAATATTCGCATTTAAAGCTGATGGGAACCACGAACACCTTTTGGTATTTAACACAAAACTCTTGTCATCACCCAGATGAAATGAACTGGGATGACCGAGACTACAGCGGCCGTAGCAACCGACTGGGGCATCTACTGTCTTGGTTCGCTGCGCCAAGTCCGGAATCTTGTATGAAGAATTGGATGCTACCTCCACTGCACCGTAGAGAAAACGGCGACGCCTCGCGTTAATAATGGGCTCGAAGCCGTTGATAACTAAAAAAATAGTTAAAAGAGAGGCGAATTAGGACGGTACTAAACTTCGCGCAATGTGCAACTAAAACGCTTTGCCAAACGCGCGCGTTGCTTAAATGGCTTTCGCGAGTCGAAGCGTTCAGAGAGAGAAAGAAAAACTCTCGTAGAAGCTCGCCCACCCTTGCCTTGCCCCGAGCTATTAAGCAGCGCGCACGAGCGGGAAAAATATTGCACATGAACGTAGGAGAGAGAAACTGTATATGCGATTAGGCTTAAGGGTTTTAAAGGACAGAAATTTCCCCCACCTCATGTAGGGCACTATGTCGCCCAATCCATGAAGCCAAAAGGCATCATGCGTCCACGGTGTAATCCAGACGCTCCTTCCCACTGGAATTAGGCTGGCGTCTAGAGAACTCAGCTGTCGCAACTCCGACGCTTCCAAATCCGCCGCGACGACCAACATCCTTGTAGCGAAGTCGGTGAGGGGCTCTGCGATGAGTCGAGGGACGTTTCCAGTGATTCCTGGCGAATGAACGGACGTTCCACCTGCCACTGGTTCCTCGCTCGGCGTCACTCACTCGCTTCTAAGAGAAAATACACCGTCCGCTGGGCTTGCTGGGCCGCCACTGCTATATTCATGGAACACAAACAACGACTTAATAAAAGTACATGAAGGTGCGCATTCGCTTCAAGCAGCAGGGGCGTTTTCTTTCGAAACTCCTCTCCCTCAGGCGTGTCGGGAAGATAGTTCAAAAACTCCGGCCGTTCTTTTTCATCGGCCGTATTTTTCTGAGGCGTACTTGTACGCCCTCGTTTTAACGAACTGGAGCGATTTCCTCGTGTCCTTCTCGCTCGATTTCCAGCTCTCTCTCTCCTCGATCTCGTAAATTCTCCCGCTCTGCTCCTTTTCTCTCGCGCACCTTTTTGCGCACCTTCCGCCTTTTGCCTTTACGACCCTTGTGCTTAGGACTTTGTACTGTAAGATTAGTTACGTTGCGGTTGCTAACAACCGATTGCCCAAGCTTGCTCCTCGATTGTGATGAACAAACGGGAGCCTTGGGCAAAACGTCAGTCACCAAACTTGGTGACATTGTCCACAATGTCCTGATTGGCTTCCATTTCTGCTCCGAACTCCATCGCAAATTGTTGTCTCTTCTGTCTTCCAGTGTCTGTTAACTCCTGATAAACATGGATCTTATACGGGAACAGGTGTAAATCCTTTCTCAAAATTCGCCACGTCGTGGTATACGACAGCCCTTCTTCAATGGATAGGCGGCGAACAGATTTTTTGGTAGGGGAATCGACCAACCTTGTGCAAACATTTTTGACAACTTCAGCCTTTCGAACACGAGCTTTGCTCCCGCTTTTTTTCTTGTCTTTAACACATCCAGTGGCACGAAATTGCTTGACAAAATCCATGATTGCTTGCTTGCCTGGTGCGTCTCGACACTTATAGTCCTTCCGGAACTGTCTTTGCACGGTTACAGGTGATTTTGTCTCGAAATACCATTCGACAACTTTGCATTTCTGCTCTGTTGATAAAGCGGTCGCCATTTTTTCAACAATACGATTTTCATGCAGCGCCGTGGCAACAATACAAACTCCAACTATTTAGAAATTCGACATGGCGCTCATATTCTTTCAACTGTTTATCCCTAATGCACGTCATTCGAGTGAAATGGTCAGAAATTGACTGAATCACCCGGTAGTTAAGTGGCAGTTGCTACTCTTTGCATATCTTCAATTAAACATTCAATCCGAAGAAATAGGCTTTGAGAGTATATTTTAGACTGTAACTTCATAGGCCTATTAACAATTGTAGCCAAGCACATATCTTAATTCCTGAAGGAGCTTCACGAACGCATAATTGTCATTGGCGATTCGTCAAGAAACTAATAAACCAGGAGAATGGAACCTGGAGAAAGTGATGCAGTTTATACTGATCATGAACTACCGATACTTGGAAGCATTTCATAGCGTGCGATAAGTCGTTCTTCTTACAGTTCTCTATCCTCAGAGGCGGTTACGTGAGAGTTCGAAATTCTTGTCCAGGACCACAATCTATCTTCTCCTGAAACAAAATCTTCGGACATGGTTTACATATTCTAATAGTACGATATTGTACTTTTGGAAACTTTCAATGCTAAGACATGGCATGTAATATGTCAAACAACTCGTAATGACGTGCCATGCACGAATATAGCAGAAATTGGTTTAGTATACCGTGTCGTAAAGGTACCGTATAGTACAATTATAAACATTCAATGCCAAAACATGGCATGTAATATACCAAACATCTCGTAATGTGTTGATGCTGAAGGCAACCATTTTGAGTTAGGGCCTTGATTTAAAAAAAAAAAACGACAACAAGTTAAATGTAAAAATTTACATAGTAAAAAAAACCGCGACAGATTCACACAAGGCCAAGACAAGATCACAGCCACGCCGACGTAGCACGCATGAATACAACGTGTTATTAATGATAACAGAAATTTGATTATTAGCATGTGTCAAATATGAAACAATTGGGAACTTTAAATGCCAAGATACGCAGGTAATGTATCAAACAACTCGTAACGACGTGTCATAATTGAATATAACGAGTAATTAATGATAGTCAAGATTGGTTTAGTTGTAGGCAATTGGAAAGGCAAATATACCTAACAACTCGTTAGGCCTATTGTTATTCACAGTTAATTGCTATCATAGCTAATTTCAGTTAGACATTTGCCGGTAGCTAATGGCTCGTTTGAACAGTAGATGATTACGTAGGGAAGCTTTAGCAATGGAATAGATGTATGAAGAAATTATAAATGCTTACACAGAACGCTTCAACAATTGAGGCTCACTTCGTTTAACATTATGTAGGAATGCCTACAAATAAAAGAACTGTTTTTAATTGGATTATACAGGGTGAGGCATTTATCTTGAGACAACTGAATATCTCGGAAACTAAACATTGTACGAAAAAATGTCCAAAATCAAAAGTAAATTATTTCGCGGGGGGAATACACTAGTTAAAAAAATTACCCCTCCTCTTGTGAGAGGGGCTGGGAGGGAGGGGGTAACTTTGAAATCTTAAAAGGTACATTCAGATTGTACACAATATTCGAGAAATGTTTTATTCTTGGTCTTTTTTCAACTGATCCAACCGTTTAGGAGATAGAGGCCCTGAAAGTGTGGACCTTTTAAAGTTTTGAACCCAATTTTATCGATGAAGACAAAGAGATAAAGTGGGGGCCTTAGATACATTGCTATTCTACTTTTTAATGGTCTTTAAGAATCCGAAGTCAGAATTTCAAAAATTCAAAATGTGTTAGTGCACAAGTAAACTTTTGGGGGCAGCAGTCCTATAGAGACCGAGTCTATACATGTGTATTGAAAAATATTGGATTTTTGAAATTCTGACTTCGGATTCTTAAAGACCATTTAAAAGTAGAATAGGAATGTCTGTAAGACCCACTCTCTATCTCTTTG
>JAHWFO010006056.1:67606-91839 GCA_023313115.1 Rhysida immarginata | reverse complement strand
TAATTGCCTCACCGTGTATAAAGAATTATTACACTTTTAAATTCTATATTTACATTAATTTAATTATTTAGAAATTTACAATTCAGTTTTTATATTAATATAGGATTTTTAAGAGTTTTAAAACGCAGGTTAGTTCTAAGTATTCATGGGTGATGTATCGCTGCTGCAACACGAAAATGGCGGTAAAATCATTCCTGATATCAAATTTTGAACCTGAGTGCGGTTTTGAAAAGTGATGCGAAAATAAAATTTTAAAAAAGCCTTTCTTTTAAAATTTTGTTTTAAAAGTTAGCGCTACCATTACCTTTCATAAGTTTATGATTATGAAAAATATCAACTCAATAACTTTGATATTATAAAGCACAAGTAAATAAAACTCAATTACATTTGCATCTATAAAAGGGAAAAGTTCAAAGTGAGTGGGATTTGTTTGAGGAAGAAGATTTTCCTCTATTGTAGTGGCTTTCCATTTGAATTATAGAAAAACATCTGAAAGGAGGGCGCTCTTGATAAAGTGGGTGGATACAGAATAGAACTTGAAAGAGAAGAAGGAAGGGAGGAAGCAAAGAAAAAAAAAGCATTTTCTAGTTCATGCATAATGGAAAAGGAAGCTACATAGTTTGTCATTGATATCACTCCATTTCGACATTTCTATGGTTTCCATCTTTTAATACAGGAAATGATCCATCGCAAACTCATTAAAATGGATCCGTTTTCGTTTCATGTGGAATTAATCATCCGACGGGCTTGTAGTTCCATCTAAGATGCCGCCGTTTGTTGCTGAAGATCTAAGAGCGTGGTCGAAATGTACTTTATTTATGGGGAGATTCGATAACGATAATCGGATTGTCAATGTTTCGTATATAAAAAATTAAAAGAAAATTTTTCAATAGCACTGATGCTTTAATTTCATATGGTTCACATCTTTCGAATGGAAAATTGCATTGACTTGATATTATAAAACTTTATAGCGATCATCTATTATCATTTTTATTTCATGGACTTGAAGTAAATAAAGACCAGTCATTTGATTACCTTGATGCATTTACATTCAAGGCCAAAAGTGATGAGATGCAGTAAGCAAATTCAAAAGTGCTCTCACTTACACATGACGACTAATCCAAAAAGCCCAGTTGACGAACTTAATGATCCATGAGGGTATAATGGTTTCGCTCATATATACTTTATCTACTTGAATTCCTGTCGTTGTGGTCATGGAAAGGCGACGACAACTATCCGAGTTTAAAGAAACGCCTCATCTCTTTGCCTGACTAGTTTCCCAATTTCGTCGTACTTTTCAATCTAGTCGGACATTTTCTCCGACTTTACTAATGTTACATAGATTACTTACTTACTTTTCAAACCCGCTTATCCGTTAGGGTCGCGGGGGCAGCAGCCCTATGGAGGATCTCCAGCGATCGCGATCTTCCGGCATCAGGCGCATGTCATTCCTGGTAATATCTAAGCGACTCGAACCCAGATTCTCCATATAATCTAGCCACCTGGTTCTAGGCCGACCCCTTGGTCTCTTACCCACCGGCTTGGAAAATAACAACTGCCTAGGAAGACTAGTTTGCGGCATCCGTATCACGTGGCCATACCAGCGCAACTGAGATCTCTCAATGCGGAGAAGTAGCGGCTCAACACCTAAAGATTCCCTTATTGTGCTGCTGTACACTCTATCTAGTAGGGTAACACCTGCCACACCCCTCAGAAATCTCATTTCGGCCGTTTGTACCCGCGCTCGCACTCTTTCGGTCATTACCCAAGCCTCATGACCATAGGTGAGAATAGGGACAAAGATAGATTTGAAGACGGAGAGCTTGGCTTTGTTACCCAGCTCACGTTTCGTTACCACGGATCGCCACAGTTCACGTCTGACACAGCTTGCTGCACCGATCCGAGCATCCAATTCTTTCTCCTGCAGTCCATCACTCGTGAATGCAATCCCGAGAAACTTGAATTTCTCCACCTGTCTCAATGAGGCTCCCCTAACATGGAGAGCACACTGAGCAGGCTGTCTTGAAAGGACCAGAACCTCGGTTTCAGCCACACTGATCTTCATCCCAGCTTCTTCACATCTGGCTGCAAACCGGTCTAGTGCATGCTGAAGGTTAATGCGAGAAGACCCAAGGAGGACAAGGTTGTCAGCAAACAGCAACCTCTCTACCAGGCAGTCGCCCACACAAACACGCTCATCGCCTCGGCTGCCCATGTCTATTCAGTCCAAGAGGGTCGACAGTACGCACCCTTGGCGGAGTCCAACACCCACGGTGAACGGTCTTGACTTAATGCCATTTATCCGGACACACATCTCAGAGCTTTCGTACAGAGACATGATAGCAACCAGTAATTGCCTATCCACTCCATACACTTGCAACACTTGCCAGAGCTTCTCCCGAGGAACTCTGTCATATGCTTTTTCGAGGTCCACAAAGCAAGCGTAGACCTCTTTTGCATACTCCCAGGATTTCTCAAAGATTTGTCTTAGAGCAAAGATGTGATCCGTCGTGCTTCGGCCAGGTCGGAAACCACACTGCTTAACATAGATTACTGTTAATGAAAATTTTAACAGTATTTTAATGTAACAGGCTTCATACACACGAAGTAACTTCTCCTGCTTGCTAATACGTAACCGCCTGCGCGGCATTAATGCAGCCTTGAATGTTACATTCTTCCTGAACCACTCGGATATACTTTTTTCCCATTCCTGAGCAGTGAGATCCAAAATGTACGCTGTTAGGACGTCATCGTCACTGTCGATATGGAACCCTGAGCTTCATTGTGAGGAACAAAAATGAAGTGGCAAGGTGCTAGTCTGGAGAATAGGGGAAATGCGTCAACCTATTGATCCGATTTTCACAGAAAATCTCAATTGTCTTCACGGCGGCATGTGCTGGGGCGTTGTCTTGATGCCACAACAAAAATCTTGTTCGGTCTTTGGACGCCTCCCTTTCCATTTTTCTAGGATATCATTTGCGACTCTGTTGTAACCGTATTTTTGTTTTCAAGCGCAACACATGGCTAATGGAATTGAAGAAAGTTGCTCATTCCGAGAACGTTGGCATTCCTTTGAGAAACCACTGTTCTATTGTTCCTTAGTTTCGGAATCTTAATGATAGAGTCATCTTTCCTCACCTGTTTAGATGTCGTTGACATGTTTTGATGCCCCAATGTTGAACCTTTCGATCACTTCTTAGCACCATTGCACTCAGGCTGCTTTCTGCTCTTGGGTCAATAAATGATGGATCCATCGTGATGAAACCATCCTGAATTGAAGAATTGAAGTGGTACATGTAAGATTGTTTTAACTGCTGATGAACCGATGCCTAGATTTGTCTGAATCCAGGAACAGTTTACCCGATTGTCATTTGCGATCATAATCGACACAGCACGGATGTTTTCCGGCGTACCTGCATCGACTAGCCGTCCACTGCGAGGTTGGCCTTCAAGTGACCGTTTTGACCTCATAGACTTGCGATACAAGGACGAAACCGTGGCTATGTGTTTTGCGCATATCTGTCAGTGCGCGAGTCCACGCGAAAACAATGCAACGTAGCACGTTCAAATCTTGCACGCGACCATATGATCGAGTGAAGTACGTACTTGGAGAATTTAAAACAAATTTGGTGGGATAGGTGCAGCGTTCCTGGCTAAAATCTTTACAATGCCCTTTGTTTAATCAGAGAAAATTTCAAGGTCTATTCTAAAACCTGAAAAAAGCTGAAATGTTTATCTATACAATTCGTTCAATTCTATACAATTTTATACGTAGCCTTTCGAATTTTATACAATTGTAAGATAATCTAGCAATTTGCGAAATTTGCGAAAGATTTATCATCCCATTTTTATGTACATAACGGATATTTCCTGGTTTAATTAGGTAATTCACTAGTAACAAAGGGCCTGAACAATTTATGTTAATAAAAGTTAATGCAAGTCTGTCCGTGAGTATGTTTGCGATAATCTTTACAACCCGAAAACCAAGAGGAGAACCTAACAGGGTTAATAAGACATTAGGTTTATGTTGTGTATGATAACAAGGCTTTCCAGTTTGTCAAGTCAAGTGGACCGCCATTAATTTATCACTATCATTCTTCGATATCTCCAAAGACTCCAGGAAATTTAATTTTCTGGCATCTTCTACAACGTGTAAAATTCGAACGTTCTTTCTTCGCTTGATGACTGTGGTCAAAATGGATTCAGCATATGCTGATTTTTCTGGTTTGTAGTTCTTAATGCATGTGCTCTTTGATTCTTGTATCAATCCTTCTGCGGCTTTTGCCAATGTATTTCTGGTCGCAGGTACCACATTGGATTTCGTAAATCCCGGATCTTTCAGCAGCATCTATCTTATCCTTAGTGCTACCATGCAGTCCCAAATGGCATACAGAAGCAACCATACACGCAAACGACTCCTGTTAGGTCGCAAGTAATACATCAAACAATCGTAACGAGGTGCTATGAGCGAACATAATGTTAAGTACGTTTTGGACAATTGATAAATGCAGTTCGATGATAGTCGAATTTGATTCAGCAGTACCTCTTCAAATGATACCATTATGGTACCATTGGTAATTTTCAACGGTAGATATGGCATGTAATATATCAAACAACTTGAAATGGCGTGATATGAAGGTATATATAAGAATAGTTAGTAAGTTCGAAGATGGTCGTAATTGATTCACTGGTACAGAAACCAATGATACCATTATGGTACCAATGGAAATTTCCAATGCCAAGATTTAACATGTAATACATCAAACAACTTGTAATGACAAGTAAAGAACGAATATATAAAAGTTATTAATAAGTTTGAAGAATGTTGAATTGGATTCAGCGGAACATGTTTTAAGGTTTCAGAAATAATTCAAATATTTTGGAAATATTTCAAATGGTTTATATGACATCGACTACTTTGGCCTTTCGGTATTTCGCTATGCCATTCTTGAATAGTTTCTTATTAGTATATTTTTGAGACATCCAAATTTGTGTTACCAAGAAAATAATGTAGTAACTATTTTTTGTTTTGTCATTTTTATCGAAAGACTTGAAATATTTTGCTCTTATAAATCAAACAAAATGTTAATACATCCCGAGTCCTTCTTCAGCTAAGTTACTTTTCTTTATAATTTTTGGACTTATTTACAAATTATTGGGTAAGATCTTTGAAGAGGATGATGCAACGACATTTCCAATTGAGAATTTTCTGGAGTGCTTCAACACGGTTGCCAATTACATTGGAAGTTAACTCCTGTAATTCTATTAAGCAATATTGATCTACAATATTGTATCAAAGATTTGCAATTGAACTAGAATGTATGTGAACAATATGCTTGACCACTTAATTGAGTTTACTATCCTCAATATCTATGCAAATACCATATTACTATTGTGCTACTTCCTCGCATTCCATTCAGAATGAGTGATATTCTATTTCCTTTCAAACTAATCTAGATTCCCGTTCGACTTGTATATACATTTATATTTTACAATTTCAATAATTATACCCTCTACAATTAGTCAAATTAGACGAAAAGCCTTAATTTAGCTATCATAAAATATTCCTAAATTTTGATAATACAACCTCTGACAATTAAGTTCGGTGAATGACCTCAAATTGCGAGTGGATTGCTGGATTACATGAAACAGCAGTCCATGTAATCCCCGTCGATGGTAATGCCCTTCTGGGAACGGCTGTACAAGTCCTGGAAACTCCTGGCGTAGTCGTTTTTAGGGATAGCCTTCAGTTGGGTCGTAACATTATGTTGGATGTCTGGCCACTTTAGGGGGCGTCTTCCACGGTGTTCCGGCCTCCTCGGAACCGTTTAAACCACTCATAAACACACTTCAAAGTGATACCACTTTCTTTGTAAACTGTTTGTCAGCATTTCATGAGTCTCTTTCGTTCGCTGATACATTTTGGGTTTCGACCACGCGCACTACACCTTCACTCTTCAATGTCCTGTTTAAACACTATAAACATATTCGCAGCGCTGATTCTCTCAAATTTCTTTAAACATGTTTCGACCTGTCTGGGGCAGGATACGACGGTAGCGCACTCTTACGACCGTTAGCAATATGAGGTCATTCACCGAACTTAATTGTCAGAGGTTGTATTATGTTTAGAAATATTAATCACATGTATATTCATAATGATGATGATGATGTATAAATGAATGGAAGATAATGACGCAGCAGTCTGGCTATAATTGATAAAGGCATCTTGTTGAATATTGACCCACTCACTCAACAAGACTGTCGGTTCTTGAGCGGATTAAGTTTCAGATTATACAGGCAACCACATTCAGCTTTATCCTTTAAATGCTTAATGAGATTGAGATTAGGGAGGAGGATGAGCTAACATGAGAAAAAGCTTAAAATCTTTTTTGCTGCTAAGAATTTTCTTTCGACATGTTTTATCCCATATAAAAAATATACATCATTACCGGCTGTATTTAATCAGTAATTAAGGCATTCACTAAGCCATCAAGGGAGCGGTGTGCACCGTGAAACTTGTCAAAACTCAACACGACGAATTAATTGCTTCGTGCGGTTTTTCCACTTGGACGCTTTTCCTGAAAAGTGTAAACCGAGATTGATTAGACTGTGATATCTTCCTCCCCAGCCTGGTCCAATTTTCACCTGTGTTCGACTGGCTTCGAAATGAACAATTTATGTTAAAGCCTTCAGAAAATGTGCTTACAAAACACAAGTACAATATATGTACTTGAAAAGCTTTCTACTGAGGTTATTAGAGTTTGGTAAACATTACTTACAACTCGTAAAAACACGATATGGCATTGGGCTTTAACCCTAGAATGCTAACCATACGTCTTGGAGACGTAGTTAAAATTTTAAACATCTGCTGCTGCACTTGACCTTGAAAGAGCGCCCTGTAACTCCAGGTATGCTTCATCAAACATGTATTCTTTCGAATAGTGGTGTTTCAGTTGTCCAGCTTGCATATCAACAGCGTGTATTGCGTATTATCGTAAACATAGTGCGTCTGTTAGACGGAGAGTTAGTATTCAACGTAAATTTTTGTACGTCTCTTGGACGTAGAGTTAGTATTCAATGCATATTTTTTGTACGTCTAATGGACGTAGAGTTAGTATTCAACACATATTTTTGTACATCTCTTGGACGTGTTGCTATGAATGATGGTGCTTATATATATCCTCTGAGGCATATTAGTTACAAGTGCTTATATTAATACAAAATTCTATTGTTATGGATTCAGTAGAAGAAAAAGAAATTAAAAAAATTACTGGAAGTCTAAATATAAATTAGTCTTGAGGAATTGATGGAATTTAGGCAAACAACATTAAAAATAATGGTAAAGGTTTTGTTAACTCGTTTATATAATGGAATATTGAAGACAAATGAATGGCCAAAAGAGATAAAAATGTCAAAGATTAAGCCAATCTATAAGAAAGGTAAAAAACAGATTTAAATAATAATCGAACAATATCAAACTTTCTATTATTACAAAATATTTTTAAACATTGGATTAAAAAAAACTTGAGGAATTTTGGGAAAAGAACAATACTTTTGGTAAAGAAATACATGGTTATAGAAAAAAGAAGTCAACCCGAAATTTGAAATGACAGAAAAATTAAATAAATGCTTTCATCATGGTCTTAATTCGGCAGTTATTTTTTGGATTTAAATAAAGCTTGGGATTTGGTTAATCGTGATATTTTGTTTTTAAAATTAAAACAATATGGTATAAAAGGACAATGTTTAAATTTATTGAAAGGAATGCATACGAATAGAATGTAAAAACCAAAGATAAATAATCTTGAAATTTCAATTTCTGAGATCACAAATGGTATTCCTCAAAGGTCAATATTAAGTTCAATTTTTTTCCAATTTCTGGAAATATCTCTTTTCGTTTGTCTTTTAAAACATTTTAGACAATATAATTCATTTTAATACATATATTTTTTTCGAATATTCTTATATCGATTGTTTTTTTAATATTGTTATTTTACAGAGTTGTTAAAAAGTTAATGAACAATTTTTATAATAAATGTATTGTTCTAAAGTACTTATTCTATAATAAATAAATACACAACACACCTTATTTCAATCAATACAACTATACAAATAATCATAACTGCATTTCAATGTGATGTACGTCTGGGAGACGTATAGTTAGTAACAAGGATATTTTGCTCATGGTTAGTATTCTAGGGTTAAATGCAGGGCTATGGATTTGGGGTTACGTACACTGAATTGTACAGTATACAAGTTTCTGCATCAAATTTGTTAAAACCAAAAAAGTCTTATGTAAAGCGAAACCCTATCAGCATTACTAAACACTTCTGTATTCAGGCTCAAAGTGAACACGACCCTTGCCTATACAAAGATGTGGAAATTTCTGATATCCCCATGGGAAAAATTTGACTCATCACTCTACAAAATGTTTCGCAAAAAAAAAAAAACGTTCTTCTACAAACATTGGCCAACGAAATAAAATCATCTGTGAAAACTACACTATCTACCAATAATCCTCTGGACACCCTTGTCATCAATTGGGAATGTGCGAATTTGTGATTGATCAGCGGACGACTTAGATTTGTATATATAAAACACAATGAAAGATGTCATTGTGGGCTGTCAAAAAAGCCGGTTTGTCAATATTTAGACCATTCAAAATCACTAGTTGGTGATGTGATATGCAAATGACAACGCTCCAGTATGGCTAGTAAAAGAATGTCTAGAGCACCAATAACATTACAAAGGTTGCATCTTGGTCGATATTGGTATATAACAAAAGAATATGAAGTGGTCCGGAAGTAGCAATATGGTAGCGTTTTATTACCTTATGAAACAAACTCCACGTTCTTATTATACAAGCAAGAACTGCAGCACGCAAGTCAAACCTCACAAGAGCAAACAAGGCGGTTTGTCTGGCTTGATGCAAAGAGCGAGTGAATTGCACACTGGGCTTGGCTAGAGCTTCATGGAGCGATGAATCGAGGTTCAACTATATCCAGTCCGGTGAGAGAGAGTATAAGTGTGGAGAATAACTGCTACTAGAGTTACTTGTTCTCATAGTGAAATTTGCTGGTGGTTGCATGCTCGTGTGATTCACCCTGTTTGAACTTGGACCGCTGATTATTATTCGTCTTATCAATACCTGGACATATTAGATAATCAAATGATTCCTACCCTCTGGCAGTTCTAGGGAAAGGACAACTGTTCTTATCAGGATGACAAAGCCCCTTGCACAAAGCTGCAGCTGATCAGATGGACGTCCAACGACCGCACTGAACAAACTGAGGTCAAGATGGCAAATAGAACAAAGGTTGAGGTCAAGACGAATTTGTACGAAATCAATTCCTGAACTCGATTGTTCTTTGATGAAGGAACAGCGACAAATTCTAATTAATGTCACCTCAAAGTAGTGTAGAGCCTTCAATAAAGGGTAGAGATTGTTATCCATCTCTTCCAAGGCGGACATATCAGATATGTGCGTTCGTGATATATGTTAAATCGTAGAGTGTTCGGACAATTATTGGTATATAGTGTTATTCTGAGTTATTCAACATATTTGGTTTTAATGGACTTTATGATCACCCTGTAAAATAATGTGGGAACCATTCTCTTTTTTTTTATTAAAGCCTACGAAATTTATAGCAGACGACAGAAACAAATAGAAATACGAGGGTGAATCAAAAAGTAAGTTACATTCTGAAACAGTAACAGTGAAGACAAGAGATTTACACGTGATTGCAGCATGGGAGTTGGAGAATGGGGACACCTTAAAAATCTTATAAATACAGATGATCGAGTGACACTCGTCGCTCTTCCCTCGCTCAGTCTCTCGTAGTAATGAGTTGCTCGATGCTCCTGATTATTTCTCGTCATGAACCAGTTCTGAAGAAGTCATATTTATCAAAAATGCTTAGTTAACCCAATGGTTTGAGTAGAATTGAAAAAACTTCCGAATGTTGATGCGGAAGCCCGAAAGATGCAAAAGTATTGTCTTAAAACCCTTTTTAACCCACTATTCATAACCAGAAAGGGATAGCAGAGCCAAGCTCTAAAAGAGTGCAGAAACTAAATTGAAACTGCTGAATCGACATCCAATGGAAACGAGAAGAGAAATTATTTCAACCCGATTCCGGAGCCCGATTCCGCATCCACACTTGGTTGATAGAACGGTTATCAGACGATCCGTCCCCGCCACTTACCGTCGAGAGCCGAGCCGTAGAGTCCAGCCGAACATCGCCGACAAAATGACCCCGTGGCAGTCTCCTGCCCCTACACGACCCACCACCGCAGAATCCAGATATTCTCCTAGATCGTCAACAACAGTAAAAACACACTCACAATTCCATATTTTCAATCGTTTCGACCATTCTCTCAATTTTAAATGTTCGTCTGAAATTCTGAGTCAGGAAGAATATTTATAACGAGTCATTTCAATTAAAAGGGACTAAATGTATATCATTAAATTAATTGAGAATTACGAATATTCGATATAGTTGAACTGACCTTGATTGAAAATTATAAAGTAAAGGTTAATTCAGAAGCTTACAGAAAATAAATATGACGGCCGGAAATTTTGCCTTGCAAGGGTTCTTTAACGTGCAGCCGGTAAACGACTACACAGGATCAACAGCTTTACTTCCCTTCCCAAGGAAGTGCGTGATCTCAGGATTTCCCCCTGAAAAATTCTCGTCGTCCGACCGGGCTCGAACCCGCGTCCTCGGGCATCAGAGGCGATCACACCGCCTCAGAGGCCGATTTATGTATATGGAATTTAGAACTACCATGGAAAAAATCATGGAAAACAATACAGCTGATTTCCATATTGTATTAATGTAACTTACCTCCAAATGTACTTTGTATGGAGTTTTATTAACATTTGTTTGTGGGATAACAGATGCAATTATTGGTGTAAAAGAACCACAACCTTCTTCTCGAATATCACAAATCTGCTTGCTTCCTGCTAATTAGAAGCCTTTCTTTTTTACAGCAAGTCTCAGAAAATCAAAATTCACACACTGGAACCCATATTTTATTAATTTTTGCCTTAATTAAACACCTCTACTTAATTAAACAAAAGCAGCTACGAGTTAACAAGCATGTGTGGAGAATCGCTCCTCAAGTAGTTTCGTTTTATGCCCCACAGATGTCGTGCGCGCAGTATACCCGATCTCCATAGTGGCCTTAAGCCAACTATCCCTTAGACTACGTTCGCACTAGGAAACTAGTTACAAATAGAACTAGTTTCTTTTCTGGTTCCAGGTGAACCAGTTCTAATTGAACACTAGTTTTATCAACCTCCTGTTCGCACTGGAAATCCTGTTTAGAGGTGGAAATCCAGTTCCAGACACAACAAACAGAGCGTGCCCTGGAATGATTAATGCTTCTTCATCGTTATTTAAAGATGGCGCTTTTTGTTTTCCAAATTTAGTTTCGCCATTTTTCCACTTTTCTTGATTTGTTTGAGATT
This sequence comes from Rhysida immarginata, assembly GCA_023313115.1. Lineage (NCBI taxonomy): Eukaryota > Metazoa > Arthropoda > Chilopoda > Scolopendromorpha > Scolopendridae > Rhysida > Rhysida immarginata. The sequence continues at coordinate 80,366 of JAHWFO010006056.1, read as the reverse complement.
GAGAACACTGTTGTTCGGTAGCCAATGTGTATTTTTAATCCGTGATCGTATCGCTATTCGTGAAGACTTATGGGAAAATACCCAGAAGTCTTTGCATGAACAAGCACTCTCCAGCCCCAGATCCAGTTTGAGAAACTGGGGTTGGAAACCCCAGTTCCAGAGCCGAAAGAACTAGTTCTTCTTACACCCAGTTTTGTTCGCACTTAACTGATAAAACTAGTACCTCTGATAGAACTAGTTTCTTTTGGCTAGTGCGAACGAGCCTTTACGGCCATCTCTCCGGACTTAACCTAAAACTCTACGCTTTGTTTCTTAAAAACTGTTTAACGTCCGCATTTAGTCGATGGCCTATCCAATATGCAAATTGCACAGTAGCGACAGTAGTGCTAAATAGTCACCCTAGACAGAATTTTTGAACTAATTTTTTTTTTATTAAAGAACTCTAATCCCTATGATCAGAAATTTATGCACACAATATTGTTTCTTGAACACAGAGCCCTAAATATCTCCTGTTTAATTATAATCACACAGTATTTTACGATGCGATTTCAATGAATTTAGACCTCTTTGTATACGACAAAAAACAACTTTGATAAACATTTCATTTTCCCTTATACTCCTTTATTAAATAAATAGGGCTATAGGATAATGAAGCTAATTAAACGCAAAAGCTGGTTCTACCGACAGAGCGTATATCACATCTGAAACACTTAAATGGTGTTTTATAATCTCTTTACGTCGTCTGTTAATTTGGTTGCTCACAATGTCAAAGAATAAGTTCGTGATTTAAGACGAATGAAAATAGGGAAGCTCTTTGGGTAGAAAAACGAATAAAAGCGAAGCGGTGCTAAGTTTTATGGATGGCCAGTTAATGTCGCATAATTTCCATGCATTTAATGGAAACAAATTACAGAGTAGAGTTTCGCGTCCTTAAATCATTGTTATTCCGGAGAGCTTGCATCTATTTTAGTTGAGATAGGTGCTCTTTATTACTCTGAATGCTAAACACAGCAGAGCCAAGCTATTTATTTCCACTCTATCTTCTCTTCCTTCCATAATGTGTATCTAATCAAATTAAGGAATATAGTAAATCGATCGTCGATGTTATCCGTCCATATTTCTGGTGCAATTTCACGCAAAGCCTTTAATGGTTTCCCCACTCCTCCCTTCTGCGTTTTTACGATCTCTTCTGATCATCTCTCTCCAATAACTCCCTATTGTGAAAGATTTTCCTGTTATTGCAAGATCTAGGAAGGAATTCCATTTCCTTCTTTCCTATAATGGGTTCATTGGAACCCGGGTTTTATTTCCGGTGCTATCAACTGTCATCATTTCATCCAATTTCTTTTGTCAAAGCTTAAGGTCCGGAAACTAGTTGAAAATTTTTCCCTTTATCCAATTATAGTTAAAGGGTCTTCTCCTTCTTACCTCCTCGTAATGAACTACCATGGCCTAGGACGCCATCGAATCAGGGATGTGGATTATTATTTAATTTTCTTCTCGTTTTTTTTCCTCCATCGTTCTTCTCATCTTTTGTTATAGCGTTCTCGAGTCTCTGTGTTAAAGCCAATCCTTATCTTTCTCCTTGAAGTTACAAGTTCTTCAATCTTTATTAAATTTTTCTATCTAATATTTGTCGATTTGGAAATTTATTTAATCCTCGTTATAATCAGACGTACACGCAGCGCATAGAAAAACGGTCACGCCAATGATTTTACAGTACTCTACGAGTGAATTAATTTTTTAATACACTGCACTAAATCAAAAATATTCAGAGATTAGCAAATTTTTAATGAGCAAAAAACGATTGTATATGAAGATGCCTTCTGCGAAATGTACAAAAAAAAGCTCTGCTAAGTAACTTTAAAAATTCACTTTCTTCTCTGAAGTAGACTGCTCAGCCAATAAATTAGAAACATCGGTTCAGTATGCTGTAGGGCATTTGTTAGCGTCAATGACAGCATATGCAGTGTAATGCATGGTTATAGGACATATCATATAGTTCATCATTTTTAAGCAATTTCTTTTATAAATCAATTATCACAATGTATGAAACATCAATAACAACCAAAACGTTTCTAAGAAAAAATAATCTTAAAAAAGCTTAAAAAAGTAGCCCCAGAAGATTACAATAAAATACTTTTTAAAAGCAAAAGCATAACTAAAATACAGTGGAAAATAAAATTCATTATACCGGGTGATTCAGTCAATTTCTGACCATTTCACTCGAATGACGTGCATTAGGGATAAACAGTTGAAAGAATATGAGCGCCATATTGAATTTCTAAATAGTTGGAACGGCGCTGCATGAAAATTGTATTGTTGAAAAATGGCGCCCGCTTTATCAACAGAGCAGAAATGCAAGGTTGTCGAATGGTATTTCGAGACAAAATCACCTGTAACCGTGCAAAGAAAGTTCCGAAAGGAGTATAAGTGTCGAGACGCACCAGGCAGGCAATCAATCATGAATTTTGTCAAGCAAGTTAAAGGCAAGAAAAAAGGCGGGAGCGAAGCTCGTGTTTCGAACGGCCGAAGTTGTCGAAAATGTTCGCACAAGGTTGTTCGATTCCCCTACCAAAAAATATGTTCACCGCCTATCCATTGAAGAAGGGCTGTCGTATACCACGACGTGGCGAACTTTGAGAAAGGGTTTACACCTGTTCTTGTCAGGAGTTAACAGACACTGGAAGACAGAAGCGACAACAATTTGCGATGGAGTTTGGAGCAGAAATGGAAGCCAATCAGGACATTGTGGACAACCTGTGGGTGTCAGATGAGACCTTCGTCTGTCAGGTGACTTTAATAAACACAATGTTAGTTTTTGGGGTTCCAGCAACCTCATGAGATCCATAAGTCACCTCTTCATCTACGAAAGGTTATAGCTTGGTGCGCGATTTCCAAAAGAGGCATCATTGCTCCGTTCTTTTTTGAGGGCACCGTAACGTCACAGGCTTACCTTAACATGTTGGAAACATTCTTCATCCCCGAGCTGCGAAGGAGGCGTATACCGCTTCAACATCAATGGTTTCAACAGGATGGGGCTAGGCCTCACACCACTAATGAAGTGCTAGACTTTCTCAATCAGAAATTCGGAAATCGTGTCATTTCAAACAGGTTTTCAGATTGATTCGGGGGTGGCTTTCTTTGACCCTCTACGAGTCCGGACCTAAACCCATGCGATTTTTATCTCTGGGGGTTCCTTAAAGACAGTGTGTTCACTACAGCATCAAGAACCGTAGACCAGCTGCAACAAAGCATCGTCGACTGCTGCATCCTTGTGGATGAAGAAATCCTGGATAGAGTTATGAACAACTTTACCATTCGGCTGCGAGCAGTTCAAAACGTTCGTGGTGGCCACATTCAGCATATCATCAAGAATTTTTCACGGGAATAAAAACTCAGAACTGCCTAAAATATCATACTGAAATGTTTGTAATGTTTGTGAACATTAATGGGTCAATAAATCATAGTACTGGAATAGTCAGAAATTGACTGAATCACCCTGTATAAAAATCGCAATCAAAAATTACAAAGGAAAGTTACTCATAATATAACCCATTCTCAAAAAAATAGAATATTATTCAAAATTTAGTTTTCATGGTTTCAAGTGTTCGTTTTAGTTGCTAATTTTAACATGAAAACGTTAAATATTTATTTTTACACTCTACATCAATGTAAAATAATTTTATTTTAAAAATATTTTTTAATCAATTTTTTACATATTACGGTAATCGTTCAGTAAGGAGTCCATAGTGCTGTTTCTATCGATAAAATTGGTAGAGACTTTACAACACAACAAAGGGAGAACAGAGTTTTCGACTAGTTTTGCCATTTATTCCCGGCTTTATCAAGGATACCGTTTAAATTACGGTAGTCTCATAAAAATACGAGGGTGGGCTGAAAAGTAATGCCTCCAAGGCTGTAACTTTTTTATTTTTTAACCGATTTTCAAAATTCTTTTTGTATCTGATACTCACATTTCTCCTCCATGTAATGCACTATTCACTTTTTGACATAGTCCCCATCCCTTTCCACGCATTGTACCAACGCGTGGCTAGTCGGGTGAACCCGTCCGAGGGGAATTCCGGGGTTGTTGTCGACACCAAGACCGAACGGCAGGTTTCACCTGGTCGTCAGAACGCAACTCATGGCCCTTAAGGTGCTCTTTCCTCTTTGGGAAGTGGTGAAAGTCGCTAGGTGCAAAGTCTTTAATTTTTGAACTGCAGTTTTTCATCTTTGAAGTGTAGGCGCTGCAACCCCCTCTTATGTGTGACGATCGTGTGCGGACGGGCGTTATCGTGCTGCAATTACGTTAAATCTGGAGATTTACCAGGCCATGAAAGAGTTTCAATTTGATGATCAAGAAGCCACTGTTTTCTTGATTTAGAGGTGAGGGAAGGAGCAAGATCTTGTTGGAATACATAAGGAACATCTTGAAATTGATCTTCAATTGAGGAAATGAGTGAATATTCAAGAATCTCTTGGTATGCACTAGAATCGACATTTCCTTTGAAAAACAACAATTTTCCAACTCCTGCAGAAGACATACACCTCCTTACCATGATACTAGCTGGATGCCTGACGGATCCCTTAACGCAGGTGGGATGCAATTCTTCAGCCTTTTTTTCGCCAGACATGTCCACTTTCTCCAACAGGAACACAGAACATTGACTCTTCGCTGAAGTTTACAGAATTCCAGTATTCGATTGTTTTTTATTCTTCAACGGTGTCTTTGCTAACTTTAACTCCTGATTGCTTCCAGATGTTGAAAATCTCGCATGCTGGATGATGGTTATTTCCTCAAACCCGCATGGTTATTTTCCTAAAATCTCTCATGGTTATTTTCCTCAAAGCCGCATCCTCTCATTTAGTGGTGATGTGGTTTTTGGCCATTCTCTAGCTTCCATCCATTTTCTTTCCCTGTATATGTCAATACACCTTCAAACCAAAATCGGAGGAAACCTCTAATCCTCAAGGAGATTTGTAATACCGGATACGTATTTGGGCTACCAAGTGAGCCATCTTCAGCGGAGGGCGTCAAAATGCAAATAAGGAAAGCAACCTTAGTGCTAGAGAATATGCCCACAAGGGGGGGGGGGGGGGGTAATTGAAAAGAATATCTCCGATTAGTTAAGCGGAAATAACGCCTATTGGACTAGTTAAACAGTGGGCCAATAAAACAATAGGAGATACCTTGTCAGAGGAGGGGAAAAAAATCAATTCAACAAATCAAACAGACAGAGATCGGCCCTTTGTTGGTTGGTTTGGTTTGTTTGGTATTAACGTCCTTTTCAACTGCTATGGTCATTTCAGGACGGCGTTATAGGGGCCGCAAATTTTGCCTCGCAAGGGTTCTTTAACGTGCAGCCGGCAAACGAAAACACGGGACCAACGGCTTTACTTCCCTTCCGAAGGAAGTGCGTGATCTCAGGATTTCCCCCTGAAAAATCCTCGTCGTCCTCGGCCGGGATCGAACCCGCGTACTCGGGCATCAGAGGCGATCACGCAAACCGCTGAGCCACCGAGGCCGATTCGGCCCTTTGTCCATATTTAATAAATTTTTAGTTTCCTTTATCATTAATTTCTAATGAGAAGTTATCAAACTGATATTTATTAGATTTTTAAAATAAAAAATCATATAAGCTGATTTTGTAACGTTAAGTATTAATTTACTTTCTAATAGCCAATTATTCATGAGTGAGAGTATCTGATTTCCATTATATTCAAATTCCTGTAAGTTGGACGCTTTTCAAACTAAACTAGCATCGTCTGCTTACATTGTCATAAGAATATTTCTTTTTACTAGATCAAATAAATCATTTATAAAAAGGAAAAAGAGGGTAGCAGACAAGGCCGAGCCTTGTGGCATTCTAACTTTAACTGTGGCAACTGGGTTGGAATAAGAACAGATCTATCAATAAGAAATGATTTCAGAAAGTGATAAAATAGTCCCCTAAAACCACAAGAGTATAATTCTGTACGGATTTACAGAGTCAAAAGATTTTTGAATAGCCAGTGATATTAATGATACTTCATAAAAACTATCCAATGCATGACTAATATAAGTTTGAATCATAACGCATAAGTAATTAGTGCTTTTTTCTTTTTGCAATAAATATTTTATAATCTTTTCATTTATTATTTTTTCATTATATTTAAAAGATCACAAACAATAAGACTTTTTTTTGAGATGCACCATTTTCGTGAGTGGGAAGGAAAGAGTAGAGTAATTTTTTTTTTAAATTACATATATAATAATAATTTTTCTTGCTTTAATTTACCATGCCGCGAGGCACCACGTTGAATAATGAGGAGAGGGGAAATATATTGATATTTAAAGATGCAAGCGTCAGTATCAACAAGATTCCTGAGAAGCTAAAGCGTTCAAGGCATGTTGCGAAGAATTTTCTCGACAATCCAGAAGGATAAGCAATAATTAAGCGTAAGGGAAGAAGAAACTTACATAAAAGAACTTAAGGCAGATTCTTGGAGCAGCTTCCAAGAGCTTGAAACAAATAGGGCATTTGGACTGAGAGAGCCTTGAGTGCAAGACAACAAATTTTTCGATCAAAAATTGCTCCTTGTCCAAGCCTGAAGCCCAAACAGGATCACCTTTACTAAAGAACACATCCGATTGAAAACTAATTGCCAACAAGTAATTTTCTCAAACGAAAATTCAACATGGAATGACCCGATGGTTAACACATTAATGGAAAGATCTTAGAAAGGAGCCACGTTATTTTTCAAAGTGTGATTTTGGCGGAGGCTCAGTAATAATCTGGGCTGGATATAATGTGTTTGGAAAGATGAGCTTGGCATTTACTACAACCAAAACTAATAGCCAAGGATATCAAAAAATGCCTCAGGATCGTCTTATCCCTAAAATAAAACGTTTCTTAAGAGCGCTGCATGTCTTTCAATAGGACAACGCCTCGATTTATGTGAGCCTTAATACAAACTCATGGCTGCAAAAGAACATCACCACCACCATGGACTAGCCAACATGCTCAGGAAAATCAGGAAATGTTCATTCTTTAACTGCGTCTACTGATGATTGGGTTTCTTTTCTATTGACATGCGAAAAAATTACTGAGGAAGTAATTCCTCATTTTTTATGTTTGCCTGGCGTGGCTGGTAGAATATTTTTTCAATTATGCACGGTTCATAGGGTGTAAGGAACAGTTGAAGAATGCTGTAGAATTGTTTGCTATAATAAAGACATTTTATATAGTCAAATGGCAAAATGAAAATCAAAATTTTGGGAAAACAAAAGGGAATAAGCGGAAATTAATGAAAGTGAGCCATATGTAATAATTTATTACATTCTGTAAATGAGATGAGGAACCTCATCTTTATTATTTTAACAGATTTTATATACTGACTTCCTTGAAATGAGTCAGTATAAAACATAACATTAACTACAACTACAAACTATAAAAATCAAAAACAAATAAAAATTCATCACTTTTAAGGCCATATGTTTACATAGAGTTAATTTGATAAATTAAGAAAAGATTTCTTAATAAATTGTTATCGTAAAATCTTGAATACACGCCGGGTATTCAAATAAAAGGATAGATTAAACGCCGGGTCTTTCAGATTATTAAACGTCTTTCCACTCAGGTTAGTTTTTTGTTAATTCATTTATTTTATATATCGGTAAGTTACTTCTTATGCTCAGTGGTTAACTGTAACTAAATATGCAGATGAACATGGAATCCGGGAAAAGAAGATTTTTTTTTTTTTTTTTAGAATTCATTGTAATCCAATACATCCATCCAGAGCCTGTATGGACTGAGGTCGACGAGTTGGGTCTCTGGATGGACCTGGATTAACGACTGCTGAAGGATGGTCACAGCAGCCGGTGGGGTGATGATCCTGAGTCGCTGATGAATCGCCCATTCAGTGACTAGCCGTACCTGATGTTGCTTAACTTCACTGAAATTGTATTTCAGTGAAAGCCCACCAGGCCACGGCCTCCCACTCATTATACTAAAACTCTTGCGTGTATTTATTTATTTATCTGTAATTCTATCTCCTCCTAGACGGTTTGAGCTAGCGACTTGAAATTTTCAGGGCAGGCTTATTAATAAAGGACCTGCTCTATCGCCAAAAATCAGCCCCCTACGACCTCCCCCACTCCTTCCCCACTTTCTGGGGTTTTCATTTAAAATTATCTGCCTTTGCTTTTTAATTCCCCTCAACAGATGGCGCTGGCGGGCGAAGCCGCGGGTAACAACTAGTACTAAGTATACATATACTAAATATATTGCTGAAATTGCGCGATTCTATGCGGGATTCAGACACCATTACCTTGCAAGAGATCGAAGATGATGAAGAACTTTATAATAATGAGACAGTTATCTCCAGTGATTCCGAACCAGAAGATCATATTATCTAATTATTAATTTTTAGTTTTACTAAAAAAAATTTTTATTAAATTGCAATTCAAAACTTTGTCGGATTTATTCTGGGAAAACCGGGAAAAGTCAGGAAATTTTACAAAAATCAGCAAAACAATGCGAAATTGGAACGAAAAATTAGTGAGGGAAAAAATTACCTGATCAACCGGGAAAAGTCAGGGAATTTTACGCAATCGTTTTAGGACACCCTATTACATCCTGTTATTGGGAATAGCCCTTAACGCTGGGTCTCAAATAAACGCCGGGTCTCGATTAATCGCCGGGAGGGTCTGGACCATTGAAACAAATAGATGCCTGGGCGTGTATTCAGGATTTTACGGTAATTAATAGTTATTTAAAATATGATTTTCTTTTACTGCATTGGAGTTATTAAAATATTTTATAGTAGTTCTTTGTATATAAATTGCAGGGTAGTCGGAATAAAATCAATATTTATATCCAAACTTTTGTGTTCAGTGTCGATTTATCATACGCTTATTTTTAATTCTTTATATTTTTTTTTTAACTTTTACAAAGCTAATTAGTTATTGTTGGTTCACTACTTTTGGAACAATTTAAGATAAAATTTCACCTTTAATTGTAATTTAAAAGTGAAATACCATTCCACGAACTCCAGTGTTTTTCCGTAGACTTCCATGCTATTTCTTATTATGACCCTGACGGCCGCTTGGTAGGGTATGAATCGCAATTACGTGACCGATTTCCTTTTCTCCCATAGAGAATCTGTGTATTCTAAAGGTGCGGCCACACAGAGCGCGACGGATGGGACGGACGCTACGCGTCCAAAAAATACGCGCCTTTATTCTCTATGTAAGTGGCCACACAGAATTGCGGACGCTACGGACGCGACGTTCTGGTAGTTTTATTTGCGCAAATTTTTTCTGGATGTCCAAAACGTCCGTCGTGGACGGGCATGCGCAGTAGACCAGCAATGATGATTTGTTCATCGCCTGCAGCTAAAACTACGGCCAAACCGAGCCCACGCCACGGATTGGCTGCGATTTGTTTACAACTTTGTTTGTTTCATTGCTTATTTGAAGATTTACGTAAAGAGAAGAAAAATTAAAATTTACAAGAAATAATGTTTATTACAATTATAATGAATTAATATAATTATAAATATTGTAATTAATTATAAATATTACGGTATAATTATAATTATGCAATGTGTGATTTATTCACATTTTTTTTCGGAACGATATGGACAGAGGCTTTACAATGCCAAATATTAAGATAAAGGAATAACTTGTTTTTATTTTTGTTCCAGTCTTAATAATTATAATTGGAATAAACCTTCTTTCTTTACTTAAGTCTTCAAATAAGCAATGAAATAAACAGGTTTGTATACAAATCGGAGCGAACATAGCATCCGTCGCGTAGCGCTCTGTGTGGCCACCCTATTTTGTCCATCGCGTCCGTCCCGTCCATCGCATCCGTCGCGTCCGTCGCGTAGCGCTGTGTGGCCGCAGCTTTATGCTGGGTGCCCACTTAGCGCGACGATCGCGCGATTCTATCGCTTTGTGAAGCACGCATGCGCAGAGTGACGTCACAAGGGCGATTCTGTGGCGCAGCTGAGGCGATTAAAAAGCTTTTTCATCGCGCGACTCTATCGCACCCAATCAGAAAACAGTTTCGAATCACGTGGCACATGCAATCATGGCAGCACCTATTTCGAGATGGTCGGATATCGCTACGGAAAATTTGATTGAAGATATCGCGACAAAGAGTTCATTTTTTTTGCTAACCCTTGCAAAATATGCAAATAGCTAAGCATTCCAAAAATAAATAACTCATTCTCGTCCATGTCGATTTTGGAAGCACGAAATCTTGAAGTGGGAAGCGAAATGATCGCGTAGATAGCGCATGCGCATTCAGTCGCGCGGCCGTCGCGCCAAGTGGGCACCGAGAAGCGAATTAATTGCGTGGCGTTTGTTGTGCATGCGCATATGACTCAAAGCGATAGAATCGCGCGATCGTCGCGCTAAGTGGGCACCCAGCATTAATCTGTGCTCAGGCGACGTCCTTGAAGCGACGATCGCGTCATGAACAGTTAAAACTTAGATACTTTCACATATATTTTCTATACTTCTAAACGGAATTCCACTTTAAAACTAGAATAAACATCAAAAAACATGCTAGTATTTTTTTACAGATTTTTTAAAATGTCGTTTTAACTTAATATTCTCAAAATTAATGTTAAAATCATGTTAAATAAATTTTTTTTAAATTCAATTATATCTGAAAACATAGTTTAAAAGCCCACATTTTATGCTTTAAAATGAGCTGTGAATGAAACTTCTATGACGTACAGTTTCAGAGAAACATGCATTTATGGAACACTTTAACCGGATAATTTTTATAAATTTGATTGCGAATATTTTTGTAAGAAATTATGTTAAATGAAAATTAACATGTTGGGGTTACTTAGTTTGCTGTAGGGAATGTATTAAAAAAAGGTTTGAACCTTTTATAAAAATGTAGTATTTTTTAGGTGTTTCATTTCACGTAGGATGACTCTATAGAGAGCTTATTTCTCATTTTACAACACTTTTCAAAGTATCCCCCTCTGCATTGTTTCAAATCTTCCATTATTCCAGAGCTTATTCCCCATTTTCCTTAATCTTCCCCATATTGCTTACCACTTACCGGCAGCGAGAGTAAACTATAAATGCCAACTCCTACTGTAACATCATCATGTAATGTCATTCGACGGAAGCGACCAGAACTCAAAGGCGTATTGTTAGTACACGATAACGCACTTCCTCATATTAGCAACAAGAAACTCAGATGCTGCGAAATTTCAACTGGGAAGTTTTTGAGCATCTTCCATATAGTCTTTACCTTGTTCCAAGCGACTTCCATTTTGTTCAGAGGAGAAAGCAAAATACTTAGAATTTAATGGGTGGTACTTTAAAAGAAAGAACCCCAAAACTTAAAGAGTAAACGTGGCTCGTTAAAAAGACTTATTCTGGTTTAAAAATTGCGATATTTATTTATAAAATACAAAAATTCTGTACAAAAGAATGTTCTATACAATATGATTTAATTCAGGAATAGGCATTGCGATCTCAATTACAAAAGAAAATATTTCTCGGAATAAAATAAAGAAATACTTAAATGTACGTTAAATACAGCAAAACACTGTAACGAGAAATATTAATCGCTACATTGAGCGAATTGAGATTAAATAAATTGAGACAGACCAATTCCTTATAAAGAATAAGGAAAAGAAATTTCAAAATTCCCATTTAATGTCTAAAGAAAGACTGCGAAATAATAATTAATCATTAATGGGAAATAAGAATTGAAATGTGCAGCATGGCGTCCCTTATGCGCGTAATTGTTGAAATAGCATTAAAAGAAATTTCATTATTACCTTATGGGTAAACCCGCAAAACAATGCTGCTCGGTAAAGAATCATGGCTGCCGCGAGAAAATGAGAAATTCAATAAGAAACTAAACATCGAACGGCAGGGTAGGAGTAATTTGCAGAGCATTGGAATGAAAATGATAAATGGAAGTTGACCGCCATGCTGCAGGTTAGTGAGGACGTGGAGGACCAGAAGGAGGGACGACTGGTCAAGCCAGAAGCTGGAAGTGGTCTGTTTGAAATAAACAAAAAACAGTAACCACGGAAAGAACATCAACAATAGTGGGACACACATCCTCGTGATCACGAAAATTATTCGCGAGGGATAACTAGCTGCAGACAGTGATAATCACGTGGAGACTTTTTAATTAACATTTATTAAAACAATATATACTCATTACTGTCTGCAAAACAGTAAAAAAAACTTAAAGAATAGAAAAAATAGAATAATTAATTACATTTGTTCGGCTCCAAGCTATACAAAGGGAATTCAACGCTTGGTTTAGAGGGGCTTGTGAAACCATGGTACAAGTGCTTCATTGTACAGGAAGATTATGTGGAAAAATAAAAATAGTTTTCAAGTCTTTACTCTTGTTTCATTTCTTTATCAGTTTATAACTTACTTATGACTTCCCCTCATATTTTCCAATTACATATTCAGATGTTAATCTGACTCCGAATAACAGTAGTTTAATTATTGCCACCTTGTGTTTTGAAGTTATAGATTAAAAATCGAAATGTCTATGTGGTCATTATTATACTGTATAATTTACATACAGATTTTAATAATGAAGTGAGCGAAACAATGTTTCTCTTTTGAATTTACTTTAAAATAACTTACTGTATAATGGCTTAGGATGAACATTTTAATTTTTTTGCAAAGTCGGAATTATTCTCTTTAGCAAGAAATTATTATCAAACTCTAACAGTCTTTACTCTCTAATTAATTGTGTAACAATTAAACTGA
>JAHWFO010006056.1:47091-61984 GCA_023313115.1 Rhysida immarginata | reverse complement strand
GTCGTTTGATATATTACATGCCATATCTTAGCATTGAAAGTTCCAAGGTTACCATATTGTATCATAGGGCGCCATTAGGGCACGTGCTACCAAACCAATAACTATGATCATTATTTACACGTGATATTCACTAATGGCACATAATATGAGTCGTTTGATATATTACATGCCATATCTTAGCATTGAAAGTTCCAAGGTTACCATATGGTACCATAGGGCACCATTAGGGCACGTGCTACTAAACCAATAACTATGATCATTATTTACACGTGATATTCACTCATGGCACGTTATTACAAGTCGTCTGATATATTATATGCCATATCTTAGCATTGAAAGTTCCAATGTTACCACTTGGTACCATTAAAACACGTACTTCTAAACAATTCAGACATCACTATATACCGTTATATTCATTCATGAGACATCCTTCCACGTACACGTGCCATTAGACCGATACTTGCTATCACTAGTTACACTTTTATATTTGTTCATGATATGTTGTGACAATTTGTTTGATATATTACTTGCCATATCTTGTTATAGGAAATGTTTAAGAGGGTATCATAATGGTACCATTAAAGCACGTGCCATTAGAGCACGTACTTATTCCTGCTATCTCACGTTCGTACTTCTGCGTACTCTGTCCCATTTTAATGGATTGGTGAAAACAGACTGTGAAAAAGTTAATTCGTTTTCAAGTTATCGTAATAAATGCTAAGCTCCCTAGGAATAAAAAATTCTCTTGATTTAGGGACCGAACTGCCCTTTTAATAATCGTCAAACACGTGCATCCTGCACGCACACCATCTCATTAACGTTTTGAGCACGCGCAGAACCGAACCCATGTTCTCAACACGCGTTTTACCAAATGCGAGGATAATTCGTTTCTTCCAGCAATTCAAGACATGATTGAATGAATTGTAAGATTGCAATACATGCAATTCAATACATGCAACGCAATGAATTGTGGGATTGTCTACAGACGGACGGACGGACGGACGGACGGACAGCTGGACAAACCGATCACATAAGCACATTTCTATATATAGAAAATGTGCTAAAAACATCAAAAAACATGCTAGTATTTTTTTTTCTTTTTTCAGTTTTTTTAAAAAGTCGTTTTAACTTAATATTCTCAAAATTAATGTTAAAATCATGTTCAATAAATTTTTTAAATCATGTTAAATAATTTTAAAGCAACCGTTCTTAATACTTCAAACTTTTTTTTTAAAAGTAATATTTCAAGTATTTTAGCTTTCATGATTGATTTCAGGGAAACCTTTCTATAAACAAGAAAAATTTCTATAAACAAGTAATGGAATTTGCTAGATTTAATGTTTATTGAAAATTGTTTCCTGTTTTTGTAGTAATAAGAATGCATGATATATTTAGTAACTTGCAATTTTTTCGGTACAATTGATCGTTTTCGAGAGAAGCGAAAGCAAATAAAATTAAATCACTCGCTTCGTATCTTAAAATGTCAAATTCAACAAAAGCGCGGCGTTTTCTTGCATCATCGGCGGCTAAAAAGAAGAAATGTTACAGAAACATGATGGGAAGCAGTTCTGTATAACTCATAAATTACAGATGAAAATTATAATTTGACATCTGATTAAACCCGCATGGGTGCATCTTGAGCTATTCATAAATTATACAGGGTAGCCGAAAAGTCTATCACTATGATGTATATCACAGTCCAGAGGCGATGCATTAGATAGAACAAAAACAACTTATAGCATGTAGATCGTGGGCTTTCCATTTCCGACCTCAAAAGTAACCTTCAAGGTCATCTTCAAGGTCATTCAAACTGTAAGTTTTTCCCTATCAGAGAGAGAAGAAAATTTCCAATTACGAACTTGTACAGCACCCCAAGATTAGTCTAAATCCATGTTTACTTTAACTGATTCATAGGAAAATTGTATGAGATATATGAGGAAGAAGACTGATATGCTATTCGTCGTCCCACAAGAGTGGCACAGTTTCTCACGCGAAACTGTAAGTTATTCAAAGTTAATTTGCATGTAGTTTCTTCAAGGACGAATTGAAGTGGCCATTAGGCTAATTCCTGCCTAATTTTGTCCATCGCGTCCGTCCCGTCCATCGCATCCGTCGCGTAGCGCTGTGTAGCCGCAGCTTTAATCTGTGCTCAGGCGACGTCCTTGAAGCGACGATCGCGTTATGAACAGTTAAAACTTAGATACTTTCACATTTATTTTCTATACTTCTAAACGGAATTCCACTTTGAAATTAGAATAGACATCAAAAAACATGCTAGTATTTTTTTTTTTACAGATTTTTTAATATGTCGTTTTAACTTAATATTCTCAAAATTAATGTTAAAATCATGTTAAATAATTTTTTCAAAAGCCCACATTTTATGCTTTAAAATGAGCTGTGAATGAAACCTCTATGACGTACAGTTTCAGAGAAACATGCATTTATGGAACACTTTAACCGGATAATTTCTATAAATTTGATTGCGAATATTTTTGTAAGAAATTATGTTAAATGAAAATTAACATGTTGTGGTTACTTAGTTTGCTGTAAGGAATGTATTAAAAAAAGGTTTGAACCTTTTATAAAAATGTACTATTTTTTAGGTGTTTCATTTCACGTAGAATGACTCCATAGAGAGTTTATTTCTCATTTTACAACCTTTTTCAAAGAATCCCCCTCTGCATTGTTTCCAATCTTCCATTATTCCAGAGCTTATTCCCCATTTTCCTTAATTTTCCCCATATTGCTTACCACATACCGGCAGTGAGAGTAAACTATAAATGCCAACTCTTACTGTAACATCATGTAATGTCATTAGACGGAAGCGACCAGAACTCATCAAAGCGTATTTATTACTACACGATAACGCCCTTCTTCATATTAGCAACAAGAAACTCAGATGCTGCGAAATTTCAACTGGGAAGTTTTTGAGCATCTTCCATATAGTCTTTACCTTGTTCCAAGCGACTTCCATTTTGTTCAGAGGAGGAAGCAAAATAAATAAAATTTAATGAGTGGTACTTTAAAAGAAAGAATCCCAAAACTTAAAGAGCAAACGTGGCCCATTAAAAGACTTATTTTGGTTTAAAAATTGCGATATCCAACTATATATAAAGGAGAACATGTGGGTTCGTCACGGAAACAGTTTCGCATTGTTGTTGCACGTTTAAGCATTGTTGGCGCTCACTTAAAGCGCACGCCGGAACTGAAAAGTCACCTGACCATTGTTGTCTGAGCAACAATTTTTATCATCAATCAATCACAAAACTATAAATAAAGGAGAAAATGTGAGTTCATCAAACGAAACAATTTGAATGAATTGAATTTGATAAAAATAATTACCGCGCAAACTGCGCGTGGGCCCCGTTCATTTATTTATAAAATACAAACATTCTGTACAAAAGAATGTTCTATGCAATATGGTTTAATTGAGGAATAGGCATTGCGATCTCAATTACAAAAGAAAATATTTCTCGGAATAAAATAAAGAAACACTTAAATGTATGTTAAATACAGCAAAACACTGTAACGAGAAATATTAATCGCTACATTGAGCGAATTGAGATTAAATATAAAAAATTTAAGACAAGACCAATTCCTTATAAAGAATAAGGAAAAGAAATTTCAAAATTCCCATTTAATGTCTAAAGAAAGACTGCGAAATAATAATTAATTATTAATGGGGAATAAGATTGAAAATGTGCAGCATGGCGTCCCTTATGCGCGTTATTGTTGAAATAGCATTAAAAGAAATTTCATTATTACCTTATGGGTAAACCCGCAAAACAATGCTGCTCGGTAAAGAATCATGGCTGCCGCGAGAAAGTGAGAAATTCAATAAGAAACTAAACATCGAACGGCAGGGTAGGAGTAATTTGCAGAGCATTGGAATGAAAATGATAAATGGAAGTTGAACGCCATGCTGCAGGTTAGTGAGGACGTGGAGGACCAGAAGGAGGAACGACTGGTCAAGCCAGAAGCTGGAAGTGGTCTGTCAGAAATAAACAAAAAACAGTAACCACGGAAAGAACATCAACAATAGCGGGACACACATCCTCGTGATCACGAAAATTATTCGCGAGGAACAACTAGCTGCAGACAGTGATAATCACGTGGAGATTTTTTAATTAACATTTATTCAAACAATATATACTCAACAATCACTGTCTGCAAAACAGTAAAAAAAAACTTAAAGAATAGAAAAAATAGGATAATTAATTACAAATGAAATTATATCTAGTTTTACATAAAAAATCCGAGTTTTCCCGAACACATTTGTTCGGCTCCAAGCTATACAAAGGAAATTCAACGCTTGGTTCAGAAAACAGCCCAAAGAATTTTAGGACTGCTAGTTTAGAGGGGCTTGTGAAACCATGGTACAAGTGCTTCATTGTACAGGAAGTATATGTGGAAAAATAAAAATAGTTTTCAAGTCTTTACTCTTGTTTCATTTCTATATCACTTTATAACTTACTTATGACTTCCCCTCATATTTTCCAATTACACTTTCAGATGTTACTTTGACTCCGAATAACGGTAGTTTAATTATTACCACCTTGTGTTTTGAAGTTATAGATTAAAAATCGAAATGTCTATGTGGTCATTATTATACTGTATAATTTACATACAGATTTTAATAATGAAGTGAGCGTAACAATGTTTCTCTTTTAAATTTACTTAGGATGAACATTTTAATTTTTTTGCAAAGTCGGAATTATTCTCTTTAGCAAGAAATTATTATCAACCTCTAACAGTCTTTACTCTCTAATTAATTGTGTAACAATTAAACTGAGCATGCTGATAAATTTTTTAAAGAAAAAAAATTTCCAAAAAGTTTTTCTAATTTTCTGGAACATGCGTTCATTAAGTGGAAACTAATGCTTGGCAAAAATTCGATAATTAATTGTACAGGAAAGAGGAAGAAAAAAAACAAAGAAGAAAAAGTCCATTTATCGCCGTGGTCGAAGTAGCAAATGACAGACTTATGTTTAGATGGCGCTTAACAGCAACCAGATGTTATTGGATTGATAAGAGTTGATGTTCAATACGAGGGAAACTTAAAAGAGCTGAACGATCTTCTAAATGGCAAAGGAAATTGGAATTCTTACGTTATAGTTGTAATAAAAGAAATTTTTTTTTCCAGAACAGAAATTTGTTTCGTCGTAAAAAAAAATAAGCACAACACATAGATGATTTTATAGGAGCCGAAGAGCGATTAAAGAGGAAACGAATAAATATAGTTCCGAAATCGAAAGCGTTACTAGAGAAATATAAGCTATGAGAATATGCAAAGAGTTAATTCTGTAAAATATTTACCATGAGTTTTATATCACTACAAAACTCGAAAGAATATTTCATATGTAAACAAGACTTCATTTGTTGTAATGAGCTATAACAACGTAATCGTAATTCTTTATTATTTTTTTTCACTAAAACGTTATTACGAGAATTTTTACTGTTGCATTTATGAAATTTAATCTCTGCATATACCAATATATTATTTTGCTCTTGCTGAGAAATGTCAGTTGCATCTGGAACATGGGACACTCTTTTGGAGGATGGGAAAATCGATAATTCACACATGGAGCCGAGCAACAAATCAAATCCACATCGTAGACATCTGCAACGTTTTAAAAAACATCAGATAACACAATGTAACCGATCGAAATTCGTAATATCGAATATATTTATAAAGGAGAGGTAGTACTTTAAAAAAACATTTCGAAAGTTCTTTAGGATAAAATTTGTCAATAGCAAATGCTTAGTATTACAGCAAAGCTCCAACTAGTATAGAGCTTAAAACCTTTTCGCATTAAAAATAATAACAAAAAATGAATAAAACGATAATAAAAATAAAAATTTAATAAAAGAAAAGGTTTCAAATGCCATAAAAACTTCAACACTATTTCTCGGACAAATATCAATCAAATACCGCCAGAAAAATTCCGAACATTAAACTACAATTCCCCCTCAGATGACACGATATAAATTATTGAAGTCTTGCATTGTTTGTTTACGTCGCTCAAACTCTTTAGAAACAAATAAAATCCTTGCCAAAAAATTCGAATAACGGTATTTTACGTTCCAAAGTTAAATTTGAATGCAGAGTAATCAAATGAAGTTTTTTTTTAACTACACGTTTAAACTTTCTTTCCTTTATAATGAACTTATTCGACTTACGAAGGAATATTAATTTTTCAAAAATTAAAATTTACATTAAGCAAATACAGAGTCGAGTCACATTAATATGACCACCAGATAATGTCCCGAATAACCGTCTTTAGCGGCACGGACAGCAGCTAGACGGCGTGGCAGTGAGTCAATAAGATTCTGGTAGGTTTCTACTGGCAGCTGTTGCCATGCATACCGTAAAGCATTCGATAGTTGCTGAAGGGTACGCGATGGTTGTTCCATAGCACGCACATGACGATGGAGATGGTCCCGAAGGTTGAGGTCTGGGGAATTAGGGGTCGTTCCTCAAGCCACCCCCATTGTCTTGCAACCGTAAGACAGTCGCCACGTGTGGGTATACTTAATCTGCAATTATGGATAAATAACCGGTTGAGAGTGCCTTCCACAGGTATCAGTGGGCCCAGACAATTTCATGAGAACACCCCCCACACAATGATGCTGCCGCCACCAGCCTGGATTCGTCCGACAATGGTTGCAGGATGCTTGTTCTCGGAGGTTTCTCGCCTCACCCGCCAACGGCCGGTGACTCATCAGAGAAGGCAAACTTTTTCCAGTCAGAAGTGGTCCAGTTTCTGTACTGGTGGGCAAATTGAAGCCGTTTTTGGTGATGAAACTTCGTCAGCATCCTTGTTTCCAACCGTCTGCTGTGGTTTTAGAGACATGTCTGGTAGTACTCTCGTTGATTTGAGCGGTAAGTTGTTCCACTGTAGCTCTTCGGTTGACCTTTACACCTTCGCAGCCGACGTTCACCTCTCTCATCAATGGCACGTGATGCTCACAGTTCCCATACTATTTATTCGGAACGGTCCCATTTTCCCAGTCATGGTACACTTTAACTACAGCAGCACGAGAACAGTTTGCAAACTGTGCGGTTTCCGAAATACTGCCACCCTTGGCCCGAAAGCCGATTAACACCCCTTTTTCCAGATCTGATAATTACCCATTTCAGCAATGAGTGATATGTTTTTAACAGTGGAAACCTACCTTATATAGTCACCTAAACAATTCCCAACACGTAACAGTTCCTCGGCTGGACAACCCGAAGACAAACGTAGGGAGTGGTCATAATTATGTGACTCGACCCTGTAGAAGGTGACAAAATATTACAATGATTCCAAGATAGAGACAAAAATTAGAATAATTTCCAGAACTTTTCAATTAGGTGAGGAGAAATTGCAAGTGATTTACATATCTTTTTAATGTTCTATATAAAACATTACAACTTTTCGTACCAGAAGCTGAGCAACATAGATAGGAAATCGGACGCATATCACCACATGTAATCTTTATGGAACTGAATAAGCCTCAGAACTTGCCAAGAGCTCTCAGTCCTCGGTAGCAAAGATTGCTTATGTACCAAAATCAGGTTCCAACTTTTACAGGAAATCGGAAGAGATGGAGACGAAAACCAAGCTAGTGAGAGGCAGGACAGGCAACTGAAGAACATTGTTTAGAAACAACATTTCAAATGTGCTAGTTAATTTTATTATGAGTCGAGAATGTTTGGAGCAATCGTTTCAAGAAGAACTACAAACAGACGAACCCGTAGTAAAGCGGTGCAATGAAAAAGTTACTTGGAGAGAAGATGACTGAAGTAACGTCTTATTTAGTGACAAATTCATGTTGTACCGGTCTTTTGGTGACCACGTAAGTTGAGACAGACACAAAAAGCTTACAACAGAAACTGCATCAAGAGATCAGTGAAATGGCAAGTCGTCATATACAGGGTGTTTTTGAATTGAGTACAGATTTTTTGGGAGATGATAGAAGAGGTCCTTAGAAGTATTTTTTGTCATATGAACATGGGGTCCCCGCAGCTCCGTTTACTTACAATACTGCATTGAACAATCAAATGACACCGGTACGCAGTGTGCGTTGGTAGGTCTAGATTATTTTATTTTTAACAAACAACACAAGCAATCTACTGTAATAACTGTAATAACACAAGAGCAGTTAGAGATTACCTAAATGAGACATATCCTGGTCGTTGGATTGGTCGTGGCGGACCAGTTGCTTGGCCACCGAGATCGCCAGATCTCACATCGATGAATTTTTTTTATGGGGAAGCATAAAATCAATGGTGTACTCCGAACCCGTAGATACCGAAGAAGAATTGGCGGCTCGTGTTGTCGCGGCAGCAGGTGACATCAACGACCGTGCTAATCAACTGTTTCCACGCGTACATCAATCCATCATAAGGCGTTGCGAATTGTGCTATGAAGCAAATGGCGGTCATTTCAAACAATTACTGTAAAAGATCTATCATCTCCCAAAAAATCTGTACTCAATTCAAAAACTCAAGGTATAAGGTGGTGTGCCTTAGTATACAGAATCATTAGCCTAATCCAGAATATAAAATTTATCTGGTGTGAGTGAGGCAAAAGTCTGGTAATAGAGCGTATAACCAACATCTCCTAGAAAGAAAGCCTGTGCACTGAAAATTCATATATTGTTACATGATAATAAGAAATCATAATTTAGGGCTTATTATTGATTTTAACATTCGATTTAAAGTGATTGAAGGGTGCTGTACAGTTTTGCAATTGACACTGTCGTACTTTAGTAGATAAGCTTCCAAAAATTAGTAAATACTTTCTTGCATAAACTTGAAAATGCCCCTACCAATTAGCCCCTAGCCTACTTAGTAATAGCACAGGGTATTTCTAAATTATCTCCCGTATTATACATGTTTATTACTCAAAAATTATTAAAGAATTTAACGTGATTTTTTTTTATTCACAAAGAAAAACTCAAAAAGTTTCTTAGCATGTCTTAATAAATTTCAATGTGCCCCCCTTTATAGCGTGAAGGACATCAAAGCGAAACTCGATTTCCTCCCATGTTCGGGTTAGCATTTCGGGGGTGATTTCAGCGATTGTTTCAATTATTCTGTTCTTGAGAGTTTCAAGGTCTTCAACGTTTGTCTTGTACATATCCAGAGGGTGTCCTGGAAAGTTCGTATCAAGGCACTGTCTAACTTGCAGGCCCCAGTGAGGAGGTGCTCCATCGTGTTGATTAACTGTGTTGGGCTGCAGTTCTTCCACCTGTGGAATCAGGTATTCTCCAGCATGTCTAGGTAGGTTACAGCGGTAATGGTGCCTTCAGCGAAAAAGAAAGGTCCGATTACTCGATCATGCATCAAACCGCACCAAAATGCTAGCCCGAACATTGGAGGAAACCGAGTTTCGCTTTGACGTCCTTCACATTGAG
Source organism: Rhysida immarginata (assembly GCA_023313115.1). Classification (NCBI taxonomy): domain Eukaryota; kingdom Metazoa; phylum Arthropoda; class Chilopoda; order Scolopendromorpha; family Scolopendridae; genus Rhysida; species Rhysida immarginata. The sequence goes on along the minus strand of JAHWFO010006056.1, from coordinate 52,582 downwards.
GCATTTTGAGGAAATTTATTTAGGCATGCTATGAAACTTTTTGAGTTTTTCTTTTTGAATAAAAAAATCACGTTAAAATCTGTAATAGTTTTTGAGTAATAAAACATGTATAATACGGGAGATAATTTAGAATCACCCTGTATATTTAATTTCATTAATCTACACCAAACAGTTTTCGAGTTATACGCTCTCTATTAGGCTCTTTCCTCACCCTGTATAAAATATTAAATTGAAATAAAATTTCCAGGGACTTTTTTAATTCGTTGTCTTGATATTGCAAGTTTGCGCATTTTCAATTGGTTTTATCTGACTCGTCATTTTCATATGACGTCGCTGCTCACAGTTAATGGACATGAGATTGCAGTCTTTACTGATCCGAATTACATGTTGTTTTCAAAAGTATGCTGGTTCCTTTGCTCCATGGGGCTCCCGCCAAACCCCGCCACACCATTTGTCTACTGTACAAAACGTAGGTAATTAATCAAACCACATAATGTTTGAATTCATGTCTTAGTTTGAATACTCAAAGCGTTTCAGACACTAATGTAGAAGAACATTACTGTTCTTTGCAGAAATCAGGGATTTTCGTATAGGCGTGCGACTGCCGATTTGGACTACTTTAATTTTCGGCACATAGTTCTGTCAGAATAAAATCAAATATGGAACTGGTCTCCTGTTATTCATGATGGGTCGGGTGCGTTCCACGGATGACATATTAATCGAAATAACCATGAAACTCATTGTTTCAAAAATCAATGGGTAAAGCATTTTTAACTCATCAAAATGGAGGAAAGATTTTGTTTTAAAGAGTTTATAAAGTATTTTAGAAATATAAGGAAGAAAATTATTTAACGTTTTGTGTCTCTTTACACAGACTCATAAGAAAATCGATATAAGGATACCATAATCATCACGTTATGATAATCTGAGGAAAACTTAAGTTGAGTAGAAGTTAAACGTGACTTCCACTCGTGACGAAGATGATCCTAAAGTAGGCTACTTGAGATCTGTAATTTTTTACAATTTAATAATAGCAATTAACCTCTGAGCTCTAAAGCCTATTAAACCCTCAAAGTAATATTTTAAGAAACTTTTGGAATTGCCGCCGGGATGTTGTTTCGTGGGCAAATTAATCCAAGCACGATGCCGTGGCCGTTTCTGTCTTTTACTCTTTGCTTTCTTCTATAATTCTTTCAAGAAGTTCGTGACAGAAGTAAACAGCAATTTCCCCTGTGGAAATTGTCCACTTTAAGCATTTATCCCTCTTTCAGGCTTTGAGGCCATTTCTCTTCATTCTCTGTGATCTCATTTAAACCCATAATTTTTCGTTAACTTTGTTTCGTTCCTTTTATTGGATGAAGCATTGCCGTCTTTTATGGTCTGGTGGTTTTTTAAAAAAGTTGGAAGATAAATCTTAATTCGTAAACTGTCGACAATTCCTTTTATCGCTCTTTTAAATGTTTATGTATTAGTCTATTCAAACCACTGGCTCTCTTAAAGTTGAACCTTTTATCAAATGCCGACCCAAATATTCTTAAGTTTTTCATGAAATTATGCATACCAAATACGAAGATAACTTTTTAATAGAAATATTAATTAGACAATTTAATCTGAAAAAGGCAGCACAGGGTAGGATTGTATGAGCTCTATAAACTGGAGGATACATTTGTATGATCACATATGTAAAGAAATGCTAACTAAAAACCCTCACATAGTGAAATAAAATTTCGAACTTTAACTAAATAATATAGTTAATACTTATATACTTTTGAAATTGAAATTGTAATCTGATTGTATGAGCAGAATCCGTGGAATAAGTACTGCCTCCCCTTGACAATGGTTGCCTCAATAATGTTCCTTTCCAATTATTATTCTTGAAGGCGAGTGTCCTTGCACATTTTAGGCGGACGAAGATTTCTCAGAAGCATTATAGGGGTTTGATAAAAACTTTCTTTCTGTGGTGTTGTTAGAACATCAAACTGACCTCTCATTAAATCGCCCGAAAACTTCAAAACTTCAGCTTTTTCCCTCCATCAAGAGCTTCTCCCACTTTGATGAGACAATTTCCATTCCGATAAAACTTGGAATTCAAACAGAAAAGGCTCTCCGGCTGCACTTAGTTCACTGAGTGGTCCCCACCTGACAATTGGGGTCATGGCTTCGTGTGGACTGCGCCAGACACGGACACGACTATCGGCCCGATACAGCTGATTACCCTTCACCAGTCCTCAGCAGTCCAATGTCGATGTTGGTTGGTCCAGACTTGGCATTGCCGACGATGTGCAGCTGTCAAGAGTGGCACCCGTCGAGACCTCCTGCTCCATAAGCCTGCAGCTGCCAAGGTTCGCCGACACAGTTGTGGACGTCCCTGGTTGTATCATATGGTGATTTGGCCCGCTGTCGCCCTTCGGTCAACAGTTGCAAACCGGGTCACCCGGCGAACACTTCTGGCGTCATGCATGGGCGGCCCGTCCGCTGCCCGACATGGGGTGTAACCCCCCATTGGGTGTACTCTCGATAGACCCTTGCAACGGTTGTGCGGGGAAATTGCAGAGTGTTGGCTACATCTGAACCAACAATCCGTTCAAATGCGGATAGCTCTCGGCGTGCTGCCATTTCTGCAGCTGGTTTTGCTTACAGTGATTTTGTGATATCAAGGAGTCCTGTGCACCTGCATTCCGAGAATAGAAGCAGCGGGATCTGTCTAATTACGGACAGGGAACCAGATTGGAGTGTATATGAGTATTAATGTGCCTATAAAATCTTTGAATATGAATCGTGGCACCTAATTTTTTTTATAATCGATGTAATAATATTGGTTATAAGCGTTACTTATATTAGTTTCGGTTCAGAAGTTTATTATCGCTCCGTGCTGCATACGCAAGATAAAAACAGTAAATTGATCTAGTTTTGGATAATTTGGTAGTTACCCAGTAAACAAAGCTGTTTTTTAGCTGCTCTCTTAAGCCATTAAGAATGCCTTTCAACCTCAAATGGACATCGCTGGATGGATGCTTTTGTCTCTGCGTCATCTTAGCACAGCTGAAATACGTCGAAAAATATATAAAGACTAATCACGAGTAGCATAAATATTCATTTTATTCTACTCATCAACCAATATGGCTGCTACTGCCTTGACCGAAGCAAGCGGTGTGAATCTTCTCATAACCGCGTTTACCAGATAATCTCACACAGTTTTCAATAATATTACAAGTTCTGGCGACGGGTAGTTGTTTCATGCTCATTGGACCCGATGAGCTGTGTAGATTAGAGCATTGTCATCCTAGAAATTGCATATCCATTGGGAAACAATGTCTGGGCCATGGGATGAGGTTGTCATTGAGAATACATCCGAGCTGTTACGCAGCCTTCCAGAATGAAGATTGTTTCCTCCTTCCCCAAACCATACAAGAACTCTCACCTTACTTGGCATTGGTTTTAAGGCAGTCCATGGTGTACACTTTACGTGATGATCTCCGCAAGTACACATGACCTGAAATCGGAAATAAAGTAAAACGAATGAAAATGAAAAGAATATAATGTTAATTCTAGTATGCAAATAAGTTTAAATGATGCAGTTAATTCCATTGATAGTAAGAAGAGAATAAATTCTATCTAAGTTTAATGTTTGTCTGAACACGATTTAAGTAAAAGGTGTTTGAAGTCGAGTTGATGGTACCCGTGGAAATTATTATTTTATTGTTATCCCAAATTCACTCTGTACAAAATAAGACGAAAATAATTTTAAAGCAACCGTTCTTAATACTTCAAACCTTTTATTAAAAGTAATATTTCAAGTATTTTAGCTTTCATGATTGATTTCGGGGTAACCTTTCTATAAACAAGAAAAATTTCTATAAACAAGTAATGGAAGTTTGCTAGATTTAATGTTTATTGAAAATTGTTTCCTGTTTTTGTAGTAACAAAAATGCGTGATATATTTAGTAACTTGCAATTTTTTCGATACAATTGAACGTTTTCGAGAAAAGCGAAAGCAAATAACATTAAATCACTCGCTTCGTATCTTAAAATGTCAAATTCAACAAAAGCGCAGTGTCTTATTGCATTATCGGCGGCAAAAAAGAAGAAATGTTACAGAAACATGATGGGAAGCAGTTCTGTATAAGTCATAAATTACAGATGAAAAATATAATTTGACATCTGATTAAAGCCGCATGGGCGCATCTTGAGCTATTCATAAATTATACAGGGTAGCCGAAAAGTCTAGCACTATGATGCATATCACAGTCCAGAGGCGATGCATTAGATAGAACAAAAACGTCTTATAGCAAGTAGATCGTGGGCTTTCCATTTCCGACCTCAAAAGTAACCTTCAAGGTCATCTTCAAGGTCATTCAAACCGTAACTTTTTCCCTATCAGAGATAGAAGAAAATTTCCAATTACGAACTTGTAGAGCACCCCAAAATTAGTCTAAATCCATGTTTACTTTAACTGATTCATAGGAAAATTGTTTGAGATAAATGAGGATGAAGATTGGTATGCTACCCTCCCACCATCGTGTTGAGAAGTCACAGAGAAGTCAATTAGTGAGCTTTTTATTTCTAAACTCAAACGGGTTGAATACTATATGTAAGTTAAGTCCTAAATTCCAAAGTCGTACATAGATTATTTTAAAGTATGTTCAAAGTGTGCACGATAGGTGATTGTGCCTTCTGTAATGTGGCACAAAGTGTTGTACCTTCTGTAATACATTGTTACATAACTGTGCCTTCTGGACAACTGTCATTGTCATGGCAGGAATTAGCCTAATGGCCACTTCAATTCGTCCTTGAAGAAACTTGTAAGGGACAAATTTTAAGCATAAAGAATATATTCTTTATTTACCCGAACAGAAGAACTGAGACTCGAGAAAACCAAATTAACTTAGCAGAGATTTTTAATGAAAATCTAAGTAAAAGTAGGTATCTTGACTTTTACAATAAAAATAAATAATAAAAGAAAGTTTTGATAAAAGTTACAGTTTCATGATAACAAAATTCAAAAATTCGCAGACAAACTGCTTTTAATTAGAAAGAATGGCGCCTTGATTCCCGAAGACGTCAGTTACAGATGCTCGCAGTGGAAAAAAAAAAAAAATCTTTCTTAAATACCGCTAAGTAGAGTCCAGTGAATGCTGGTGGGGGAGAAAGCCGTTACTTCATGGAAACTCCCCGTCCAAAGAACAATTCTCCTTGTTGCTTCAATAAAAAGACATAAATAAAAGACAGTTATTAGTATTCTGATAAGTCCAATAAAATTGACAGGCTACTAAACAAAGAATGACAATTCAGGGTAAGTTTTAATAAGATTAACGCTGAGTAACGATATAAAATCGCAAATCTAATATCCACTAATTCTGCGCTCCCACACGCACACACAAAACACAACGTTGAGTGGATCACTTAAGTTCCATGAATACATCAATTCCATAATTCTTGAATACAATTACACATGTAACTTAATCCGGATGCATCAACTAGTCGGGAAAAA
>JAHWFO010006056.1:0-47081 GCA_023313115.1 Rhysida immarginata | reverse complement strand
ACACATGTAACTTAATCCGGATGCATCAACTAGTCGGGAAAAAAAAAAACAAACGGTCGCAATAAGTCACCAGCTGGAGAAAATCCCAGATATAAGAGTTACTATCCAAAGCGCAAGAGCTTTCCGTTAGGAGAAAAATAAACCTTCCATATCCAAATAATACGAGCGCAATAGCTCTAAACGAGAAAAAGAAGACTTGAAATATTTGGACTGCAAAATGGCGTGCTTATTTAATCCCAACTAATGTAAAGTGAGACGTCCTTTTTCATCTTGGACGAATCCATTAAGTCCTAAAGGAAAGATTCCTTTTGCGTGTCGCAATTCAAATACGCGACGATATTCAGTCTTATCCGCTTCAATTTGTGACCAGAATTCCAACTGTATCCTAGTTAGCGTGAATAAATATGAGGGTAAGAGACTTACTCCGATTTGAGGTCCATTCAGTAATAATTCTCGTCGTCTACGAGTTCGTTCTCCCTCGGCGGCCGCATGCGGAAAAAGCTGCCGTCTTCCACTTCCAATTGGGCGGCTAGCCTCTAAAATCGCTCCACGGTCCCTCGAACGAACGTAGGATATCTTCGGAATTACACGATCCGAGCGAGCCTCACGAGGATCCTTCCTCTTCTCCTCATTGCTCTTCCCAGTAGCTCGATTCTCTCCGCTTCACCTTCCCTCTGTCCTCATTGGTTGACATTCTGTTACGTCGCACTTCGTAATTACCGTCGCCTCCTCGCTTGAAAATTAAAGTATTTTGTTCGTAATTCGAAGTACGGCGTAACAAAACTACAAGCGAATTAACTCTGAATAACTTACAGTTTCGCGTGAGAAACGGTGCCACTCTTGCGTGAGTGGGGGGAGAGGGGGGGGGACGACGAGTAGCATACCAGTCTTCTTCCTCATATATCTCATACAATTTTCCTATGAATCAGTTAAAGTAAATATGGATTTAGACTAATCTCGGGGTGCTGGTACAAGTTCGTAATTGGAAATTTTCTTCTATCTCTGATAGGGAAACAGTTACGGCTTGAATGACCTTGAAGATGACCTTGAAGGTCACTTTTGAGGTCGGAAATGGAAAGCCCACGATCCACTTGCTATAAAGACTTTTTTGTTCGATCTAATGCATCGCCTCTGGACTGTGATATACACTGAGTTAGCAAAACTCATGGGATAGCAAGCACATTGATAGATGGGCATGGCTCACGAATTCACAGGGGTAACGGATTCTGGGAATGGACCATTAGACGTTGTGGGAAGAGCTTGGATAAGTGATTAATCAGAAATGGCACGTCGTCGCGAGTTGACGTCTTTTGAACGGGATATGATAGTAGGTTCCCGACGCATGGGATGTTCCATTTCGGCAGTGGTGCAGGAATTTGGCTTTCCCCGCTCAACTGTCTCCAGGGTGTATCGGGAATGGCTGGATGAAGGCATCACAGTCCACAACAGGCACCATACCGGGCGTCCAGCTGCCCTGAATAATCGTGACCGGCGACACCTGGGACGAATGATTCAGAGAGACAGGAGCGCAACAGTGCAGCAAATCACAGACCAGTTCAATACTGGCCGCACTAGAAACGTCTCTCGGTAGACAATCCGTCGGAATCTGCATGCCCTCGGGTTTGGCAGCCGTCGCCCTTCACGGGTGCCAATGCTTACCCAGCGTCATCGGACACTCCGGCGTGCATTTGCCACCAACCACCTTGGCTGGACTCTGCAACAGTGGCGTAACGTCATATGGTCAGATGAGTCACGATATCAACTGTACCACGCTGATGGGAGGCACCGTGTGTGGCGCAGACCTCACGAAACGATGGATCCCGCATGCCAACAGGCGGTGGTGCAGGGTGGTGGGGCGTCAGTGATGGTCTAGGGTGCAATTTCCTGGTTTGGAATGGGCCCTCTGGTTATCCTGGACCAAACGTTGAATGGTCCACGGTATCGTCAACTCATCGGAGACCATCTGCACCCGTTTTTGACATTTCAACACCCTGACGACGTAGCAGTCTTTCAAGACGACAATGCTCCACCACATCGCTCCAATGTCGTCCGCGAATGGTTCGAGGAGCATGCAGGAGAGGTCCAACGACTGAGCTGGCCAGCCCGGAGCCCTGACATGAATCCCATCGAGCATATCTGGGATGCTGTTGAAGTGAGGCTCCGGGCACTGGATCATCCGCCCACGAACGGGCAGCAACTATCTTCGGCTCTGCAGACTATCTGGTGTCAACTGCCTCCAGAAGTGTACCAGGGACTTGCAGACTCACTACCACGCCGTATTGCTGCACTCCACAGGGCCAGAGGTGGCCCGACCAGATATTAAGTAACTATCCCAAGAGTTTTGCTAACTCTGTGTACATCATAGTGCTAGACTTTTCGGTCACCCTGTATATAGTGTGTTTTTGAACTCGGTGCACAAACTTCACAGGGTGGGTAGGTGATAATATAGGAACATTTTTTTGCCAAAGAATGAATGATCCAAAGTTCACCATTAAATCGTTACCGGGAAAGAAGTTACCAACAATTACTTAACAATTTTATTGACAACTGATTATAGTAACTGTTCATAGAAGCTACTCGAACAGTAACAGACGCCTGACATCGTCGAGACATCGTTTGGTGAACCTTTTAAAAAATGCCTGCCATGTCACATACATTCCCAGCTGCAATTGTGGAAACTAAGTCCTCATCTGAGTTAACAGGAGTTTCAAACTTGACTTTACATGTGTTCCCAGAAAAAGTAATCCAGAGACCTAGGTGGCCAAGCAATATTGAGGTAATTCCACACTATTGGTTTTAGTATTTCTAATATTTTCTCCTGTAGCAATTTAATAGTGAACTATGAACAATCCATTCTTTGGTAAAGAATGTTCAGTATGTTATCTCCTATCACCTGTGAAGTTTGTTCAGCGAGTTCAGAAAAAATAGTTGTATTTATTAACTATTTATGAAAATAGGTTAAGTTTTTAGGAGATATTAATTTTTTTAAACATAAAGAAATAGCTGTAGCATCCATACCTGCGAACAAAAATCAATAAACTCGACATGTACAGATTCCTCTCATTGAGACGAATATTTTTTGCAAAGAAATTGTTTGGTTGTTATGAGCCTTTTTTGGAGTTATTAAGATTTATAATCCCCCCTCTTAAAAAATAAAATTATTTCTTTTATTTTCATGACCACAAACTGGGAGGCCTGTGCGAATGTAGCAGTCCACCATTCAAGTTTTTTTCTTATGTAGCATGTTTTTTTTGATTGGCGATCACTCACTAAGTGTGGGGACTGATTTCGCCTCTCCAACTCAAAATATTTTTCTCACTGATGTCGACTTAAGAACTCATGAATTCGAGGATGGAATTAGAAATTTTGCAAAAATAAATAAAAAATACATGGTACGTAGTGGAACAATTTTGTGCAGCTAATTTCTTCGAATCGGCAAATAGCAGAGCCAAATGAAATTAATTCACGCATAGACGGTTCCTTAAACAATTGGTGAAGCCTTTTAGGAGAAATTAATTGTTTTTTTAAAAAAAAACTGATTGCAGCATTCTCATGAGCGTACAAAAGGCAATAAATTGACATGTCCCGATTTCTGTCATCGAGGAATAGTTTGTTGTTGTTGAAAAATTGTTTGGCTCTGATAAGCAATTTCCGAGTTATTAAGATTTTTTTGTCCCCCCCCCCCCCCCGAAAAAAAAAACAACCAGATGTTTCATTCCATCACAAAGTGGAAGGCCTGTACGAATGTACCATTCCAGCATTACAACAATATACAGATAGGATTCTTTTATCATTTTGGTGATGATGATGATAAACAGAACCTATACTCATGGACCTTAATGATTCAATATGAACGGAACGGATTCACAGTATTTTGACGGTTTTTAGAACTATTCTATTAGAACAATTCTAACTCACTTCCACCATTCACTTCATAATGATTTCTAATTTAATCTAAGGTTCATGTATTACCCGATTGTTTTTGTTTCATAATCGCTTCAGTGTTACCAGATTGTATTTCGCCTATTTCACATCAACCTTTGACTATGATACATTGACCACGGGCCTATGACTATGATACTCACATAAAATACTCACAATATCTTATGATTACCTCGAGCATTTATAAGGAGATGTAATCGTTGAGATGTATACAGTCGTATTCATATGTAGATCTTCCTCGCCTGTTGTTTCACTGTTATGCAATTATAATGTCTGCGAAGTGACACACATACTATACTGAAGTATCAAAAGTTATGGGATACATATTCAATATCCTCGTTTACACGGCGAAATGTAGGACCTCTACCAGTCGGCGGAAGTCCTCTTTGAAGGAATGTTTAGCCATGTAGTTCGATAGCCGCCCATAATTATATGGGTATCGTAGGTGCAGGCTCTTATGCACGAATGGATCATAACCCAAATATGTTCGGTTCATATCTGGCGATCAAGGTCGCCAATTCAGAATGATCCGCAATCCAACCGCGACCGCGGGACACGGTGAAATGGCACATTGTCCTCCTGGAACATTCCATCGTTTTTAGGATACATGAAGACCATGAAGGGCACTAAGCAGCTGGCAATAACGATTCATAGTACACTCCCCACAGCATGATAGAGCCACCACCAGCTGGCACAATGCCTTCCTGACAACTTGGGCCCATGCATCACATTCGAACCCTACCACCAGCTTACGCCAATTTGAATCGTGACTGATCAGACCAAGCTGTGAGTTTCCAGTCATCTAAGGTCCAATGAATATATTCACGGACTTTTGTTGGCGTGCTGTGATATGGCAGTCTTGTCGGTCTTCTGTTTCCATATACCATTAGTGTCAAATCACGCTGTACTGACCCCATAGATAGATTCTATTATGCCCCTCACTGAAGTGGTTGTTAATTAACCTCATAACGGGGCTGGCACGAGCATTTAGTAGCCGCTGTCGGCCACTACGCTGTCCATGATGGAGTTAATGCCTGAAATGCGGGAATTCTCTGTACACCCTTGTCACTATGGATCGAGGAATGTTGAATGCCTGCACCAGTTCAGAAAAGGAATGTCCCAAGCGTCTAGCTGCAATTATCTTTCCGCGTTCAAACTCTGATAATTCTCTTCGTGAAACAATAATCACGTTCCAAGACATTTCAGACGCTGCTAATAGTTCAATTGACTGCAAAAGTCTATACATCTTTCAGGCGATACAAGTGACACCTGGAATTTCCTTTTCATTTAAGTTTTAATGTGTTACTAGAAAATTAGAGAAGCTCTCTTGGATGTTTCGTTGCACCAAATCATCAACCTTCTCTACTCAACAGTTTAAAGTATCGCGTGATGATTACTATGATAAAAGATTGGGATAAAAATTTTAATAGAACACAAGCGTAGCTCTAGAATCCCCATACCTCAGATTTAAACAAAAAAATATCCAAAAAAAGAAGAACCGGAGATAGTAAGCAAAAATTCCTTAATGAAAAACAGATACCAACATGACCACCATTGCGTTGAGTGGTGAAGATGTTACACAAATTTTCTCATTATTTCTGGCAGAGAATATTGATTTCTCCTCCTCCTATGAATACAATAGTATTTTAGGGCGAAGGGAGTTTTTAAGCAGAGCTTAAATGCACGAGCTAAAAATTTATGGCTTTCAGGGGAATTTTCTTCCTCACTCTCCCTTCTCTTCCACTTTAATGAATACAGATTTTCCCTTCTGATTTCCCCTACCGCCTACCCTCCCCAGTTTTTTCAATTAAGGTCTTTATTGTTTGCTTTGGGCCGTAACAGTTTAATGAACCTAAATTACTCAACCCTCATAATACCTCATTTGGGTTTTTCTATCTTTCTGCTTGTCCAGGTAGGTACGGGTTTAAGAATGCTTAAATTGAAACCTGCGGCTTTGCGATATAAATGAGAAAAAGGCTTCCAGAATTCATTTATAAATAGCATTATCGACACAATAACATTTTAGTAAATTCATCGCAAAATTGGCTAACTAATAATTACATGAAAAATAAGATTTTGCTTAAATAATTAAGCGGGAATTAATTCCAAAAGTGAAAAGCACAAGTTAAAAAATATTACAAGATTTTTAACACGAATTTTCGATATACAGAGCTGCATTTACTACATTTTTATAAGCTTTTATTAAGTTTGCTGTGTTAGTTGTTTAGGTCAAATCTTGTAATCAATATTAAACCAACTTTCCGACAAGCTAGGGAGCTGCAATTTGACACACTTATGCAGAATCGATGACAATTTATGATAAAGAAAAAAATTTTCAAATCGGTTTATTGGTTCGTGTTCTAATGGTACTATCTCATTACTACGAATTGATTGTTGTAACAATTGGACATTTCGTTATGGCGAGAGTAAATGTATCTATTGTTTATTGTTGCAAAATTAAGCTGTATTGTTGCCACTAAATAAAACATTATAAAAGCTTGGTTTGATAAAACCTTTTTCCTCTTAACTTGTTATAAAAATTTGTTGGCTGAAATGTAATATGATGTGTATGATGCTACTTCTATACTTTGATCTACATTCTTTGCGATATGAATTTAGTTAGAGCGAAGCTCTGTTATCAGGCGAAAATCAAAATTCTTTGTGCGCATAAAACTTTTGAACCAGAGAACATAGACAAATGAAATTTTGCACATAGCTGGACATGACCATCCTGATGGTCACTAAATAAAAATTTTAAAGCTCGGTTCAGCCATCGAGGAATAATCACCATTTAGCTGTTCCCATTGAAATGCATTGAAAAAAATGTAAACAAACAATTGCACGCGCTAATAGATTTTTCAACATAGAAAATATGGCGAAGCCCTTCGCAAATTTTTTTCTGCACCATCGATTTTTGAGACCATTTTATCGAGTTCTTAGAACTTTTATCACCTGTTTTTTTAGAGCGAAGCGTAAGCGAAGCTCTGTTAACAGTCGACAAGTGGAATTCGATGACCGCATAAAACTTTTGACACGTAATAGTCACAACAATGAAAATTTGCACGTGCATGCGCATGACCATGGTGATGGTCAAGAAAAAAAAATTTTTCAAATCCGACCTACCATCGAGGAATAATCACCCTTCAATTGTTCCCATAGGAATGCATTGAGAAAAACGTAAACAAACATTGCGCGTGCAAATAGAATTTTTGACATACAAAATACGGCGAAGCCCTTCGCAAATTTTGCACTGCACATTCGATTTTTAAGGCCAAATTTCGAAGTTCACAGCGTAATCACAATATCTTTTTGGTGTGGTTGTCGACATTGTCTAATCGCCAACTGAAACTCGCAACCACTTGAATGAACTGCCGATGTGCATTCTCGTCAAATTCGCAACCTATACTGGACCAACATTAACCAATGAAGCAGTTCCCATTTTACCGATCGCCGTTGGCTTCAAAAAAGGAGGAGTATCTTGTACGCGTAAGCAATTTCCGCTTAAGTTAGCCTATGCAATCACCAGACACAAAGCACAAGGAATCACTGTTGATAAAGCAGTCATAGACATTGGTGATTCAGAATTTGGACTTGGCTTATCGTGCGTGGCATTTTCACGAGTGAAGACCATCAACGGTTTATTGGTCGAACCGGTATTTGCAAAGCCGCGGTTGATTAATATCAACAACCATGCATCGTGGAAGGTTAGGCGTGAAGAACTTGCCAAATTACGCAATTTAAAATGAAATTGTTTCAACAATAAAAATTAATATCAATTTAAAGAATTTAGTTAGTCATTTTCTTAACAATCAATAACGGTTCGCTCTAAATTATTGGTCAAGAAAGCGATTCGCGAGTCGCAGTCCGCCCTAGTATACTTTATAGTCAATCTTTAAATATAACAAATATAAGGAGATCGTTGCCGAGGAGGAAAGAAACTCAAAACAACGTTTAACAGCTGTTAACATCAGGGAGCTCTTATTATAGGACGTTCAAAAAGAGGACGTTACTTTGCTTAATATCTCTTATTGTCTCAGTGTTTTAAAAATGTTAAGCCATTAGCATGCGATTACACCGCTAACGGATGACCTTTTTGTTATTTGTTGATTGGGTGAAAAATTGAACGACAACATGAAAAAGAATAACTGAAAAATTCTTCTGTTTTTGATTACTGTTCTGGCCAAATCAAACTTCCAAATTATTTTCCACTCATTTGTACAGCATTGTTGCAACTTCTTCATGCTGGTATCATTCGCTCACTTAAAGGCCAATTTAGAAACAGATTGTTAAAAATTATTCTATTAAATTTTGAGGCGAAGAATAAATGAAAATTTTTATAAAAGCAAGCAATAGAAGTGATCGCGAGTGCATGGAGAAGTGTCAAGGCTCTTTCGTCATAGCTCCGCCCCTTTTGCGCCGTGTGGCTGTTATTACGCAAAAAGTTAACGCAGAGACGTGAAGCGTACATTTTACGACAACGGAAGAAGGCATACACGAAATTCTTATACATTGTATGAAAAGAATAGATCGTCCTTTTTTATTTGATAAATCGAATAATGGATATAGAGAAACTATAACTGATAATTAAAACTCGACCATTATTTTCCTCCATTTCTTTTCAAGAAGGTACGGATACATCACACGCGAACGTCGAACGCTTTATGAAAACAGATCCAAGCTTTCGTTTGACTTTGTTTGAAGCTTAGTGACATCATGTTTTGCGGCGCATATTTATACGCCATACATGGTGTGAAAGCGCCTTTAAGCAGTCAACAATTGTTCAGTGCTTCAAACAAACAACCAACCTTGATGTCACGCTTGCAGAAATTATGGAATTGCACACAACAGTGGTGCAATTGGTTGGCGATTACAGCGCGAAGAGCTGAAGATTCCTTGTTCGAATCCAGGCTGTGGATTTTTCTTTCCTATTTTCATCAATATTGTCATACAGGTATTGGACATTGAAACTGAAACACCTGGTAGAAATCCAAAATCTTTATTTAATAAGGTGTTGGGGCACCGTGGGCAGCCAGCACAGCAGCAACACGTCTTGGGAAGGATCGGTAGAGGTCCTGCACAGTTTGCACCCCAGACCATTACTGAACCACCCATTACTGATCCACCTCCGTGTTTGGCTGTGGGTGCCAAGCAGTCTGGGTTGTAGGCATCAGAGGGGCTCCTCCAGACGAATACCCACCCTGTTGTTTGGAAGACAGTGTAGCTGGACTCATCCGAGAATATGACGCGTTTGAGGTCATCCAACGTCCAGGTTTTATGCGTCCGGCACCACTGAACTCGCTTGGAGGTATTTGTACTACTGATGAAAGGCTTCGGTATAGCAACCCTGCCATGGATGTTGGATTTATGCAGGTAACGACGGATTGTCTTCGTGCACACAGGTTCCTGGAGGTGTGCAGAATACAAAAAACACTGGTAAGGAGCTCTGGTCTCTTTTTTCTTAGTTCCGGCTTCAGGGACGTCCTCAAAATGTCACGGTGTCACGTGGCAGTGAAAGGTAAGCGTGAAAGACAGAAGTAAGGATACGCAAATTAAGGATAAAATATATATAATTTATTCAACCATGAAAATGATGAACGTTGTATCAGCTTGAGGTTGTATCATATAATTTCAAATAAAACTAGACAGTTCGGAAACACTGAATGCAAGCAACATCGCTTAAACATGTATGGAAAGTTCAATATGATCCCATTAATGAAGCATGGATAAAACCCCACTCGTACTAGGAGTTTGTAACAAGAATGTAAATGAAGAGCAAGGCGCAAGACACTTCAGCACCGAGATCAATTGAAGAGCCGTCGGGATATCCTAGCAGCGTACGGCTTATTAGAACTCTACTGGTACTAGGAGTTCGTAGCAATAATGTAGATTAAGATAAAGAGCCAAGCAGCTAGTCGGATACTGAGTAATTCACTTTAGCACTACACCAGTAGACTTGTAACCACATTTAATTAGTGGAAGGGAAGGCTTAACAGAATTTGCTATTGAAGATTTACCAGTGACGAATGACCAGACCGTATAGTTCTGGACTATGCCGAGTCTGCGTAGAATCAACACTATGCATGGAGGCTTGTGCTTGTTTCAGGGATATTCGCGTCATGTCGAAGGATGCAAATCAGTTATCGGCATCATCTAACCAATGCAGAACATTGCTAATCAGTCAGTAGAATTCGACAAGATTCTCAATAGAATCTTGAAATATGAAATATGTATTCCACAGTTTGAAATCAGAGCTAATAATTGTGATGACTGTTTAGACATAATCACCAGAAGAAATATGTAAATAATGTAAAATACGTGATAAGGATATTATGAATTTCTAAAATAAATTTCAGATAGATAATATAATATATAATATTAAAAATGAAAAAATAAATACAATACTAATTAAAAATTAACAAAATAATTAATAAAAACGATTACAATCAAAGTAAGACTAGAAATATAAAAACAAAATAAAAAGCTGACGTTTCGGATAGAGACTATCCTTTATCAAAGCAAAAAAAGGATAAAAAGGATAATTCTCTAAAAGCAATTAGAATATTAGAGATTTATCCTGAAGTTATGTGAATTTTCAGTATTTATGTGAATATTTTCGAAGAATTCATCTGCTTTAAGAGACCACACTCCAGAAAAAATAGTACAAAGTAGTAATTTTAGAAGCACGAACTTCTTAATAATAATAATAATAATAATAATAATTTAAAAAACGGAGTATTCACTAGATCCGATGGCTTTATTGCTGTCACTTTAGAACTAAAGAATGCAAATGAGATCATTTGCAATATCTCAACTTTCCATTACGTTCATTAAGAGTGGCAAGATGTTGCTTAGGAAATTGTCAGATTTCTTCGTATGTTGTTTGTCATGTGTTTTCATGGAAGAACATTATGTACATTTTCCCACTCAAAAACTTTGCAAAGAATATTTAATCGGATTACTGTGAAAAATGACCCATTGATTATGCATGGCGTTTTGTCAAGTTTTTTTTCCCTCCCTTCCCCTTTGTATAATGGGGTAAAAAGGTAGAGGGGGTAGAGAGCGAGGCGTCGCCACTGTCAGGTGTTGGGGCGCATGAAGAGCTCGTTTTTACACCGTTAATGAAGTGGGAAGTGTTTTCGCATCGATTCGTCTCCTTCGCTCGACTCCTCTCCTAAACAGAACAAAAGCCGGCTTTTTATTATAATTATTTTTCGGTCGATTCCCTTTATAAGAAATTGAAATCGCTTTGTAATCAATGACACTGAAAAATTTCCTTTTTCAATCCAATATTGATTTCTCAGTCAAAAGTTAACCTAATTTCCTCTTCAGTCATCACTTAAAATAAGCAACTAAGGAAAATTGATAGTCAGCGAACTTAAGCCATTCAATTTGAACTTAAAATTGTGAGAAAATATTTTTTATTATTTTTATAGATTTCTTCTAAATTGATCAAAAATTTCATTGCAGCTATTATCTATACACATAATATAATTGAGCAACCAATTTATTAGGCAGGCCACCTCAAAGTAAAGCCTGTTGTTCTGAATATTGGGTCTGAGCGACTTCGAAAGCGGCTTGACAGTTGAAGCAGGGGATTCAGCATCTCAAAACCTGTAAACATGTTAGGATTTTATCAAACAATTGTTGCCACTCTGTATAGAAATCACAGAAAAAATAAAAACATCTAATCAAAAGCTAGGCAAGAAATACTCGTTCGCAAATGAGCGTGAAGGTAAAATCAAACGAGCATGCAATAATTCGTGAAGTACTCTTTTGTACGTGCTCATGGAACAAAAACGTCCGAAGAAACTAGATTCCTATTGAAACAAATACATGGCAAAGTGAGAGACGCATCCGTCAATAGCTTCCTCTTCCGTCAATATACTGATCATCACTGCAACACCTCGTAAAATCGATGCCTAACCGTATACAAGTTATCATTCAGGCTAATGCATATTGAACCAATATTTCTAATTTATTGGCCGGGTAATGATATAAAGAATAGATAAAGCGAATTTCAGAGGTAAAATCTTAAAGGGAAAGAAAACAGAAATCTTCTGATGAAAGGCGAGAAAATATAAATAATTTTCTAAAGACAGAATTGAGCACACGAAATCGGTTTGAAATTAAGTGTTAAATTAGGGAATAAGGATTGCAGAGGGTTGATTCAGATAAAATGAGACGACTTTGCAGTTCTGTTACGATGGTGTAATACCGTGGCGCCACCATCGGTTGTGTTCGATGTGAGAGCCACGTTGTTGGACTATCGCCCGGCACCGTAATTTCCACTGAAGTAGGCTGAGTTTGAGGGACTCCATGGGAAGATCGTTCCACACCTGCCGACACACTTTCCATAGCCCATCAACACACTTGGTCGGCGACTTCCGAGCCGTCGTTTCAGGAGACCAAAATCACAGAAATCCATCGGTGATGCGTCAGGAGATTTTACAGGCACATGAGAGAAGGGAATAACTCGTATGCCCGTCTCTTATTCCATCTTCCTGTAGTAAGCCACACATGACTTGGCAGTGTTCAGTTGTGTTCAGTCACTCAGTTGTGTGACCGCGCGCTTTATGACGTCGCTCCAGCCCAAGATTGTCATGAATTATTCTGGAGACTGTTGCCTGTGAAATAATTTTCCTTTGGACTAGACTTCTCTGTGTGGAGGATTTTCTTTCAGCATTTCAGACCGGAATTCTCGCACCACCTGAGCCGGCGTGTTGGCTGGGGCTTGTTTCTGGTCTACTTCTCTGCTCGTCCACGTTCATTAGATGGCCGCAATTTATTCTTTTGCATAATTCCACAATGCACGAAAGACTGAAGTTAGCGTCGGAAAGGCCAAAGTTATACCCTTCCCAAAAAGCTGTGATTTTGGAAGCCGTGTTTCAGCACGAAATGTCCCAAATAACAGCAACAAATGTATACAAAGCTAATCCCCATGTATAGTGGACGAGTCATGCAAATCACATTCCGTCAAGGTCATACGCGGCGTGTAAAGTCGTCTCATTTTATCTGAATCAACCCTCCGTAATTTCCATACAAAAGATAGCCTATAGAATCCCTTGATCCTTCACAAGTTCATTCGTCTCTTTGTTATTCCTTGGATTACCTAAGGCGCATTCATTTTATATGTTTGCAAGAGACGTAAGCGATCATAAAATTGTGAAGCAAATCTCCAAGTCTCTAGGTTCACGTCCCTCTAACTAAAACCAAGCAATCAACTTACGCGACAGCAAACAAAAAAGAAATTCCTTTTGCATCCAGTGCAGCTTTACAAGTGAGAAACATTCTGGTGAAATTCTACTTCAAGCCAATACATGTGCTCAACATAACTTCCTGTTGATTCGTTGTTAGTTAAATGTTCTCCAAGACTGAGATCTAGAGACTGTACAAGACGACTATGGCAACGCAATCTCACAATCAATTTTCGGGACGCTGCATTTTAATTTTGATGAAAACAATCTCATAGGAAATGGATAGACTTCGTCAGCAACAGTGCTAATATATTGCAGTAGTGTTAAGGGAACATTCTACAGATATGATGAGACGTGAAAATGAAAGCTCAGATTACAGAACGTCAAGAGATGATGGACCCACGGCCTCATGTTCTTTTAAATTAAGAAAATAAAACGAAAGGATAAAATTCCGTTAATTGGATTAGAACCAGGGACAACGAGTATCTAGCTCATCGCCTCTACAAATCTGGCAACTACGGACACTGGTACAGCAAGAAAGCCCAATGGAGGGGCAGGCACTTGCTTAGCCTGATGAAAATGCATTATTCAGAGGGTTGTTATAGATCTGTGGTAACAATTAGCAGGCGCGCGCGCTCATTTCACGTGAGCTATCACGTTGGGGTAAGTATTAAATAGTTAGGATTCGAACAGCGAGTTAAAACATTTTCGTTATGAATCACAAATTGGCAGGCATTGAAAGGGCTACATAACAGCCCTTTCCGACGTCAAATTCAGCGATTCCGAAATTAGGAAAGCATGCAAGAGGCTTTTAGTATCCAAGAAAAGGATATCAAGTGTACTAAATAATATTGGCAGAACCAGAAGGATTCTCCTATTCCTGAGGATAAAAAAGCAGCCATTCTCCTGAGGTCCACCGGAAAGTTCGGGCTCTCATAACTTGATATAACTCACCAACACAACGGGCCATTGCACAGAAGATAGGGATAGCTGTGTATACGGCATACACAATTATCATCCGTGAATTACAACTGGAGAAACGATACAATAGCTACGTTCATAGAGCAACGGATCAACTGCCGTAAGGTATGAAAGATACCAGGCGGATAAAAACTGGAAATCGATGGTGACACTAGATGAGGCGTATGTTTATTAAACGACTGCAACAAGAGACGAATCGTTTTTTACCGCCAAAGGGATTCTAAAGATTTCAGAAAATGGTATAGTGAATGAAGGAAACATTTTCAAAATAACCGTGCCGGGATACAGCTGCATCGGCAAGTTAATTTCACACAGAATTGAGTCAAATTTTTTGGCTTTTGGCTTATTTAAACGGGCCTTCGGAAAGAGAAGTCCGCGAAAAATGGAGGGGCTTTGCAAAGCTTGTCAACAAGAGTGGTTACGAAGGGCAATAGCAGCGATGTATGGTTACCAGAATGAACACACTCGGTGTTGGTGAAAGGATTTTCTACCTTTCCTGGCTCTCTGTAACTTGTTACCATAGATCCCTAACAACCCTCTGTAAGAAGATAATGAAATAAGACGAAAAACAAACCAGGAGACTACGAGTATCGAAGAAAAACGAACCAGGGATTACGAGTATCTAGCTGGTTTGTTCAAATCCTGGCCATCCTCACTACTCGGAGCTTTTTTCGCCAAGTATTTTGTTTCAAGTTGATAAATAAAACGTTGATGGAGTGAGGCTCTAAATAATTAGAATAATCCCAGACCACAAATATTTGTTAATAAGCTAATAATTAATTTACAATAAAATTTGGTAACAAACTAATTAAAAGAGCTAAGAAATTAAAAGACAGATACTTTCAACGGAAGACTTAATAAAATTTTCCACACAGAGTCCAATCAATGACCTCCAGCGATGGAATTCCAATGAAGGCATAGAACTCCAAGTGGGTCGATTCTGGTACTCACCAGCGTGAGACACTCGTAATCCCTGCAATATGTCGTTTCAAATGTCACTAGCTTCTGTTTACTATCGTAATTAATAAAACAAAACTACATCCACCATATCCTTTTTCTAGATCTTTATTTTCACTTTGGAAATATATGCAAAAAAAATTTAATAGCGTTTCTGCTTTATATTCAAATTAGGACTGACAAGCATATTATATCTAATCAGATTTACTACTAATTAGTATTACACAATGACTGCTGAATAAGCAAGTGTGAGATAAGAGGAATAGATAGATAAGCTAGATAAAGAAAGAGAGCGA
This sequence comes from Rhysida immarginata, assembly GCA_023313115.1. Taxonomy (NCBI): domain Eukaryota; kingdom Metazoa; phylum Arthropoda; class Chilopoda; order Scolopendromorpha; family Scolopendridae; genus Rhysida; species Rhysida immarginata. The sequence continues at coordinate 31,711 of JAHWFO010006056.1, read as the reverse complement.
AATAAAGCTGTTTCCCTATGGTTATGACAAACATTGATCCTTGTAATTTTAGTTCTTCAGAAAAGTTCACAGTCATTAATTATTATGTTCGTTGGGACTAACCCGTTAAAGAGAAACACATTTTCAGGGGGATGGGGAGCTTAAATGATTCGTCCGTGTAAACGAGAAGAAATGAGCTGAAATTTAGCGATGTTCAGAGCTGTTACTTCCTCCTCCAAGGTAAATGCCTCTAATCACATTGGTGTCACTTGAGGATTGAGTTTTTTACGGTGAAAGTGATAGATAGGAATTAAGCACGACATTTTATTCAAACAAGGAAATAGACACTTAATCTGTTTATTCCCCTTATAAGTATGAAGCGGTAATGAGCCATAACGATGGTTTATATCTTTATAAAATGAATATTTATTCCCTAATATAAAGTTTATCGTTTGGAATCGATTTTTCAGTTGAAGTAGTTTCTTAGCAACGTCGAGATGTTTTTTTTTTTTTTATGAGATGACGCCCCTCCACAAACAATATTTTTCTGGCCATCAATGTTTTTGTTTCTTCGGAATTTACATAAATTTCTGAAACAGTAACGGAAACGTTTCAATTTTGTAGAAGGTACATTAAATTCCATTAGTCAATTGAAGCCCCATTTCCGTTATTACAGGAAATCTCCAATCATTTTATTTTTCTGTTTGCTGTAGCGATACGATCATAGAAGTGGAGAAAAATAAAGTTTAAAAGAGACATAAAAATTTCATTCTCTTGAAGCGAAAATCTCGTCAAATATTTCAAATCTCTTGATATACATTAAAATAGAGGTTTTAAAATATTAATGTCTTTGAAATATTAAGTAAAAAAGGTGACAAAGCGAACTTAAAAACGAACTTATAAAGTTTAAGAGGATTGAAATGTCAAAATGTGAGTGGTTAAATGTGTTCGATAGCATGTATGGGTAAGTGAATTAAATTTTCTATGAGCATATTTGAGTGAGATGTGGAAGTGGATGTGTATTAATAAAACTTGTTTAGGAATGAGTGAATATTGTATAAAATTGTGGAGTGAAATAAGTGTGTGCTTAGAATATTGTACTTCAATATTTATGAACGAATTATAAATTAAATTTAAAAGTTTTAGGATCCGTCAATTTAAACTGCAAGTGATATTTGACAGTGAGATCTGTTCTGTCTCATTTCTCTCATTTGTTGAGTTGATAAATAGTACCTCACTGCACTCAACCAACATCTCCTAGAAAGAAAGCATGTGCACTGAAATTTCATATATTGTTATACTAGTAGAGGACCCGGCGTTGCCCGGGATAATTACGCTTGTAGGTAAAGAGAACAACCTCCAAAAGCTAAATTAAACCTCCAAATTGGTTAAATAATAACTCAATCACTACAATATAGAGCGAAGGGAATATCCATTCTAAGAAAAATCCGAGAGACAGGAATTTACCTCTTCACTGAAAAAATCCATTCTAGGTGATATACCGGGACTTGATTTACCGAAAGAATATTTTTTAAAGGCTCACAATGGATGGACCTCCCCAAGGATGCCTTCCAGTCTATTGATATTTCAGTGAACAGGTTTTGTCTTGAGGTGGCATTGATTTCTACCAATAAAATGCCCGAAATAATGACTTCTTATGATCATGTAACAATGTATGAGTTTTCAGTGCGCAGGCTTTTTTCTATAGTCTAGAGCAACTGCAGGCTTTTTTCTATAGTCTAGACCCCCCCCTTTTATTTTTTGAACCGAAGCAGATATGTCAATTTTGATGAATCCAATGAATAGAAAGTTGTGGGTGGCCTATCCCATGGTGCACTTTTCATCATCCCAAATATGTAAATTAGGACACATTCAAAATTTATCTCAAAAACCGTAAGGGATAGAGAAAAAAACCCAATTGCAAACTTGTTAAGCATAAAAAAACAAACAAAACAAAAAAAAATCACCCACAATCACTTGGTGAACAGTTTGCAGCTTACAAACAATCACACTGCACAAGGAAAACTGAATCTTGATATTTCCACCATGTAAAGCATGCAAATCAAAAAATTAACATAAATTACCATACTCACATTCACATTCATGCGGGAAAGCAAATAAAAGCATCTTTTAGCACACAGAAGACAGAACAATTCCAGGATGGCACGCTACACTGTTTCGGAAATGGTCAACATCATCTTCTGCTACAAACAGTTCACCACATGATTGTGGGTGATTGGTTGGTCCGATTTGGATGATTTTTTTTGTTTTGTTTGTTTTTTTATGCTGAACAAGTTTGCAATTGGTTTTTTTTCTCTATCCCTTACGGTTTTTGAGATAAATTTTGAATGTGTCCTAATTTGCATATTTGGGATGATGAAACGGGCACCATGGGATAGGCCACCCACAGCTTCCTGTTCATTGGATTCATCAAAATTGACGTATCTGCTTCGGTTCAAAAAATAAAAGGTGGGGGGGGGGACAGATTTATGGACCACCCTGCATATATACAGGGTGTTTCATATTGGTGTCCCGTCTTTAGGTCCAAATAACGACTCAAGGGGAACAGGCTGGGGGAAAATGAATATTGATTATTTGGTTTTAATGCCCCCTAATTCAGAATAAAAACATGCCGCGTCCCTGGGGGTGAAGAAGTAAATTTTGAAAATTTTAATTTTGTAGGGGTAGAGGTTAGACCCCATGTATTATTTAGAAAGTTGTAGAGCATCATCTAAAATGTGGGTTTAGCAAAAAACCAGGTGAAAAAAATCTCATCTCCTGCTCTTTTCGAGTTGGTAAAGTGAATTACATGGTATTACACATGTTTCTAGCTTCATTTATATCGCCCTCTCTTGACGAGATGAGGTAATTATGTTCTTTTGACATATAAATATTCAAATTTCTTCGAAATGTTGGTAATAATAGCCTTCCATCGCACATGCATATACTAAAGAGACACTGCTCTTTCCATTTCCTCCAATTTTAGCTATTTTTGCAAAGAGTTTAATCAGTAAGATAAAAATCCTCGCTCTTATAGCATGCATTACTATTACAAGTGGGCTCTGTAATGGCGGTCGAGTCTGCTCAGTATAGTGCTATACTATTGTCCATCCAGCCTTAGTTTGCACGAAATGTGATATACATTTCAATTTTATTTATTGTTTATTTTTTGTTGTAACAGTGTCCAACAATTGAAAAGGCTCTCGCATTTCCCGTGCAAACTAAGGCTGGAAGGACTATCGGAACTGTTGAGTCAGCCAACACCTCCTAGAAAGAAAGCCTCTGCACTGAAACGTCATACATTGTTACATGATCATAAGAAGTCAGAATTTAGGGCTTATTATTGGTAGAAATGCAATTAACAATGCCTTTTTATGATGATATAACAATATATTAATTTTCAGTGCGCAGGCTTTCTTTCTAGGAGGTGTTGAGCCTACGCAAGGAAACGTTATACATTGTTACATCAATATACTCAGGATCAAAGCCAACTAGAAAGACAGGCCCTGACGCGAAAAGTCACCTGACCATAGAAGTCCGAATAACAATGTAACATTCATTGTTTCTAACTTGGATTTTAACAATCTGTATATTTTCGTTTGTTGAAAACAATGAAAGTTGAACTGTCGTTCGGACTGCTGTGGTCTGGTGACTTTTCCGCGTCAGGGCCTTGTATTTCTCGTTGGCCTCGACTCAGGATACTTAGTCATAATTGGTAGAAATATAACTATGGTTACAACGCCAGCTAGATAAACAGGCCAAGCAACAATGTGTAACCTTCATTGTTTTCAAAAAACGAAAAAAGAATACTGATTGTTAAAATCTAAGTTCAGGTAGCTTTTGTGCGCAGGCTTTCTCTTTCGATGATGTTGATTTAGCCAGTACTATGGGCGAGGTCAAAATTGCTAACACCGAGTTGAGTCGTGACCACCGAGAGAGAAGGCCTCCACATTGAAATTTAATACATTATTACATCATCATAGATAGTGCTAATTCAGGGCTTATTATTGGTTGAAATACGAATAATAATGCACTATCTATGATGATGTAACAATGTATTACGTTTCATCGCAGAGGCCTTCTCTCTCGGTGGTCACGGTTGAGTTAATGAAGAAAATCATTGTTGCTACGATAGTCAACAGTCAACACCTCCTAAAACAAAGCCGTGACACCAACTTTCTGACGCCATTAGAAGAGGATTGTAACAATTAAACATTGACATTTGTAACAATTAAAAATGATATAATTTTAGAATAGTTTAAAAATTATACTTCGTTACTTTTCAAACCCGCTTATCCGTTAGGGTCGCGGGGGCAGCAGCCCTATGGAGGTTCTCCAGCGATCGCGATCTTCCGCCATCAGGCGCATGTCCTCCCTGGTAATATCCAAGCGACTCGAACCCAGATTCTCCATGTAGTCTAGCCACCTGGTTCTAGGCCGACCCCTTGGTCTCTTACGCACCGGCTTGGAAAATAACAACTGCCTAGGAAGACTAGTTTGCGGCATCCGTATCACGTGGCCATACCAGCGCAACTGAGATCTCTCAATGCGGAGAAGTAGCGGCTCAACACCTAAAGATTCCCTTATTGTGCTGCTGTACACTCTATCTAGTAGGGTAACACCTGCCACACCTCTCAGAAATCTCATTTCGGCCGCTTGTACCCGCGATCGCACTCTTTCGGTCATTACCCAAGCCTCATGACCATAGGTGAGAATGGGGACAAAGATAGATTTGAAGACGGAGAGCTTGGCTTTGTTACCCAGCTCTCGTTTCGTTACCACGGATCGCCACAGTTCACGTCTGACACAGCTTGCTGCACCGATCCGAGCATCCAATTCTTTCTCCTGCCGTCCATCACTCGTGAATGCAATCCCGAGATAGTTGAATTTCTCCACCTGTCTCAATGAGGCTCCCCTGACATGGAGAGCGCACTGAGCAGGCTGTCTTGAAAGGACCAGAACCTCGGTTTTAGCCACACTGATCTTCATCCCAGCTTCTTCACATTTGGCTGCAAACCGGTCTAGTGCATGCTGAAGGTTCGTGCGAGAAGACCCAAGCAGGACACGATCGTCAGCAAAGAGCAACCCCTCCACCAGGCATTCGCCCACACAAACACGCTCATCGCCTCGGCTGCCCCTGTCTATCCAGTCCATAAAGATAATGAACAAGATGGGCGACAGTACGCACCCTTGGCGGAGTCCAACACCCACGGTGAACGGTCTTGACTTAATGCCATTTATCCGGACACACATCTCAGAGCTTTCGTACAGAGACATGATAGCAACCAGTAATTGCCCATCCACTCCATACTCTTGCAACACTTGCCAGAGCTTCTCCCGAGGAACTCTGTCATATGCTTTTTCGAGGTCCACAAAGCAAGCGTAGACCTCTTTTGCATACTCCCAGGATTTCTCAAAGATTTGCCTTAGAGCAAAGATGTGATCCGTCGTGCTTCGGCCAGGTCGGAAACCAAACTACTCCCCCGACAGTTTGGAGTCATCTATTTCCCGACTTCTCTTCTCCAGATACTTAGCGTAGACTTTCCCAGGAATGCTGAGCAAAGACATGCCTCGATAGTTGTTGCAATCTCTCTGATCTCCCTTTTTGAAGATAGGGATCACAATTCCTGTCTGCCATTGCTTAGGGGCCTGTCCAAATATCCAAGCAACCTGACACACTCGAGTCAGCCACAGGATACCATCCTGATTTAAGGCCTTTAACATCTCGGACCGGATTTCATCATAAATTTATAAGTTTAAAAATTATATCATTTTTAATTGTTACAATCCTCTTCTAATGACGTCAGAAAGTTGGTATCACGGCTTTGTTTTAGGAGGCGTTGCAACAGTACGTTAACAATCGAGCAATAATCATTGCTTCACCAACCCAACTCGGTGTTTACATTTTTGACCTCGCCCTATATAGATAAAGAAGGCCTCTCCAATGAAACGTCATACATTGTTACATCACCTAGAGTAGCCATCGTTATAAATGGTCATCAAGCTCCACTGAAAAATGAAGCGAAATTGAAAAACGGCGCTGCAATGTAATCGGCATTTTCAGCACCATTAATGCAGCGCCACCCTATCGGGAGCTCGGAACTTTAGTTTCATTTTCAGTTTCAATAGAGCTGGAATTGAACTGGGCCAGAATTTAAAGACATAATACTGCCGGATTTAATGTATTCTGCAAAAATTTTAAATAAATAATTGATAAAACAACGTGATAACCAAAGATAGCTAACTCTTAACACTGGGCATCAACAATTTAAATAAAATCACTGTACAAGTTAGGGTATTCAGATCACACTAGATACCGCATAGATCGCACTTGGGCCATTGCGACCTATGCAGCAGTTATCATCATCTCAATTCCCTGCATGGATTCAGTAAGATTTTGCAGTAGAGAAATGTGTTACGTGCCCTTTTGCCTAGTCTTTGATAGGATACTTCCTACCCCAAAAAAGTAGTCCATACGTAAAAAGGATATTAATCCCTAAAAATGTAACGTTAATCTGTATAAATGTAAAAATGTCTATTTTAGCGAATTGTTTACTATTGAAACGAAAACAAATTTTTATAAACAATTTTATAACCAATATTTTGAATTCGTGCATGCGCAATATATACATATTGCTGTCATAAGAAGTTAAATCATCATGGCGGCACCTCATCGATACTTCACCAAATTTAAAGATATATTCGTTAGAGAATTTACGAAAAGGGAGGGGAGGAAGTTAACTTAAACAAAATAAAATAAAATAGAGGAAATTAAAGCGGTAGAGAAGGAGGGAGAAAATAAGGACGAGAAAGAAGTTCTTTTCTGTAAGCATACGCTGTTAGAGCTTTGAAAGATGCTCCCATAATGCAACGCGTAACTCTTACTCCACTGCAAACTCTTACGGCCGTATTCACCACCTCGGGTTAATCTGAGAGTTAAAGTTAAGGTTAGAGTTAAGGCGAGAGATGGTATTTTAACGTTCTACTGGATAATGAGTCACGTGCTAAGGTTTAACTCTAGGTTTAACGCACTTTAATCCTAGGTGGTGAATACGGCCGTTAGTGAATTCAAATAAGCTTTTATAAACAATGGAAAATGGCGGAAACTCAATGACTATTTATATCTATAAACCCTGATATCTACCTAAATTTGACTGTTTTAATGGCGTAACAACGTTTCATTGCGATGGCCTTCTTTATCTACATGGTGTTGACTCAGCGCCGGATCCAGTTAATGAGGGGCCCGATTGGAACTCTTTTTCGCCGGGCTCCTATAGGGGCGTACATTTTGTTTATATTTTGTTTTTTGAATTAGCATGTTTTATCTCAGAATTGCGAGATATCTTGTACATTGTGAGATAAAAGTCTGGTAACTTTAGTATAATTCGAATGCTATTTGGTGTAGGTTAATGAAATTAAAAATATTATTACGAGGATAGGCGCAGGCTACTTGGTAGTGACATTTTCAAGTTAATGCAAGAAACTGTTCATGAATTTTGGAAACTTATCTCCTAAATTATGGCAGATAGAGGCATAGTGTCAATTGGAAAGTTGTACAGCACCTTTCAATTATTTTAAATCGAATGTTAAAAAAAATTGCTTGAAGTTACTAACCTAATCACGCCATTTGCAGAGAAGCCCATCGTTGGTGCGGATCAAACCACTAAATTGACACGGAGGAGGCATGAATGATAGCCAGGCTATGGTTGAATCAGTTCGAATATATGGTGGAAAAAATCATACCAAATATACACCAATCTGACAGCAGAACACAAAACTCACAAGAACATTATTAGGACCTATAGGTACTTATGTTTTCACAATGTGCGTCCGTCCGTCTGTCTGTCTGTCTGGTATTAACGTCTTTTTTCATGGTCATTTCATGACGGCGTTATAGGGGCAGCAAATTTTGCCTCGCAAGGGTTCTTTAACGTGGGGCCGGCAAACGACTACACGTGACCAACGGCTTTACTTCCCTTCCGAAGGAAGTGCGTGTTCTCAGGATTTTCCCCCTGAAAAAAACTTCGTCGTCCTCGGCAGGGGTCAAACTCGCGTCCTCGGGCATCAGAGGCGATCACGCAACTCCTGAGCCACCGAGGCCGATCTGCCTGTGTGTCTGTTGGTGCTCTAGCTTTCGAACGCTTCCGAATTTTCGACTTCCGTTTTGGCCATTCGGCAACTTAGGGAAATCGGAAGACTGAGTTCGTTGGCGGAAAAAAATCGGTGAACCACTTCCGGTTCAAAAGGTCACAAATAATATAGAGGACCACGATTTTCACTATACAAATCCATGTATAAATGGCCTGTGCACTGCCAAATGCTGTTCTCTCTTTGGCATTCCATAGCTAAAGCAGAGAAAAGACTTATGAATTAAGTGAAGACAAAAGGCTTATGGTCTTCCTTGATGGTCAATATCAGTCAGAACTGGTTCAAGGGTATGTGTTTAGTGGTATCATTATAGTCCACTGGAAACTTTGAATGCTAAGATAATGCATGTATTATAACAAACAGCTTGGAATAACATATCATGGTTGAATATTAACGTAAAATTAATGATAGTCTAAATTGGTTGAAAGGTAGCTGGTTAAGTGGAACCATTATGGTTCATTGGAACTTTCAATGTTAAGATATGTCATGTAATATATCAAACAACTTGGACTGATGTGTAATGAATGAATATATCCTAAAATTAATGAGAGTCGAAAGTTGGTTCCAAGGCAGCTAGTTTAGAGGACCCATTATGGTTCATTGGAACATTCAATGCTAACATATGGCATGTATTATATCAAACGATTTGGATTGATGTGTCGTGAATGAACATAATGTAAAATTAATGATAGTCGAAATTATTTCAAAGGAACCTGGATTTAGTGGAACCATTATGGTTGATTGGAAATTGCAATGCTAAAATATAGCATGTAATATATCAAATAACTTGGAATGGTGAGGGGAAACGTTATGTTGATTAATATGTTGCATTTTTATACTAAAAAAAATCCCAAAAGGCTGAAGGGAGAGCAAAACTAAGATCTAAGTGATAAGCTTCTAACTCTAATTTGACTGATTAACCATAAAGCTTGCTTATTTCAAGTAATAAACGTTTGGTCCTGGCGAAAGCTAAAGCTTTTTGTCTAAATAAGTGGAAGGTCCTGGGAATCTTCATCTATTCACGAAATTGGGGAAAATATGCGAATGTTTACAATTCAATATAAAAGAAATATTCTCCCTGATAAGGTGAATTTTGAGCTTAGTGGAGACATACCTGTGTAAATCCTCCGTGGAAAAAGCTTGAAAAGCTTGATAAGAAACCAAACAAGAACTGTGGATAATAAACATAATGAAAGAAAAGAAACCTCTTGTACAGAATAAAAAAGTTTTTTTAATAACACAGGTTTGAGATGAACAGGTCGTCAACAATTTACAAAAGTTCAAACAAAAAGACCTACCAATCGGTGGCTTCTCTGTAATTGGCATCGTTGCCCCTGTCATAGTTTAGGAGTAAGTTTCAAAATTCGTGAACACTTTCTTGCATGAACTTGAAAATATCACACTTCCAAGTAGCCTCTATCCTGTTTAGTATTAATATTTTTAATTTCATTAACCTACACCAAATAGTTTTAGAATTATATTCTCTATTACCAGACTTTTGCCTCACTCTGTATATGAGATCCCGTATCTAAACTAACGAATTCAATAAAGTAAGAATGAGCAGTAATGTTGTGCATATAGCAATTTTAATGCATGAGACCTACATACTGTCTACTAACTTCACTATAAAGAATGAAATTATTTTAAGCATTTAAAACTTTTATTTTAACTTTCTTCTGTAGAAGTGCTTTGAACAACTAGGCCACCCTTCAATTAACTATACTTTCATTTCTCTTTTCCAAAATATTATCCATTGAAGCATTACAAAAATCCCATCTCTCCAAGGAGACAACATTGTCATTTAAATGAGGAAAATTGAATATTTAATGGGTGAAGAAGCACATTTGCCCGTTAGTGATGTTGTTCTTAGCGGTCAGAAGTACCATCGCAGTCTCTGGAGTGGCTTTTTTTTATTCTCCTTTCTTAGCCAAAGAAAGTGGACTTTTAGGGGGCAGACAAGGGCCATCGAAGAGCCATTCAGAACGAAGCTTCGAGAAGCGAACGCCTGTTTACCGGAGCTACTTTAGTCGCTCGTTAAGTGCGATGGTGGGAGGTTAATTAACTCAATTCACGCAGGGCCTGATAGCCCCCTCAACCTTCCTATTCTCACCTCTTTTGACCAAAGATTTAAGGAAAACACGTCATTTAGTTTTTCCTGAAGGAAACTACGAATAAAGAGGCGTCAACATGTTATTGAAGTTCGCATTAAATATTACAGAACATTTTTCAAACATTACTGAAAGTTTTTACTGATAAATCAGACTAAGATAAGGTTTTTATTATTTTCATAAAATTATTTTTATATTCGAATTTCGTTTATTAATACTCCCATTTGTGTTCTCTAATAGATAAAAATAGATAACTATGAATACAGTGATATACATCGCAATTATAGTAAGAAAAGGATTTTGCATTACGAATTTTAGGTCTGCAATATACAATCTTACAAAAAACCATTTGAGAAAGAGCAAGTTATCATTACCAAGACGAACTTAAAAAGTTTATCCTTAATTTAAATGTGAAACAATATGAATAGGTAAATATATTCGATGACTCGGTGAATGAAATTGTATGAGCATGTTTGAGAAATGTGCTAGAGGATGTGTATGAATGGGAACATGCTTGTGAATAGTGTATGAAATGCTGAGGGTAGGAGAGAACAGGATAATGACTAAAGAACAAATCAAAATATAATCAATAGTACAAGCCCTAAGTACACAAAGTGATCATAAATGATTGGGTCTATAAAAACGGTACCTTATAACTATAAATAATGATTGAATACTGCAGATAGGCTAAACTCCGTAACGATCGGTCCAATTTTGAAAATACTGAAAATTTCTGCTTATTATTGAGTCAACTACATGCACATATATAGGATGTTTCTAAAGGTAGTAACCAAGCGTTAGACACAGTTAGGGGACACCAAAACAAACAGTTTTACCAAAGCATGGGGGGGGGGAGATCGGAACGGTACCATTGTTCGGCTATGGGGGGAGAAGCGATCACATGGTAAATTATGATAATGAATGCACATGACCAAAGATGTCCATGCATTAAACATTGATGCACATGACAAAAAAATTGTACAGGGCTGCTAGTTAAGTAGTAGAATACGTCCTGTGACCACATAGCGAATAAGAAATAATTTGTACAACACAATTTAAGACTCTTTACTTTTAATCAAACCTTAATTAAAAGGTATTCTCAATTTACAAATCACTGGTCTATGATAAGAGAAGTATGATACAAATGACAACAGACTAGAATCAATATTTCGCGCAAACATTAAACCTTTAGTACTGCCACCCAATGAATGGTGATTCAATGGGTATGTAATCATGTGTTTCTTCATAAAGCTAAGAACATATAAATTTAATGTGGCTTCTACATTGAAGTCGTCAACTATAAAAATTTGCACATCAGTGTCCACCTCCATCATCGCAATGAACAACAACATTTCCATATCAAATATCGACACTTGAATGGATATAAGCATTATCTAGTATATATCTCACTACACCATTGTACAATCCTTTAAACATACCAGCATTTTTAGTTTGACCATTCTATCAATATAGATTCGCATTCGGTTATAGAGTTAGCATTTATTGAGGGTTATTTTCAAAATTTTTTCTTTACCATCTCTATGTACCTTAAACAATTTTCCACATAGTTTCCAAGTTTATTTAAGCATTTGTCAAAGTGCTCAATGTATTTCCGCATGATCACTTCATAGAAGATGCCGCCGGTGAAGAAGGTCACGTAGTTTTCACTTGTTCATCGTCGCTGAAATGCAGGCTGCCGATGATCTTCTTTAGATCCAGGAACAGGTGGTACCACTAGATGCGAGATCCGGACTGTAAGGCGAATGTCAAGTTGTTCCCAACTAATCAGATTTTTTGTTTGGGAACAACTTGACCACCCGCCTTACAGTTCGGACCTCGCGTCCAGTGCCTACAACCTGTTCCGGGATCTAAAAAAGCTCATCTGCGGCATGCATTTCAGCGACGCATGATCTGTTACGAAGTGATCATGCGGAAGTAAGACAAGCGCCTAAATAAACTTGGAAACTATGTGGGAAAATAGTTTAAGGTACATAGAATCTGGTAAAGAAATAATTTTGAAAATATATATAGTAGCAGTTTTCTAGTGAAAACTACGTGACCTTCTTCACCGGCGGCATCTTCTATGAAGTGATCATGCGGAAATACATTGAGCACTTTGACAAATGCTTAAATAAACTTGGAAACTATGTGGAAAATTGTTTAAGGTACATAGAGATGGTAAAGAAAAAATTTTTGAAATTATATATAGTAGCAGTTTTGTTTTTATTACAAAACGGTTCTTACTTTAAAAATGGCCCTCGTAGTGGTTCTGCTTTTATTGCAAAACGGCTCTTACTTTACGAATAACGCTCGTATACCACCATGCTTTGAAAATTTCTAAATTTGTTCTACAATGACTACACACCATGAAATCATTCACACTGGACTGATGAAAATGATGGAGCCAAGATATCACGCTACTGTAGCGTGAGGGCTTTAAGTCCTCTAACAAATATCTATCAAAACATTACACGAATATCTAAATTCACTCTTTATGAATATAAATCGAATTATGAATTCAGTGTCCCAAATTGTCACATGTATACCGCTCCTGCATTAATCATACGAGTAGTCACGGGTTGGCGCAATGCGTGAAAAAGAATGGGGACAATGTCGAAAAGTGAATAGTGCATTACATAGAGGACAAATGTAAGTACTAGATATAAAAAGAATTTTGAAGTTAAAAAGAATTAAAAAAGTTACGGACCAGGAGGCAAATATTCTTTAACAACCCTCGTATTTGATGAAGATGCTGTTAATGTCGACGGTTATGGCTCATCATGAATCTCCATAACTTGAATTCTATCACTCGATGTTGCAACTTCCGCGTTGGTAGTTATTGGAGCATTCGTCTCGGGCGGCGCGACGCATTGCGTTCACCTTCGCGGCGCGACGCCTCAATTTTGAAGCGTTCATGCTGAATCCATTGACGCTAAACATCGAACATCTGGGTCTTCCATGGATTCCTCACCTCTCGATCTGTTTTCCTGTGACCGTCTCTACAATTTTTCTTGTATTTGTTTAGCATAATTGTAGTAATTTTGTAATTTTTTCGAAATATCCACACTTCAAAGGCCGATATCTTAGACACTATTAAAATATTGAGGCTTAATGTCACGGAAATCGAAACCAGATTCGATTCCCGGCGACACTGACTGCCTTTACCGCTCTCGCATATTCACCCGTTCGAAGGCGGGGGAGGAGCGGGGCAGACAGTGTCGTCACAACCTTCAACACGCCCGAACCAATCATGCCGCAGGGAGACGTGGTGACGGAGGAGCGAAGCTTTCTTGGCGGGAGGTTCGGAGAGAAAAAGGGAGAGTGACCCGGACAACCGAACGGAATGGTCGAGGAGCATTGAACCAGACGACTACGGGGAAAGAGGTTTTCGTCGTCGAGAGGCAGAGGCGACAACGCATGGAATCTCAGCCGGGCGGAGGCAGCGAGTCGTCGAGCAGGCAATTCTCCACTCTAAGACGAGAAGGGCTCGACGGGGAAGCCCCGCAGGCGGCGACTTTGAGGAGCGATATCTCCGTAGATTCCGGCGTTCCAGTCAGCTCGAGGCGACAGGAAAACTTCCCGAGTCTTACGGTTGGAAGAACGCTGCGCACGTCGTCGACGAGCTTCGTAAGTAAGTTTACGTTAACAAGCTTCGACTCCCGTTCCTTATCGACAGCCTTGAATGATTTCCATGGCCGGGAACTCGATGAGCGTTCGACTGTAAGAGGCTGTTTCCCGGCAGGGTTAATTGCTTACCTGTCGGCGCATTACGGATTCGCCTATGGTTCCCCTCGTTAAGTAAAGTGTCTTTTACGGAGCTTTACGCAAGCAATTTGTTGTGAGTTTAATTTAATTATATAGAGCCCTAAAGTGTTTGTGACCGAGCGGGGAAGGATAGGATAATTTATTATTTTTCCTCCCTAACGTCATTTAATGGTCTCTTATTTTTATGTTCCCAGTGCTTGTTCGTCCAGGGCATTATTCCGTGTGAATAATAATTAATGACGTGCGTTCCGTTAAAGTCTTTACATCTGTAAAGCTAGGTGTAAATCTCTGTTATTTCTTAGTAGTGGCTTTATTAATTAAGACTCTGTATTTTGTCGTTAATGACTCAGTGTCGTCGTCAGAAAGACTCACTAGGGTTATGTAAAATTTGTGCGGATACTCCAGTGTAATTGTTTTCTGTTTTCTTGTATCTTGAACTGGAACTTATTATTGGATAAGTCTTCTCGAACTTGACTTATTTTATCCGGTTAGATTTATCCGGGTTTAACTCTTTAATGTGTAATCTTACTGTGCTATGTGTCAACCCAAAGTCATGCTTTTAATAGGCTAACCAACTTTGTTTTGTGACTAAGCGTCTTAAGAGGCCATATACGTCGCTAATTGTGATTTTGTTTAGGTGATAAGAGTTTCATCTGTGCTCCTCTAAGTATTCATTCTTTTATCAAATTGTATATTTTAGGGTGCCTAAATATGTCTTTACGATATTTGCTTAAATGATAGAATTGTAGTCATGTACTAATTTATGTTTATTAGTGTGTTGCCATAGTAATAGCATTAGATTGTCTTAGTTAATTAAGAATTGTATTGATAGAAAATTCTTGTATTCCTTTAAAGCAAAGAAAGTTTTATTACTTTAATTAGGGTGTGTTTGCTTAGCCTAATTTCTATTACTCTTTGTTGACGGACGCGACCGTCTAGTTTAGTTTTTTGTAAATGTTTGCCGTCACGACTTATTTTTAGTTGTGTGTGAGCTAAGCAATTTTCTGTTAAAGTTTAAGATATTTCATTTAAACCCTAATGATTTTAGTGTTTATGATTTGTAGCTCAATTAAGCTTACTTTTTGATTGATCCCTTTATTAAGCAATTGTTTACTTTATCCCCGACCTCTTTGCGAGGTCTAGGTTCAGATTTTCTTGTTATTTTGTCAAATTAAACATTATTTATTATCCTTACCCTGTTCACGTGTACTTCTCTCATTTTCCACTGCGTTAACATTTTATCTCTGCATTTACACGTTACACTTAATTTTAAGCTATTTATATACAGCGCACAAAATAAAACAAATGACACCTATTGACCGTTTCGATAACAAAACAACGCGTCACAAGAAACCACGTGACCGATCCTACGAGAGCCCTTACTAACTTCCGTTTCAGAGGATTTATTGCAGCGTAACTACAGTGTAGTTTAAATTACAAGTGTTTATACAATTATTAGGCGATTTTTCTGTTTAAATTATGTCAAGCAGATATTTTAAAAGTTTGAACGGCGTAGCCAGCGAACGATATAAGCAGAAATTAATGTTTGAAGAGCACAATTTGCCAGATCCCATGGATGATATGTTAGAAACGTTTTTCAAGAACGACGTGAATTCGTGGCCTACAGTAGCATCACTCGATCTGTACGATTTCTTTGTGAAACGAATATGTTTCTACGCCAAGGATGATTATAATTATCTTGTAAGTGGGAAAGTAAAAGAAATCCTCGTGTATCGTGTCTAGGAGCTACAGGTGAGTAAACGATTTAAGCCTATTGATTTATCGTGCTAACTTTAATACAGTTTTACAAATTGGGTTCATACAGTTTTACATGAATTTCATACATTTCTAAATAAATTTAATACAATTTTAAATGAATAAAATACGATAAAATGAATTCTATTTTAAGAAATTTATGCGAGAAAAAAAATAACGAAAGTTCCGTGACGGTGTACGTTGAATGATGGGCGGCCAGGCCGACATGAATGACCGTCCGTTAGCTGAAGTTCATCGTCACGGAAATTTCGTGATTTTTTTTCTCGGATAAATTTCTTAAAACATAATTCATTTAAATCCTATTAAATTCATTTAAAATTGTATTAAATCTATTTAGAAATGTATGAAATTAATGTAAAACTGTATGAACCCAATTTGTAAAACTGTATTAAAGTTAGCACGATAATTGGTTCACTCACCTGTAGCTCCTTGACACGATACACGTGGATTTCTTTTACTTTCCCACTTACAAGGTAATTATAATCATCTAATGAAGAGCATATAATTAAAATATTCTATTTAGAGTTTTTCATTTGTTGAATGATGAGCGGCCAGGCCGACATGAATGACCGCCCGTTAGCTGAAGTTCATCGTCACGAAACTTTCGTGATTCTTTCTTGCATGAATTTCTTAAAATATAATTTCGATAATATGATAAATCATTTACATATTAATTAAATATGTTACAATAATAAATTCAGAACATAAACGCGATGGGGCTGATCGATGTCAGCCGAGAAAATTAGGGGATGCTACACGGGATTTTTACCGATTTTAAATAACGCTTCGTTTAAATAAATATAATGCGTGTTTTAGTTCAGGGTAAACGGAGTTTAATTATTAAATTAAATAAAAAAATATTTTTATTGTAAACCTTGTTTTAGTCAATTTACCGTAAACTTTTTATTATTTTAATTCAATTACAGAAAACAAGCTTGTAACATAAACAAATAAAACAAACGTAACAAGAGTAACACTTAACCGTCGTGTATTAAATAACAGAAGACAGAGAAACCACTAATCCACATAACGAATTTATTCTGATGAATACATTATGTGGATTAGTGGTTTCTCTGTCTTCTGTTATTTGATGTCCATCCACAGTTTCTGGCTCCTCATTTTTCGGTTTGTCGTGTATTAATTAATTACACTGTAATTAAACTAAAATAAATACAGTAATACTAAAAATATTTATTCTTCCGTATTTCTGTACTGAGGGGATAAAATTGTATTAAATTCATTTAAAAATGTATTAAATCTATTTGATACAACACAACACTTCACTACACAGTATTGTTTAGCATGGAAAAATGGCGACGCCGGAAGTGTGGCTGGGCTTCAGAGGCCAACTGATGTCGCTACCGCCACCTGCATAGAGCTTTCCTCGAAAGGGTCAATATATGCTGCAAGAAATTGGCCACAAATGAAGCCAAAAGGAAACGGAATTCATCGCGGCCGCAGATGCCAACCCGAACTTTCTGGATTCAATTGTGTCAGTGGACGCAATCTGGTGCTATCCATATGACCCCGAAACAAAACAATAGAGCATGGAATGGCGGTCTTCAATATCCCCGCGAAAACAGAAATTCTGATTTGAAAATTCATCACTTTTCTTTGATAGCATTGGTATTTGGGGTGGCCTGGTTGTCTCGTCGGTTGGCTTGCCAATCGATGGAGTTCAGCAACTTCAGGCGCGGCCAGCTGCTGGTTGGGTGACGGCCAGGGCTTGAGGGCCACTGCTGGCGGAACAGCTATTTGGGGCGCGGCTGTTGGGGGACTTTGGTCTGACCCATTTGCCGATTGACCATAGCTGGTTTTCCAGCAGTTGGTGACAGCCTCTGGTTCGTTTATCCCCAGCAGCTGTTCCATCATGAAACCCCCCGTGCTTCGGAGGGCACGTTAAGCCGTCGGTCCCGGCTGCTACTGTCAACTCGTAGCAGTCGTTATTTACTGGGATGGCGCAAAACTCCCTCAGATTATCGCTTGCGATAATCTACCCTCTGTACTAGATACTAGATTGGCATTATCCATAAGGAGTTTGTTCTACCTGGACAAACAGTCAGCAAGTATTACCACAGGGAGATTTTGCAACCTCTGATTAAGAGAATCCATCAGTAGGCTATGGCCGCAATTTCATGCAAACGGACGAAGTTTTTGCACTGTAATGCCAGATCGTGCATAGCATTGCTTCTCAAGGCGTTCTTAGCCAGTAACGGAATTGTGAAGCATTATCACCCTCCCTATTCCCCAAATTTGTCTACACCAGACTTTTTCCTCTTCCCAAAGGTGAAAACAAGCCTGAAAAGACACAGATTTGAGAATATAGAAGGCATCAAAAAGAACATTATAGCCGAACTTGGAAGGGTTAAAACAGAGGGCTGAACATCTTTTCCAAAACTTGTATGAACGCTGCAGTAAGTGTGTAGCCTCAGTAGGTAACTACTTTGAGGAATATTAAACACTATTACCAGAAATACGAGGTCTGTTCAAAAAATACGTAGACTGACGTCATAAAACAAAATATACTTTATTCAGAAGTTACACATCTGGGTCCCCTTCAAAGTACTCTCCTCCCCGACGCACACACTTATCCCAACGGTGTTTCCACTTTTGGAAACAGTCCTGGAACGCTTCTTTTGTGATGTCCTTCAGCGCCTTCGTCGCATTTGCCTTTATGTCGGGAATCGTCTCAAATCTCCTTCCTTTCAAAGGTCTTTTGAGTTTGGGAAACAAGAAGAAGTCACAAGGAGCGAGGTCAGGTGAGTAGGGTGGGTGAGGAAGAACAGTGATCGAGTGTTTGGCCAAAAACTCTCGAGTTCTGAGGGCTGAATGGGCTGGAGCGTTGTCGTGATGAAACAACCAGTCACCTCTCGTCCACATTTCTGGCCTTTTCCACTCGTCCAGTGGCAGTTTTTCCGAGTTTAACACAAAATTTCACAGCAACTCTTTGCTCGTTCAAGTCACTCATTCTAAAAATCCGCCAAACGAAAAAAAACACACTTCACAAACAACCGCGTAGCTAATCAACCAATACTGATATTTGCAATCAAAAAACTGCCTTGTAATCAGCGGATCTGTCAGAAGATGGCGACACCAAGCGATTTTGATTGGGACCAACAGGGCCCGCGCAATTCAAACAGTCTACGTATTTTTTGAACAGACCTCGTATATCTTGTATTTGTTAACTTGCTCCAGTATCGTATATTAATTGTCTCATCTTGTTTAATTTCCATTAATACACAAGGTCAGAAATGCTGTAATGCAACCGACTTTAATATCGCGTCGTTCCGAGTAAACTGGCTTCTCAGAAAATAAAATGAAGATTTTGTGAAATACTCAATTAATGAAATATGTAAGAACAGTTTTAGTTCAATTTAACTTTTATGAACTTTCTCTCTGATTCTATTCGCCACACAAATTTCAATAGTACTTCACATCAAGTAACGATCTGCAACATTTCTAATAAATTCCTCATTTTAAATGTAATTCGGAGTTGTCCCTTCGGGCTACAACGCTTAAATACAAAGCGACCTGTTAGTGTATTTTAGTTAACAAATGCGAAATTGCTTATTTAATTATTCCTATCCCTTTACAAGCTGTTGCTTGAACAAAAGAATCCCCTACAGCTTCGTGTTTAAGATAAATTTTTGCAAAAGAGTTTGAATATGTCAATATTTGTGAAAAGTAGTTTTGAAGAGACTGTGTGTAAACTGGAGATTCTAAATTTAATTTGTTTACTTCGGTCAGTTCTGAGAAATCCCATTATGCATTAATGGACTCCTTTTGGCCGGTTGATCATCATAAATGAAATAAATCACAATAACATCCATTATACAAATGTAAATTTTAAATAATCGCAATTTTGAGAAGCAATTACTAATAAGCACTTCTAATACAACTCAATATACACTGCTCAAAACAATTAAAGGAACACTTGTAGAATCCCCTACAGAGGGCGTAAATAATACTTTTTAGCAACTTCATCTTCTGCAACATGAAACCTACTATCTCCCTCATAGGAAATGGTTGAAGCCAACACATTTTGCTGCCAGATGTTCTGAGAAATTTGCATAGCAATATAACCCCTCGGAAAACAAAGTGGTTACATGCCAGTACACTCTTTGCTTGGAGATAACGGTCGAGCATTAGAAGGTGCAAGCATTCCTGGAACGTTGTTGTTAGTGCTCTGACATGCCACGAAGGCATCTTGAAGCAATAGAAGCTGCGAGAGCCGTAACATTGCTCCAAACGGGTCAGTCATTTCGGACTGTGGCAAATGCCCTCAATGTGTCTTCTTCCGTCATTTTCCGACTGTGGACACGATTCCAGGCGACTGGCCAGTACACACGAACAACAGCCAATCAAGATCGTTATGTGCGGACTTTTGCCCTACGCCGAAGAACCTCAACGGCCAGAGACCTGAGAAATGACCTGCAGATGTCAACTGGGGTAGCTGTTTCAGATCAAACAATCCGGAACAGATTACGTGAAGTTGGCTTGAGAGCCAGACGACCAAATCGAGTGCCTAGGCTAACCCGCCAGCACATACAGGCGTGACTAGAGTTTGCACATCAACCATGTCACCTGGCAGCTTCGCCACTAGCGTTCTGTTTTCATCGCAGACGAGTCAAAACTCCGCCTGACCCCTTGTGATGGCCGTCTACGTGTCTGGAGACGACGCTATGAGCGAAACACCGACGCAACAGTCTGTGAGACTGACCGAATGGGATGTTGTTCCATTATGGTTTGAGCTGGCATCTGAATAGACCATCGAACGGATCTTGTGGTCGTCCGAGGGCGAATGACCGCTGACGTTTACATTTGTGACATTCTGGAAGAACATGTGATTGTTGCTGCACATGACATGGGGCCTGGATTCCTTCTGATGCAGGATAATGCTCGTCCACACACTGCAGCTGTCACTCAAGACTTCCTACGGATGCATGGCATTCAGACCATGAGGTGGCCTGCAAATAGTCCAGACCTAAATCCCCTTGAACATCTTTAGGACATGCTTGACAGGTGAATTGGACACCGCTCTTCAGCTCCAGAAACACTACAACAACTCATCCAGACACTTACTGAGGAATGGGACCGGCTTCCCAAAGATCACATCCGTCGACTGATAAGGAGCATGCCTCGAAAGTGCATGGAGGTTACTGCAGCCCATGGTAGGCATACGAATTACTGAGTGGTGCAAATACTGATCCCTGGAAGAAACAGGGCATTCTCCTGACAACATCCAAAGGACATTTCACTTTGTTTTAGGCAGGGGTCCTGCAATTTTCTGTTTTTTCTTTATGTTTCTTCACCAGTTGTTTCAATAACCCGCCTTTTAATGATCACATACAGCGATTTTTTCCATATTATTCGTAGTTGCTTCTGCACGCTGCTTAATAGAAGTGTTCCTTTAAATGTTTTGAGCAGTGTGCATTAACAAGAACAACAGGAAAACACTATTCCACATCAAACGTATGCGCATTTCGGCAGCCAAGCTGCCTTTCTCAGCATATACAAGAACTTGAGCAGAACAGAGAAGTAGAAGACAATCGAACAGCGTAGGGAAAATACAAAAAACGAGCGGTCCGGAAGCTATGCTTCCACTGCCATACTCGTCCAAGTAATTACCAAGGGAATTACGATGAATTAGGAAAGAACCCAGATGAACCTGGTTAAGTCATCCAGAGGATAAATAGGAGTCCTTTCCTACGAGGACGATGGAGTTGATTGTTGATTGACGATAGAACACAAAGAGCTATTTGATCCAGTAGGTTGGAAAGATGGCCTTTTGATAAAGTAGAAGACTTACAGAGTCACTTATATAATAAATGAGAGCTAGTTACAATCCAATTACAGAAATAAGTACAAGTTCAAAGTACAAAAATTTTAAACTACTGGTAGACGATGATCAAAAACCAATCAGGAGTCGTTATTGTTCATAGCACGTTTATTCTTTCCATAGGTCACGTTCAAGGGGGCGCGTCGCTGTTTAGTAACTTCAGGGTCTTCATTGTTGATGGCATACGACTCTAGGAAATTCAACAGTTTCGGGGTCATTTGTGCTGTAGATAATTTCAAAGTCTTCAGGATTATAGTCGTATTGGCAATCTAGGAAGTGGTCGGCGAATCTCGATACTGCAAATTTTCTTTTCCTGATATATGCCAAATGTTCGCCAATTCTTGTCTTGATTACATTTGGCACATGGTAATTTGTAGACTCCCGGTCTATCTTCTTGAGGAATTATAACCTTTGGGTTCTTTATCTTTTTCCAGTTGTGTTAGAACTCCTATACACTATAGTAAGGCCAAATTCTTTTGCGTTCCTCTTCATGCCCTTATTTAGTTGCTGATTGTAGGACAAGGCTAGCACCCTTCCTGGAGATTTTCCATTCTGCAGCGTGGTGATGTTTTCCAGGTTGACCTTGTGTTTTACTTTTTTAGAGATGCTGGCAAATTCTTCACTTGTTTTAAGTTCATTTTTTCTGCATTCTGCGTTCAGAGGGATGACATGTGCTCTGTGCACCAAGTGTCGAATTGCTGCTAATTTGTACTGATAGCTATGGTTAGAGACTTTTTTTTAATAAAATTTGGGATAAAATTTGCTTTCCTGGGGATGTCATAACTTAGTTCCTGGTCTGATCTTGTTAATGTAATGTTCAGAAACTTCTTAATCTGTGTCGACAGAAACTAATTTGCTTTCCTGTGGATGGCTCCATCTCATTCAAAATACATTATTAAAATAAAGAATTAACTAAGTAAATGTTAATGTACAGTGCCGGAAAATGAATTAGCAAATGAAGTCCTCCTGTCCATACCAAACAAAGGAAACTACTTACAGTGGGAAAAAGAATTTATTTGGAATCAAGGGCATCTTGAAAGATTTCCTACAAAAAAATAACATCAACATCACTTTATGATAAAATTTACAAGAAAAAAAGAAATCTGCCCATGGGAAATTGAATTAGCAAATTTTCAACATCTCTAAGAAATTTTAAAAACTAACTGATAAAAATTTTGTAGACCTCTCCATAATTCAATAATGGACCATGCCATCTTATTTGCATTTGGTAAGCCAAATAATTTACATATTTCCAAGATGGGAAGGTGTAAAGACATAAACTCAGAGGAAAGTGGCAAAGTCATGGCCTATAGAGAATGTGGATTGAAATTACAGGAAATTTCAGCCAAAACTGGACGTTCAGTGAGTGCAATATCACGACACATAAAAAAAATTGAATCTGGACAGAATAAAAAGCATGGAGGATCAAAATCCAAATTATCAGAACGTGACAAGAGACACATCATCCTTCTAGCCAAACGTGATGAGTTCGGGTGAAATTGTTAGACAACTGGAATCAAATGTGGGTGCTCGAACCATCCGTAATGTTTTGAAAGCCAATACCCATTTAGTTTGGACTAAAGCTAAAAGAAAACCTGCAATGAAAAAGAGACATTTTGATGCACGACTGATGTGGGCCAAGGAGCATGAATCCTGGAATCTGGAGTGGACACAAGTTGTATTCACTGATGAGAAACGCTTTACATGGATGGTCCGGACTCAACAATGTACTGGCATGACCTCAGAGGTGATGAAAAAGAATATCTAATGCACCGTCAGAGTGGAGGAGGAGGAGTCATGGTATGGGCTGGTTTTGGATACTTTGGCACAACACAAATTTTGATTGTTGATGATCAAATTAATCAATATCAATACCAAGATCTTATTGGAGACCATTTGCTGCCTATTGGACCCCTTCTTGCTCATGGAGAGTGGATTATGCAACAGAATAATGCACCTCCACATGCAGCTGCATCAACAATTGAGTGGTTTCGAGTGAACGAAGTGAATGTTTTGAAGTGGCCAAGCCTTAGCCCTGATCTCAATCCACAGGAAAACCTGTGGGCATCTTTAGTCAGGGATGTGTATGGAAAAGTGAAACAACATCACACAAAAAGTGAGTTGATTGCTGCATCAAAGAATGTTGGGCTGAAATTCCACAGAAGGAACTGCAGAATTTGATTTTGTCAATGCCCAAACGAATCAAGCAAGTAATTCAACGAAAGGGAAGGCCAACTGATTACTAACATCAACGAGAAGAAAATATTTAGCCATTATTCTCAATTATTGTTAGAATTTGCTAATTCAGTTTCCCATGAGCAGATTTCTTTTTTTCTTGTAAATTTTATAATAAAGTGATGTTGATGTTATTTTTTTTGTAGGATATCTTTCAAGATGACCTTGATTCCAAATAAATTCTTTTTCCCACTGTATGTAGTTTCCTTTGTTTGGTATGGACAGGAGGACTTCATTTGCTAATTCATTTTCCAGCACTGTAAATAAGGGGATAAGTAAGATCATATCTCAGTATTTATATTTTTGCAATATGGATTTCCCATTTTGATTGTCATGTATACGTGAGAGATTTTCATTTTCCTGTAATTATTTATATAACTTTTTCCCTTGAAAAAATTTCCCTCCAATATATTCAATAGAAAGAATCTCGAAGAAACGGAAACCTGAAGCCAAAGAGAAACCCGGTAGCAACAACTGTGTAAGCCATTGCGGCCGAGAGCCTTTTCAAAGGCAAATGCGATTTCCCAATACCTGAAGTCTTTATTCCCTCTGAAGTACTAGAAATTTTTACGACGCCAAAGGTTAAAGACCGAAGATAGCCTTCCTCGTGAGAAAAGGTGAAACAAATATCCCCCTAAACGCAACGTGTGTGAATACTACTTTTTCTATTAACGCACTCGAGATTGTAAAAGAAAAGAACTTTTACTAGGAGAGAAAAGCAAAATCGATACCACGGTTTTTCTTTACTTTTCTCCTCCAACGAAAGAATAAGGAGAATAAAAAAGTTGCCAAAAAGGGATTTTGTATGGAGGATTCTTCAAAAAGAAAAGCTTTCCGATAATAATTTTTGGCGCAGTAAATTTTTGAAAATTCTATATATTCTTTACACTGTATCAAATATAAGAAATATCACTATATGTATTAAGTTTATTAATATTTAAATAGTAATGTATTCGAGCTATCGCAGCCGCTTATAAAAAAATGAATACATATTTCAATCTCTTGAGAGTCTTTTAATTACAATTGCTCTTTTAATAGTATTATCGTATATACACTGCTGGCAAAAAAAATGCAACACCTAGAAGGAATGGGTTGATTTATTTGAAATTTTGCACACTTGGGATAGGTTCTTCCAAGCCTTCTGACCATGCTGGCATAGTTGTGGAATTCTCGCAACTGGTGTGCAGCGACGACGAACGTTACGTTCCATCATGTTCCATACATACTCAGTCTGGGCAATCGTACTGCAATCGTACTGCCCAGCATAGAAGTGCCACATGCTGTAAGGTCTGCAAGCTTACAAGGGCAATGTGTGGACGGGCGTTATCTTGCTGGTAAAACATGTTACCTTCCTGTTCCAAGAAGGGCAGAGGAACAAGCTCTACAATCTGCTGGACGTACCGAATACTGAAAAATGTTCCATCCACAAACATTAAGACTGATCGCACCCCTCACTATTACGCCAAGACTTGTGTGCTGCAGACGGATGCAAGTGGAAAATGGCAAAATCTGCTCTCATCACTAAAGACCAACGCCCTCCAGTCGGCTCTCCAGTTGACTCTTTCGTGGTACCACTCCAACCGCACAGCGCGATGTTCTTGCAGAGGCGGGACTCTGACTAGAGAGATCCGTGCCCGCAGTTTTGCAGCTAGCAAACGGTTACCAATGGTCCGCCTTAATAAAGCTAGGGCCACTTTAGCCTTTTTAGCACATTTTCTATATATAGAAATGTGCTTATGTGATCGGTTTGTCCAGCTGTCCGTCCGTCCGTCCGTCTGTCTGTAGACAATCCCACAATTCATTGCGTTGCAATAGAAAGAGTGCATGTATTGAATTGCTGGAGGACACGAATTATCCTCGCAATTGGGAAAACGCGTGTTGAGAACATACACGGGTTCGGCTCTGCGCGTGCTCTAAACGTTAATGAGATGGTCCGCGTGCAGGATGCACGTGTTTGACGATTATTGAAAGAGCAGTTCGGTCTCTAAATCAAGAGAATATTTTTATTCCTAGGGAGCTTAGTATATATCACGAAAACTTGAAAACGAATAACCTTTTTCAAAGCCTGTTTTCACCAATCCATTAATACGGGACAGAGCACGAACAAGTACGAACGTGAGATAGTCGGAATAAGTACATAGTATAATGGCACGTGCTTTAATGGTACTATTATGATACACCTTAAAAATTTCCTATAACCAGATATGGCATGCAATATATCAAAAAAAATCGTCACAACATATCATGAACGAATATATAAGAGTAACTAGTGATAGCAGGTATTGGTGCAAGGATGTCTCATGAATGAATATAACGCGTAAATAATGTTAGTGTGAAATGTTTAGTAGTACGTGTTTTAATGGTACAAAATAGAACTTTCAATGTTAAGATATAGCATGTAATATATCAAACAACTCGTAACAACGTGCCATGAGTGAATATAACGAGTAAACAATGATAATGGTATTGGTTTAGTAGCACGTGCCTTAATGGTGCCATATGGTACCATTGGAATTTTCAATGCTAAAATATGGCATGTAATATAACAAATAACTCGTAATAACATGCCATGAGTGAATATCACGTGTAAGTAATGAAAATGGTTGTTTAGTAGCAGGTGCCCTAATGGTGCCATATGATGCTATATGGTACCATTGGAACTTTCAATGCTAAGATATGGCATGTAATATATCAAACAACCCGTAATAACGTGCCATGAGTGAATATCACGTGTAAATAATGATAATGGTTATTGGTTTAGTAACACGTGCCCTAATGGTGCCATGTGTTACCATATGGTACCATTGGAATTTTCAATGCTGAGATATGGCATATAATATATCAAACAACTCGTAATAACGTGCCATGAGCGAATATCACGTGTAAATAATGATAATGGTTATTGGTTTAGTAGCACGTGCCCTAATTGTGCCATATGATACCATATGGTACCATTGGAACTTCCATTGCTAAGATATGGCATGTAATATATCAAACACTCGTAACAACGTGTCATGAGTAAATATAACGAGAAAATAATGACAGTGAGAATTGGTTTTGTAGCACGTGCCCTAATGGTACAATATAGTTTTATTAGAACTTTATATGCTAAGATATGGCGTTTAATATATCAACCAACTCCTTACGAGTTATTAGATCCATTGTTATCCAAGAGCATAATGTTGTTAGGCTTAATGTTATCTCAAACTCACTACTGTTATACATATTGCTAATTAATAGTAGTTAATCGCTTGCTTCAATAGTAGACGATAACGTAGAAACACTTTAGTAATTTAATATGAAAAAATATTAGATGCTTACACATAACGCTTCAGCAATTGAGGCTCACTTCGATCAACATTATGTGGGAATGCTTACAAATTAAAGAACTTTTATTTTGTTAAATGTATAAGGAATAACTCCACTCTCCATTTAAATTTCAGTTATTCAAGTTTATTCGTTTAAATTATCTGTATTCATTAGCTTATTTAAATAGGAATTTACAATTTAGTTTAAACCCAAATAGTATTTAGGTTTCACCGAAACTGCAAATCAACCCATCTGGGTGACTTTCGTAAAAATCATGAAAGTTTGGCAAAACGTGTGCTTTATTTATTTACTCTGAAGTGTTTTAAAATGTTGATTAATTCTATATATCCATGTACGATGCTATAACACGAAAATGTGCGGCGGAAAGGGTATATGGATCTTCTGAAGCAATAAAAAGACTCGGCTTAAGAATGCGAAGTCACAGAAGAAGGACCAGGACCTAGAATGGAAACGCATATCTGTAGCCAAGTCATTAATAAAGCCCCGGTTATTTTTGCATTTCATACCTGTTCCGAAGTTCTTTTATTTCAATGGTATTCGACCCACATTGAAGGATCTCCAATAATCGATCACTTTCCAATAATCGCCACAAGCATTTGAGGTAGTTAAAAGGAATATAAATGAATCGGTTGTGTGGCTGTTACGTACCGATCTCGAGTCTTACCCTGTGGTACCGCCAGACACGCGCGTCCGGTTTTAAAATGCAACTTGGAAGTAAATTATAAAGTTGAAATTTAACACACGGCTGTGTATCATTGACAATGATGGCAACAATCCAAAACATAAGTCCCTAAAAAACATAGAAATTAATAATCTATATATCTACAGGGTATCCAAAAAGTCTGGTAACATGACAGATATCTTAAAACTGCCAGGTAGGCGAGATCTGATGACCGTGGTTTATAGGTAATAGGGGGGGGGGGATTCATTGCCGAACTCAAATTTGACCTTGATCCCCAAATTTAAGGTCATCCATTAGCTAACTCGAAAACTATTAAAGACAGAGAAAAATTTCCAATTGCTACCCTATAGAGCAACAACACATTAGTCTAAAAACAATTTTTAATCACACCCTTCCCCTTGAAAGATTTTGAGAAAATGGGCGAGAAAGAGTCACACCATTGGGAAGGGGAAGCATACTCTTGAGTGACTCTTTTTCGCCCATTTTCTCAAAATCTTTCAAGGGGAAGGGTATGAGTAAAAAGTGTTTTTATCCTAATATTGTGTTGCTCTACAAAGTAGCAATCGGAAATTTTTCTCTATCTTTAATACTGTTCGAATTAGGAAATGGATGACCTTCAATTTGAGTGCGGCAATGAATTCCCCATCCACCTATTACCTATAAGCCACACTCATCAGATCTCGCTTACCTAGCAGCTTTGAGATATCTGCCATGTTACCAGACTTTTAGGACACCCTGTATATATGAAATAGATTTAGTTTATGTTTGTATGCTTGCATGCGAGAATACTCAAGCGATCGTGTTTGTCAACAATCGGTTGGTCGTGTTTATATGTTACGTCAATAATGGTTGATGAAATTAATGCTTTCCGTAGCCCGCGAAAAAGACACATGATAGTCACCTGACCATCTTTTTCGTCGGCTATGATGCTTGCCTTAATGATTCATGTTTTAAGGGGTTAATTATAACAGTATTAAATAAATAAATAAATAAAAATCACTATTATTTCTTTTTATTTAAATCTTTGGAGAGAGACAAGAAATTATTCTTAAACAAATAAGAGAGTACAACTGCAAGCTTTTGCTGAGCAGGTACTTTCCCTAATGAACCAATAACTAGAGAAAATTTATATTTCATATAGTGTTTCTAATAGAGAAGTTATGGATAATATTTATCTAAACATATTAGAAAATTTAGGAAATTAAAGATCCCAACTGATTGTGTGAGAGGGCAATCCTTGCTGCTAAAACTGATACTCTTTATACGAACGATCTCATTCAGGATTTGATTCCAATCTCTGTGACTGAATACAACTCTATTGAAACAGCTACATGTTGAAGAGGGATGAAAACAGAGTTCCTTAACTCTTTCAATCCATCTATAAAAATTTTTTAATATACTGTAGACGGAAATAATTCAATACTTATAGCCTTTCTTTGATATTCTAAAAAGTAAAGGATGCAATGTAGACTTTTTTCTGGCCAAATAAAGCTCCAGTGCGAGCTTTTTAAAGAATTCTTTCGTTTTTCAAAAGTGAATACTTACTCTATTAATTACAAGGATTTCTCAAGTGTTCATACTTATATTAAAATTCGGATAGAGCAAAATTTCATCAAACAAACAGCCCGAGCAACGCCGGTATATCAGCTAGTAAAATCATAAAACCCTAACCAATAAAATCAATTGCTAACCAATAGCACTATTATTCAGTTCAAATTGATTCGATACCTATAGGTCTTTTATCATTTAAATTATCTAGCTTCTATAACATTCGTGGACAGCCCCTAACCTGGTTGATAGGTTATATGTCAAATCAATCCTATTTTATGTCCGAATTAGGTATATCCTCGACAACACTAGTCAAAAAAAACGTCGGGTCCCTCAGGGCTCTATTTTATCACCTTTGCTTTTTAATATATTTATAAATGAACTTCCTGAAATTTTTCCTTCTATTTCGTGCTTCAGGGCTATTCTCTATGCGGACGATCTGACTTTTATAGCTGCTGATCCCGATGTACCATCTTTGTTACTTTACTTTTAACGATGTATTTGCTAAGCTAAAAACATGAAACGATTCTAATTTTCTAAGTGTTAATATCAAGAAAACTAAGCTGATGCCATTCTTTCAGCGCAATAAGTGTACTAGATTTATACAGGGTGTTTTTGAATTGAGAACAGATTTTTTGGGACATGATAGAAGAGGTCCTTAGAAGTATTTTCTGTCATATGAACATGGGGTCCCCGCAGCTCCGTTTACTTACAATACTGCATTGAACAATCAAATGACACCGGGACGCAGTGTGCGTTGGTAGGCCTAGATTATTTTATTATTAACAATTAACACAAGCAATCTACTGTATGACTTTTACAGTAATTGTTCGAAATGACCGCCATTTGCTTCATAGCACAATTCGCAACGCCTTATGATGGATTGATGTACGCGTGGAAACAGTTGATTTGCACGGTCGCTGATGTCACCTGCTGCCGCGACAACACGAGCCGCCAATTCTTCTTCGGTATCTACGGGTTCGGAGTAGACCATTGATTTTATGCTTCCCCATAAAAAAAATCCATCGGTGTGAGATCTGGCGATCTCGGTGGCCAAGCAACTGGTCCGCCGCGACCAATTCAACGACCAGGATGTCTCATTTAGGTAATCTCTAACTGCTCTTGTGTAATGCGAAGGTGCGCCGTCCTGTTGAAACCACATCAAATGTCTGGTCATTAGTGGAACATCTTTAAGAAGACCAGGAGCTCCTCTTTCAGGAAACCAAGATATGTTTGCCCGTTAAAACGACATGGTAGGAGATATGGCCCAATCAGGACATTGTGAATCATGCCAGCCCAAATATTCAACGAAAAACGATGCTGAAAACTGTTAACATATCTTGCACATGGGTTGACATGAGACCACAGATGACTATTGTAGCTATTGAACATTCCCTCTCGCGTGAACGTTGCCTCATCTGTCCACAAAACCATGGAAGGAAAGTCTGGAATCCTATTCTGTTGCTGCATAACCATTCCGGAAAGCATGCCGGGGACCATGATCATTAGGACATAATTCCTGCACCTTTCGAAGCTTGAACGGATGTCGCAGGTTGTCATGTAAAATGTTCCATACAGTGGTATGACTAGTATTCAAAGCAGCTCCGACCGCACGAGTACTTGTCGATGAATTTCGGTTAAACCTTTCCAAAACTTCATCCTCTAATTCAGGGGAGCGTAACCACCGACGACGTCCATGCTGATGATTATCATGAGCGAATGCGCCTGTTTCTCTTAGACGACGATCTACTGCACCAAATTTTCGTGAATTGGGAAGAATTCTGTTGGGATAACGTTCAGCATACAAACGCCTTGCACCATCCATGGTACCAGCAGCACCGAGACACAGATGCATGTCTGCATAATCATTCCATGTGAAACTATTCATACTGTTTGTTTAACTTTACACATGTAAAAAGTACATCAAGTGAACTTTTTAAAACAAATCTTTACCTACTGCTTTCCCAGAATGCGATTAGTTCATTTACATATGGACTAATCGTATTTTACAAAGGGGTTGGATACCATGGAATCTCCTTGACGAAGTTTGTCCTAAGACTTTTCAACAAACAAGCACGTGCACCTTGAAATTTCTTTGCAAACAATTATTTTAAAAGTTATTACAGTAGATTGCTTGTGTTAATTGTTAAAAATATAATAATCTAGGCCTACCAACGCACACTGCGTTCCGGTGTCATTTGATTGTTCAATGCAGTATTGTAAGTAAACGGAGCTGCGGAGACCCCGTGTTCATATGATAAAAAATACTTCTAAGGACCTCTTCTATCATCTCCCAAAAAA
>JAHWFO010006055.1:79568-119146 GCA_023313115.1 Rhysida immarginata | reverse complement strand
GTAATGAGTGAATATCATGAGAAAATAATGATAATGGTTATTGGTTTACTAGCACGTGCCCTAATGGTGCCCTATGAAACCATATGGTACCATTGGAACTTTCAATGCTAAGATATGGCATGTAATATATCAAACGACTCATAACAAGGTGCCATGAATGAATATCACGAGAAAATAATGATAATGGTTATTGGTTTACCTACGCGTGCCCTAATGGTGCTCTATGATACTATATGGTACCATTGGAACTTTAAATGCTAAGATATGGCATGTAATATATCAAACAACTCGTTAGAACGTACCATGAGCGAATATAACGAGTAAATAATGATAGTGGCAATTGGTTTTGTAGCACGTGACCTAATGGTACAATACAGAATTTATAGAACTTTTAATGCTAAGATATGGCGTGTAGTATATCAACCAACTCCTTACGCGTTATCATTATTTTATCGTTTATCGTTTATCGTTTATCGTTTTATCGTTTATCTTTTGTTATCAATAGCTTATTTGAATCAAGAGTATAGTACTCTTAGGCTTAATGGTATCTAAAACTCATTACTAATTAATTTAATAGTAGTTAATCGCTTGCTTCAATAAGACTTTAGTAATTTAATATGAAAATCTAATAGATGCTTACACATAACGCTTCAGCAATTGAGGCTCACTTCGTTTAACATTATGTGAGAATTCTTACAAATTAAAGAACTTTTATTTTTTTAAGTGTATGAGGAATAACTTCACTCTCCATTTACCTTTCATTCTTCAAGTTTATTCTTTTAAATTCTCTCTATACGTTAGCCTATTTAAATAGAAATTTACAATTTAGTTTTCATATTTATTTATTTACTCTCAAGTGTTTTAAAATGTTGGTTAATTCTATATAGCCATGTACGATGCTATAACAAGAAAATGTGCTCCCTTTATCCGCTTTGGCGGTAAAATCATTCTTGTTGTTATTTCCAATGCTTTCAGCCATAAGCTCCGCTTCCTTCATGACCATAGGTAGTGTGATGTCATCTCTGGAAGTAAACAAACACCTACTATGCAATGCAGAAATAGGCAGTATGGCACTTTTTGCCTTGATATTTTAAAGTTTTCGTTGTTTTAATATAACTTTAAATTGACAATATTTATTATATTGAATAATATATAATACTGAAAGAATA
Organism: Rhysida immarginata; assembly: GCA_023313115.1. Classification (NCBI taxonomy): domain Eukaryota; kingdom Metazoa; phylum Arthropoda; class Chilopoda; order Scolopendromorpha; family Scolopendridae; genus Rhysida; species Rhysida immarginata. Next base: position 117,977 of record JAHWFO010006055.1, on the reverse strand, counting down.
AAAGCTGTAAACGCCACTGTAAAATAATTTGCTAGAAAAAATTAACTCCCAATAATAAAGGATGCAATGCAATACTTATAATTTTCAGCTCATTTATTTTATTAACTTCTATGTAAATAAAACAAACAGGTTTAAAAACAGTTTAAAAAGATTAGACATCAAGTGGAAAATCTCTGCCACACACGTATATTTTAGTTCCACAAGAATGTTGAAATTAAATATAAAAAGACATCATATAAAACAATAATAGCTCAACATCAAGCGTATTTTGGTTGTAGATTATACAGGGTGATTACAAAAGAACTTCACACTTTTAAAAATTTATTACATCAAAGCTATTCAGAATATAGACACACCACATACGGATTCTTAAAGAAACACTCTTGAAGTTTATTGTGACACAGTTAAAGATGTTCAATATGCCCCCCTGTAGTCGAATTCGTCCCAAACCCGCATTAACATGTCTCCATCAATCCCACGTGTCGCTACCGTAATGCGTTCTTTCAGCTCGTCTAGGTCACGGGGAAGGGTAGGGTGAAGACCTTGTCCTTTACACACTCCATAAAAAGAAATCAGAGCGGTGGATTGATCGAGCAAACAATAACCTGGAACTTGCAAAGTGGCCACCGCGGAGCCCCGACCTCACACCTTGTGATTTCTTTTTATGGGGGTGTGTAAAGGACAAGGTCTTCACCCTACCCCTTCCCCGTGACCTAGACGAGCTGAAAGAACGCATTACGGTAGCGATGCGTGGGATTGATGGAGACATGTTAATGCGGGTTTGGGACGAATTTGACTACAGGGGAGCATATTGAACATCTTTAACTGTGTCACAATAAACTTCAAGAGTTTTTCTTTAAGAATCTGTATGTGGTGTGCCTATATTCTGAATAGCTTTGATGTAATAAATTTTTAAAAGTGTCAAGTTCTTTTGTAATCACCTTGTACAGTACTTGTAGGTTAGCATAATGGCTATTTTTATGCCTAATTTTATCAAGAGATTTATTCTGAAAAACACATTCTTGTAAATTATGCTGGGCTTTAAGTTTTCTGCTAGGAAGCCATCCAAATGTTGTATAATCATGATCCTTTGATACACAACCTTTTGCTTTGTTTGTTTTATTATCAGGTCGTCCACCAGTTACACGATTTCTTCCTGATAGTGGAAGTTTCTCCTACCTATAGCTGTGGGTTGAACCCCAATTCGTTCCCCTCTACGATACTGCTTTGTGTACGTTTTGATGCTGGCTTAAGACCATGATAACTACCGAATGTGGTTAGGGCTGAAATTAAACCAACATCTGTATCGCATATTGTTTAGCATTATTAACCATTTTTTTCATCGCAGGGACAAAAACATCAGGATTTTTTCTTTTCCCCTCAGGATTTTTTCTTTTCCCACCTAGAATTCTGTCAAATAACTCTCTAAACTCAACTTCAATTTCTGAATTTGACTGATTAGTGTTCATCTTAGGGTAGTCAGTATCTGTGTTCAGATCCATACCCTGTTCCTCATACTGAGCTGGGGCAAACGAAGCAGGCTGATTTGTTTGGCCTGAACAGTTGGTGTGGTCCTGAGCTTCAAGTTGCAGAGAGGATGTATTCCCACTTCTTGCAACCGAATTACTGTCATTTTCAAATTGCAGAGAGGATAGCCAATTTTTTCAGGCTCTTTACCAGTTTCAACATAAAGCATCACAGTTTTAGAAGTACCATAACTTGGACCACAAATATGAATGCTGTCAATGTCAAGTTTTTAAATTACTGCTGAGAGATGTTTACATATTTTGCCAGTGTTTCCATCAAAACATGTGCACATGAAGCCATCTATGTCAATACTCTATAATATTTTCCTCTTTCGCTTGCACTGGGAACTTCAAACGTTCCATTTTCATTAGCTAGAATGCCACTGCTCACTTGTTCATTGCTTGAAGGGAAGAAACTTTTTTAGTAGGCTCTTTTGGAGTTTTCCATGGTCAAAAGCTAACAATCTTTTTGGCAATAACCTTCATATCTAGTAAGAATGAAATGGACCGTCTGAGTTAAATTGAATGCCATAACTCTTTCAAAAATCACATCTTTCAAAACACGAAAAGCCACCTCCACATAGTTAGTCGTATTATTACCTCTCAAAGGAAGGCCAGTGCGATAAAAGGAACACCACATATTTCTGTTCTGTTAGTATCCATTCATGTAATTTAAGAAGTTTGGATAATTCTTGCAAAGTGAATTATTACACAGAACGTTATAACTCCTACTCAAATCATCTTCTGTTTTGCAATTGTGCCCTCCCCACCCCCACTATATCTATTATATAAGTGCTCTGAGTCAAGGACCGTCACTTAGGGCCGGTAAGGGCAAGGGTTCGGGACTGATAACTAGAATATCGCAACCGATCTTACTGTAATTATGCATAATACTACTTTATTCTTTTAGAATACACCAATTTGCACATAATAAACATTTATCTACGACTACCATGGTATCTACCGAGCCCGTTTAACATGCATGCAATTCAATTACCTATTATGCAATAAACTTACGTTCATTTTAATCAACTACAGCCACTCTTGTCTTGCTGAGCGTTATATCACTAAAATCTATATTAAAGGGAGGCAGTGATCATTGCTTAATAGCAGACTATGGGTAATACTGAACATTCACGTCCCGAATCAAATATTCCAGCACCAGCACACGAGAGTGCAAAGTCCCTCCTTTATTAGCCAAAAAGGGGGGAGGAACAGTGACCCCTCTTGGTGACAATGAATGTCCGTTAACCCCTCCACTGGCAGCATCAACCATGGTGGTTACACCTGTTTCACATGCAAGAGCGTGCTACAGATGCGCTAAACCAACTATGGCTAGTTTTACCACTATCGCCCTCACTACTAGACTTAGCTATATTCCCGATTGCAATGACAAGGTGCTTAATAAGAAAATTACTGACTTAACATTAATTTATCTTAAACAGTTTGTTGAAGACATAAAAAGGTTGTCCGTATGCATCACTTAGTCCAAGGGTGCCTCCTATTGTTCATTACGTCTTATTCGGGGTTCCGGGAACAATACAAACAATTCTGGATATCTTTAAGCGCTTATCCGTGGTTCTAATCATCAAAAAGGAGCGAACTCACCGGGTTTCGTTTACTCGCCATCCAAGACGCTTTAACAGGTTCCAATTTCATAGTCCCATGTGGTATTGCGAGGCGAACCTCTGCTGCCTGCTTGGCAATCCGTGGAAACCTGGTTCCTCTAGTCCATCGCTCGTTTCACGAAATCAACGTCGGCCAGGCGTTATCATATGAGAAACGTAGGATCGTCATGTATAAATTATGTAAAAGACAAGTCAAAAAAGAATATTGTTTTCTTAAAACATAATTACTTGTGTCCTAATTTGGCCAATTCCAAAATCTGACGGCTAGTTACATATTTTTCGGCGATTAGACAATTATTCCGTAACAGTTCAGAGTTCTTCTAACACGACATAATTACTTTTATATAACCATAAATATCAGATTACACTTTCGCCATTATGTTCCAAAACAGATATATACATTACTGCAAAATACAACCTCTCACACGAGAACCAAAAAGAATCTCTTAAATTTTTTTTTAACAAAAGGGATGACACGTTCATCACAATTTTTTTAACGAAAAAAAAAAAACGAGCGCAACAATTTCCCCCATTGGAAACTGCACTGTCTTCCAACAAAGGACCTTAATGAAAACGTCACGACATATATACAATTCAAACATGACAATACAAAAAATATTATTTCTAACGCACCACAAACAATAACCTCACACAACAAACAACCCTCACTACTATTTCATAACCAACAAAAAAAAAAAAAAAAAACTACCGATAACACACCTTATTTTCTATTGTCTCTCTACTCCCACCGTCAGACACACGTGACTCCTAAGACGGAACGTCACACAATAAACAAGTGATTTGAACATTCCAAATAACTCTTGCCTATGAAGCTTGTCGATCTTATTTTTGTTGCTATCACTTAATCATCTGCAAACAGCCTTTAGAACATGAAACTGGCATAACAATAAGGTACTTAGTGGGAAGTGCTTATGCAATGCCTTTAGCTCTTTCAGATCATTATCTGTTAAAATGATTTTCAGATAATTAACACACATCATCATTCCAGCATTCATTTACAAGGCTTTCAAGTGCCTTATCAAACAGCACTTGGTTTTCTGCAGTTGTAATAATGAAACCAAGTGGTAGACCTCCAGCTGGTGTTGCAGTAATAAATAAATAAACTCTATGCCTTTGTTTGTCTAAACCTCTAGCATCAACAAACATTATCTCTGATGCTTGCTTAACTTTAGAATGAAGTCGTTGCATAAGAGGTGTGCATACAGAAACATAGTAATCTGAATCGACATGGCCTATCACAAAGTTCCCACCATTTTCGGAGAAGAAGTCATTTAAAAAATCTTCACAACTTTTCAGCATTTCAGTGCCAGATTTGGATCCATACTGCTTAGAGAATGTTTCCTTGAAAAGCTTGCTAATTACATTAAAGGATGGCAGATATGAAGAATCAGTTTCATAAATATAAGCATCATCAGGGTGCTCCAAACATATATCAGTCTCCAAGCAGTGTCTAGCTGAAGAAGGACTATGTCCTTGATGGAAAAGATCAATCAATTTCTCTCGAGTTGCCACCGACATATCTTGAAAACGAAGACAAGCTGCATTGGAAAGCGAATGGTTGTGATAGTTTTTAAGCTGGATGATACATGGCCACTCTTTCACTTTCAAATCAGGTACCTTTGCACGTGAACGTGAAATATCCGTTCTGAAATTAAAATATTAACTATATTAAAATACTGGGATAAGTAGAGATGTCATTTTATACAAAAACATAAAGGCTGTTACAGTTTTGGGAAGTTATTAAATATTAGTAATTAAATGATAAAATTAAATTACTTTCATGTAACTAAATTAGCAATTGCAATTATTTTTAAATGGTAATTATAATTACTAATCAAATTACTTTAACCAATGTAATTGATAATTAATTATAATGAATTACGTAATGGAAATATTTCTGCAATCGCAATGTGTAGGCTAGCTATATCATAATTTATTTGTGAATAAGTTAGCCATTTTTAAAACTGAATGTAAAAATAACACTGAGTGTAATCAGTATTCACTAACCATATGTGGCAAAATATCAAATGATTAAAGTAAGACGAACTGATAATGAACCTTCGTATACATATTGAAAGATTAGCGTCGCAGTCGGTGTTTTTTGACGTTCTTATCCCTAGGTGACCACGATTATCCGTCTTGTGATGACATCTCAAGTCTACGCAAAATGTTATTTACTTTGCCTGCTCTAGGATAAGTACATCGAATTCGCCAAACAATTTTCTTCTGTGCTTTTATATTTTCCAACCATTCCTAAAATGCACACATTGCGATTGTGCACGAAAATGAAATCCACACATTTGGGTGACTTTCAGTGAAAATCATGAAGATTTCACCAAAAGTGCGGGAAAATCAAACATGTAGATCACGAGCTTACACAAAACTTCGTACCTTTACTTCTTCTTGAGATGTGCACTTCGTTCGAAAAGTACAAGAATACTTCTCCCGCGATTCAAACTTGCTACTTTCAAACAAATATTCATAATTACTAGGGAGTAATGATTTTATTTCTTCGCCTCCTGCCATGTTTAAGATGTAAAAAAGTGATTTCCCGGCACTTCCCGCGCTGATTCTTACTTCCGGAGATGACATCACTACCTATGGTCATGAAGGAGGCGGAGCTTATGGCTGAAAGCCTTGGAAATAACAAAAATGCCTGCTGCTCTGCCAAGTTTCTTAATCGTAGGCGCGTTCTCTTTGCGAGTTATTGCTGTTTGTGTTGCAACGTGTTCTTGTGCTTCTGCGAATTTCCAAATTATTCGACCTGGTCGGACTGTCAACAGGAAGTTTTACTGCGAGGTTTTTGAAGAGACTAAGGGAAAATTTCGCGCTAACAGCCCAAGTTGTGGAAGAACAAAGACTGGTTATTCCACCATGACAACGCGCCCGCATACATCCCGGAATTCCTGGCAAAAAAGAACATGGCAGAGGTCTCCCTCCCTCCTAACTCTCCTGACTTAGCCCCCTACGACTTCTACTTCTTCCCTAAAATGAAAGGGCGACGTTTTAACTCCATTGAAGATATCCAAGTGAAATTCGCAGACGTACAAGAACACGTTGAAACACAAACAGAAATAACTCACAAGAAATGCGCCTACGATTAAGAAACTTACAACCAGAGCTTTAGCTGAAAGGCGCACCAAGAGGCATCTAGCGGCAGAACCTCGTACCGTATTTGCTTTGGCGGAATATTCAAACTCTCGGATATTTTGGGCAGCGCCTCTTATTTCTATACGCAGATAAAATAAAAACATTATATGCATCGAATTTTTTTGAAAATATAAATATTAAAGGAAAACAAAAAAAAATTGCCAAGAAATTATGTTTTAGCACATAACTGGATGTCATAACTCTTTATCAAATATTTTTTAACACATGTTAATAACCAATAAACCTATCCTTCTTCAAAATGAGCTTATAAATTCTCTCGTGCATTAAAAGGAAAGGTTTTGAGGTAATACACCAGGGATTTCATCCTATGCATCCATAACGGCTTTAGTGAGTGAATGAACATCTGGAAATTGCCTATTATGAGCATAAACTTTATGGCAAGAAAACGCCATGGGATTAACATCTGGGTTTCTGGCTGACCATTTAATTGTGTTTCCGTTTTCTGTAGAAAGCCACTTTTTAGTAGATTCAGACACATGACAAGGGCCATTGTCCTGTTAGAAAGTCCAGTTATCATCAGCAATGAATGGTCCAAATGGAATCAACTTCTTAAATAGCATTTCCTGATACTTCTTGGCGTCCATTTTAGAGATAATCACCGATAGATCTGTTTTCTCGAGATCAGAATGCCTGCACTTCCCATTTGACATGTTCCATTCATTCTTTCTTTCTTTCTTAGATCATGGGAATAAAGCTGGGTTCACATTCGAAGTTTATCGCCGGCGTTTTGGAATCGAAGGCGTTTCTCAAAGCATATTCACCGTTTTGAACTCTGGCGTCTTTCAGACGTCGCCCAGGGGTTTTCTGAAAAACGCCACCAATAAGGTGCGAGACCCATAATGTACATCGAGCAAAACGATCACCAATGCTGCCGTTAGTCCGCCATTGCATTTCAGCACACACTTTCGTTCTTCATTCTTTAATCAATCGCAAATTAAGGAGGCACAACGATCGCCTAATTGTGAACTGCCTCCGACTTTCTCGCGTCCCGACTTTCAGGCAAGCCAATTTTGGTACGTTTTTATGAGATGCCGGCGGTGGATGTGAACCCATCTTTAGTGATATTTCCATCAGGTCCATCAAGATTGAACTTGTACTCTTCTGCAGAAAACAATTGAGTTCCATTTTTCTTTCCAAGACATGAGCTTCTTACCCCAAGCTAATCGGGTGATTTTAAACCGACTTCAAAAAAAAGGTTATCAATTCGACGCGTACGTATGTAATATTGTTGGAATTGCACAATATTCGTATATGTTAGTCTATGTGGGCTTCTAAACAGGTGTGGCAAATTTCATACGTGTATGTATGTATGTATGTATGTATGTATGTATGTATGTATGTTTGTTTGTCCACGTATTTCTCAGAAACTAGAAATCGAATTGCAATAATTCTTTTTTTTTATTGGATTAAGTATCTTTCAACTTAGGGAACAGTCCAAGTTTCATCAAAATCGGTTCAGTAGTTGTGATTATAGTTAGACGATAGTGAAAGTTTCATCAAAGTCGGTTTTATATTCTCTGTTTATGTTCTACTTTCAGTTGAGGTTGTGGCTTTATTATTTCACATCTGAATTTTTGGTTTGCATTTCAAAGAATTCCAAATATTTGTATGATTTACTCTATCTTCGAATTCTCTTGTTATTTCACGAGCTGATATGTACTGTTGCAAGGTTAAAAGTCCTTTTTTCTCTCCTGGTTAAGATAAGTTTCAATCCTGTTCGCTTTTTTCTTCTTGTCAGACATTAAATTCTTTAATGCTCGATGAATTGCAGTCTTATATCTTCCAATGGATGCTGGAATCTTTCTCACTCATCCCTTTTCCATAAAAATGCGCAATTTGTCGAAGCTCTTTTTCACTCAGTTATTGTCATTTTGGCATTTTAATCTTTGTGTTAATAATAATATTATTATTTCATTCAGTTAAACTATACAAAGTTCCTTGAAAGTGTTAATTTTATTATTTAAAAGAATTTTTATATCCTCGTTATCATTTAGGGTGAGTTGGTGCTATAATTTATTCACAATGAAAAATTTTTGATTTAAGTCTTTTTTTTTGTTTTGTATTGGTTTTCCTCTATTTATTTTTTCACAAAAATTCTGTGAATAATATAACATTGATAATTGTCATGTATATAGAAATTAAAATATAATTAAGAGGAGAAAAGTTATCTCATAAAAGCATGTGGGCATATAATTTCTTGACATACCTTACTTGTCGCTTACCTTTACATTCATCATAGATACGGAATACATAATCTACAGTCAGTTGCTCCACAAGTGAGTCGTCCTTCTGCTTCAGGTTGCCGTAACGACAGTACTGGGCAAAAAACCTGCTGTGGTCGGTGAAAGGGGTGCATCCTGTCGTCTCGTGAAACGCCTTCATGCGGCTAGCACGATTTACAACAGTAATCTCATTAGAAGCTATCCAATAGCGATCTAGCCCATTGTTGAACCTGACGAACATTCCAGATTGCAATAGTTCTTCCAAATTGTCCTCTCTCAGGCAACCGTCCCTACCGACGTCTGAAGACTCGGAGAAATGGATGACCTGGTGGTGCAACAAACCGTCGTCGCCGACCTCCTTGCCTATGTAGACGACCCAGTGGGAATCGGTCGTCTTATCGAACATATCTGACCACAGCGTCGACTCTGATGAGGGCTTTGACGAGTATTCCAGGATGTCGCCTTGTTTCAGTTGTGGGTAAAGCTCGTGAACGTCCTCTCTTGCGTACCAAACGGAGCTTAATTCTACTGGAGATCGCACCGTTAAAAACTCTAATAACATTAAATAAAAATATTAAGACAATTCATACGAAGTCAAAATGTATATTATGCTAAAGCATTATAACAATCTACTCACGGACACATGGAAGAATGATACCGAACACTGCCGTCTTTAGCAGGAGGGTGGCAGCTTTCGTCATTTTGGCTCACGACGCACTTCGTTACCATTCGTTTCAAACCTTTAAAAAAAGAAATAAAACGCGTCAGTAGGGCATGCAAAGGAATCTCTGCATGATTGTTTGTTTTTGATAATCTTATGCGAGCCCAATAAGTAGTTTAGAAGGGTTGTTTAAGCCTTACATGAACAATTTCCTTATAATGTTAGACATGCAAATTCGATCCGTCTGTGGACAAGATTTACCGAGAATTATACCCTGGTTAGAAGGATACGTAACCGCACTCCCAAGGAAGGATATAGCTAAAATGGTGCAAGGATATAGCTAAAATGATATTATAAAATGCTGCAAGGCGAAGAGACTATCCGAATGGCATCGGAAAATTCCGAATGTTGCTGAATCTAATGAAAATTGCACAGGTCATCAGGAGACCGCACCGTTAAAAACTCTAATCCGCTACATAACCAAAGTCGCAGGTCATCAGGAAAGTGAAGGCTATTGTTATGAAAAAAAATCAACCGACCCAAAGAACGATAGCTGCGAATATGGGGACGTATGCAACGGTAAATCGCACAATTGAGGAGAGAGGGGCGTTTTCGACAGCGTTATACAGCGTTACATAAGGGTAGAGGAGATCAAGTCTGGCGTTACATAACGCTTCTTTCGGAATATTCTTTGAGACTAAATTTGTGGGATGATTATATTTATCAAACAAAGAATCAAGAAGAGTTTATTTAAACTTTTGCAGCCTAAGTTATTTTATTTTATTTTTTAAACTTTTTATTTAATTATAAAATTATTGTTAGCATGACCCACAAAGTTTATGTATTTGTTTTATAACTACATGTATTACAAGTACGAAACCCTTTACCCAAATTCTAAAAAAGGCGTTTTTTGTGGAGAGTCGTGTGTCAGTTATAAGGTAAGTTTACTGTAGTGTAAAAATTTTGCAAAGCGAATTAAAGATTGGTAAAATACACAATAGTGTCCCCGCATTTGTTAACATATGCTGTAGAATCAAGGCCACCCATAGCTAGCGGATTTTCGTGAACTTCAGTGTTTTTTCTCATGCGAATTTCTTAATAAATAAGTTATAAAAATAAGATATATCAGTCACTTATTAAACAGAGATGGAATGCTAAAAAATTCAATGCATGAATACAGCTGGGCTAGCCAATATCATCGCGCTACTTGCGTTAAATGTCGTGAATCTGCACCCATACCGATCAAACAAGCATTTACTTATTAGGCCGGTCTGTACGTTTATCCGGCCGCCGTCCGTCCGCCGTTTGCACGGATAACTTGAAAACGGATTAACTTTTTCAAATTCTGTTTTTAGAAATATGACTATCAAAGTCTAGCTCGGCCGTATCAACTTTTCAGAATTTTTCGTGGACCCCTTCAAGTCGAATTCACATGCTAAAACAGTGACTATAAAGAATATCAAGATAATGGCATGTCATATAACAATCGATTTGTCAAGAAGGAATACATTGTTACTTTCTGTTCATCTTTTAAGCATTATTGACATCGGCGCGCGCACGTGAAATCGCTTTGTCGACGCACGATTGCTCAAGTACTCATAATCTATAAGCTTATTATTAAGTAGCGGAAAAATGGAGCTACTTATTGGTTTTATTTTACACACGATTTGAATCACCCTTCATCATTTCTACATTCTTTGAGGTAGAAGGTTGAAATTCGGAATGTAGCTTACTATGGGCATGTGCACCTTCACTATTTAGTTTGGTTTTGATTAGCCCACTAACGTCGGAGTTTTGGGGGTGAAAATTAGAGAGGACCAAAAGATCTAGATGTATTTATGCATATAAAGGAGTGAAATTCGGTATGCAGATTCCTATAAGCAAGTTATCCATTATATGAAGAATTTTTTCCCCGAGGTATCCATGCCTTCCCGTCTCGGTGGCGGAAATGCATCGAAAAGATGGGGACTACATTGAAAAATAGTGTACCAACTCTGTCTGTAATAAAGGAGCTGTAAAAAATATTTCCGGTTTTCATTTGAATGACCCTCGTAAGTAGAATAAGAATGGAGCTACTTATTGGTTTCATAATGTAAGTCCGTCCCCTTCATAATTCTACATTTTTTTTGAGGTAGAAGGTTGAAATTTGGAATATAGCTTCTGAGAGGGCAACATATCTATGTGGTATTTAGGTACGTAAAGACGTAAAATCCAGTATCCAGATTATTCTAGGCAAGATCTATATCACTATGAAGTTTAGGCCCAATTGTTCCAGTGGGATCGGATTTGCGGGGGTGGCAGTCACTTGTCATTACAACTATGTCAACATATGGCATGTGATATATCATACGTTCGGAAATGATGAGAAAGAAAAGAAGATACGAGGTTTCTTATATTTTTTACATATTAAGTTCGAGAAAATCAATTTATTGATTAAAAAAAACTTGGAGAGAGGTAAAAAGTGCAGATAAATGGGTAAAAATAGATGACTTGCCTTATCCTACTCAGGAGGCGGGGGGAGGGGGGAGAATTAATTTCTTTTTAATAAACGTATAAATGTATTTCTGCTTCACTGCTAAAGCTCCTTGGAATGTTTACAAGATTTTATTATTATCTTGTTTTGACTTTGAGTGTAAATGTCAAATAAAGAGAAGATAGATTGTTTTTTTTTTCACATTGAATATTTCGCGTCCTTAAAACAAATTTCTAATCGTTTATACACGTTACAGGATTAGCAGATTATTGATGCCTTGGGTTGTTCTCTGAACCTGAAAATTGTAACAGATAATCCCTCCAAATCTCGTAACAGTTTTACGCACATAACGCAATACCTATGAAGGATTTTTCGTACTGTGAAGAAAACTTTGAACATAAAATTAATCAAAATAAAAAAATGTTAAAAAGAGCACATAAATGCGGAATAATACAAATACTTTCTAAATATAGGCAGAGTTAGATTTAGAATTCTTTCCATGGCCTGGCATTCTTCCTCTGCATCTGTTTAGGAAGTCCGAGGCGTATGAGAAAGACGGGCCATGGTGCGGAAAAGTCATCTGACCATCGTAGTCCAGCCAACAATCCAATCTTTATTATTTCCAACAAATGAAAAAGTACCGATTGTTAAAATCCAAGATGGAAAAATGAAGATTACATTGTTACTCGGACTACTATGGCAATACCTCCTAGAGAGAAGGCCTGCGGACTAAAGGTGCATCATTGTTACACCATCTTCAAGCGGCTATTGTTAATCATATTTTTTACCAATAATAAGCCCTAAATTTGGCCGCTTGATGATGATGGAACAATGTATACACCTTTTGTCCGCAGGCCTTCTCTCTAGGAGATGTTGACTATGGTCAGGTGAATTTTCCGCGCCATGGCCTGTCTTTCTCGTCGCTACGAGGAAATTCTATGCCAATGAGAAGACAGGACTGGATTCGGAAAAGTCACCAGACCATCGGGGTGATAGCAACAGTCCAACTTCATTGCCTCTATTATGGATACCGTATATCTTCTAATAGACGCCTAGTCTCCAATTGTCGCCAGTCTCTAATAAACGCCGGGTTTCAAAATTAAGATTGCTAAATAAACGCCGGTCTCTAATAAACGCCGGGAACTCTCCTACATGTGGCTGTTCACGTGAGCCGCTTTCGGGGTTCACGTATACACGGGCTAGAGGGGATTCCCAGCACTCTGCTTTGAGTTTCGATATCATATGCACTCTGCTATTCAGTCCTTAGTTCTGAAGGCATCCTGTTCGTATGGACTTTTAATGCACACTACCATATTCTTTTTTAAAAAAAGACATGCCTCCAAAGCGGTCATATGATGTGGCGTTTAAAATAAACGCCGGTCTCTAATAAACGCCCGGTTAGTGATTCAGTTGAAAAAATACACGCCGGGGGCTACTATTGGAAGATATACGGTATGAACAATCAGTGTTACGTAAATTTTCGAGGGGGTATCCGACATGCATTATGGGTACATTATAAGGGGGAGGGGAAGTTAAAACTGAGCCAATTTTGTCTTATGTAATTTATAGACGATCCTAAAGACGATTCTAGAATATATAAAATGTAAAAAATGTTTTTGATACAATATAATGGGTCTATGATAATTCGGTGAACAATAATTTCAGTGATCGTCAATTCAGTAGGCGCGACAATTCAGTGAACAACAATTCGGTGAACGATAATTCGGTGAACGATAATTCAGTGGACGTCAATTTGGTGGACGTGACAATTCGGTGGATGAGATAATTCGTTGAACGTCAATTCAGCGGATGAGACAATTCGGTGAATGACAATTCGGTGGAAGTGCATATTCGTTCGTGATTTTAAATCATTGAAGAATTAAAACACACAAATCACCTGAATATTTCTTAGGGAGATGAAGCGAGACACGTGTTTCTCTTTGATTCTTCGACAGCGATTTCCCTATCTATATCGTGTTATTATACTCATTTCCTGCTCATAGTTAATGATTCTTGGAAACGAATGTTCTATCACTGCATCATCTTGAAAATATTGTTGCATCATCACTACATCAGCTTGCAAGGCAACAACATTTCCCCAGCGCTGATATGGAAATATATGGGAACAGTAACTTCAACGAAACAACTCTCTTTTTGGCAGTGGATGTACATGATTGATTGTGTATGTGTGCTCTGCAATCCCAATAATCTGAGTGGGGTTATTCACTACTTGGTAATTTGTTGTTGCAATTGTGCTCTGCTCTCGATGTCTTGAAGCAAAATTTGGCCATTCATCACTTTGTGTGATCTAACAGTCGCCGTTTCTTTCGTTAACACGCTCACCATTTGCTCAGCTACAGCCGTGTGCTGGCGAACCAATACAGCACCGAGCGAATGGACTGCTTCTTCTGTCGCCTTTCCACTCTTTTTCATTAGTCTGCTAACTCTCCATTATCTCCAGTTAGTGCTCTTTTATCAATTTTAAGAAAAGCCCGAACAACACGAATTCTATGCATTGTTAAAAAGAATCGTAGAAGTGGAATGGAGTCTTCATTACATTCCTTAATAAACCATTAAAGAATAACATAACCAAGTACCGAAAGGCTAAACTAAACCATTCGCGGAACCATATTTTTCAACCGCCCTATATTAACATTGTAAGTTTCTAATGGATCATAATGATACCATTAAACCATGTTCCTTTGAACCAATTACGACTATCATTAATTTTGCGTTATATTTATTCATGATATATCATTGCAAGTTGTTTGATATATTACATGCCATATTTTAGCATTGAAAGTTCCAATGAACCATAATGGTTCCACTAAACCAGGTGCCTTTGAACTAATTTCGACTATCAATAATTTTACGTTATATTCATTCATGGCACATCATTCCAATTTGTTTGATATATTATATGCAATATCTTATCACTGAAAACTTTTGAGGGTGTGTAAGGGCACCATTAGAGTACGTACCATTGTTTCGATTACAACCATTTTCAAAATGGTTCATTCCCGGAAACTTACTTATCAATTGGCGAAAATAGTAATTAATATCCGCTTCTATCTCGTCATTACGATTTGTTTGATATATTACTTAATGTATCTTCCCATTGAAAATTGCTAGGTGGGGCCGTGAAGGTACCGTTTGTGCACGTGCTATTGAACCGATTTATATATTTGCGATTGGTTCGTGCCATAGACCATATTCAACTACTGACGAAAACAGATTTTGAAAATCTTTCATAGCCTTGGAGGAGTTAGAGTTACGGACAGACAGAAAGACAGACAGACACGTTTCCCCACACTGACAGCATAATGTTTTGTTTATTTTTGAGAGCAACAGAAATTCAACTCATTCTATCGGCGATTTTTTTCTGAATTTTCACGATATTTGCCTGGGCTTTTTATAAGATTAGCTCTCTATACATTTGGCTAATAAATTATGCAACAGACATTTTGGCAACGCTTGCGCATGCCCAGTTAAACATTATTTAGTAAAAAATGCTCATATTTCATTAAATATTTTATATTTTTATATTCTGATTGCAAATTGTTTTCCTGAAAAATGCATTGCATTGGGTTGAAAACCCTGCATGTTATAAACAAAAAACTTACGAAAAAATTTCGATGTTTTTACAGAAACCTTTATATCTCCATGAATATAGTGCTATTTTCATACAAATGAGCACAGATAAATAAAAGAAGCCTCACAATCATATATAACTGTTATAACGCATTTCACGTATTATTTTTTACAGGATGATCCTAAACATTATTTTATTGCTGGTCCCCTATCTGCCTTCGGGAGAAAACCTTCGCTGAAATATATGAGGTGTAACATGCTCTTTACACCCCTCAAATTTCAGGATAATTCATCAAGTATTTTTCTAGATATTCGACAAAACATCAAAATCAAAGGTGTTCATATAATATTTTGTCCAACTCCTGTAAATTAACAACGATTATAGATATAAAAACTTATTTATTGAAAATATTAATATCAATATACAATTTTAAAATACTTCTCAAAAATACTTAAGAAATATTTCATTTAAATAAAATCATCTTAAAATTCATTTATCAAAAATGTCAGCCTAAAATATTAATTAATAGATAAAACTTCTTCAACTTGTTAATTATAAAAATTTTAATTCAAAAAGTGAAAGCAAAGAAGAATTATTGACTGGATCATTTACTAAATATTATAAATGCATCGATCATTTTTGTACTGAACTTGTTTTTAAAGTTTCTTAATTTTGATTTTCTTTTGCATTGTTTAAGGCTTTTCTGTTCAGTATTTTTTATTAATAAATAAATAAATAAATAAATAAATAAATCCCGTGCCTGCCCTTCGACTAACCTTTCATTTGTTATACACGAGATCTTTACATAGAGCGAATCACTGTTTCGTGATTAGGTATTCTATAAAATTGATAAATCAATGTAAAAGTTCCCATATTCCTTTATCAACAAGAGTCGTCAGCGAATTTGTTCGGGTTTTCCCCGTTTGAGAACCTAGTCTATGTAGAACTTCAATCATAACTTCAAAACTATATGTTGAAACTAAAATATGAGATCAAATGCAAGTCTGTACAGTATATGAAAGGATTTAACCCCTTTAAATGTTAGAAATAGGTAACTTAAAATATTTCAGTAAAGCTGGGAATAAAGAATAAACTAGCTGTAGTAAAGAACAGAACCCCTTCTGAAATAATTTTTAAATTCAAGTAAAGAGGAATGTGTGAAGAAATTCGACCGAAAAGTTTTAGGTGTACAGAACGAGCTCAGATCATTTAATAACATTTGAAACATAAAAAATTAACAACAAATTTTAATAGCATTCCTAGGAAAAATAAAACACTTACCTCATAAACAGCGATCAACTATCAGTGATTCAAAATACACGTTATTCGGTTTCATTTGAGAAGTTAAATTTGCTTCCCGACACTGATAACACACCTCGATAACGAGTCACGCCAATGACAAGCAATCAGTCAATTATATAAGGTCATAAGGTTCAGTTGTCCAACAACTATTAAACTCTTCTTCCACTCGTCGATGTAGAATAGCATGGGTGTGGCAACAGGAAATCGAAACAGAAAGATTTCAATCATGAGCCTCTGACAAAACGCAGGCTTCCCCGTAAGCGCGAAAACAGAAACTTAAAATAGACCATAAGCAGACGAAAGTGACAAATGATGGTGAATCGGAATTGAAGTAATGAAATAAATGATTTTAACCATATTTTAGTAGACGCTGTAGAATACACACAAATACTGTAGTTAAGCTTAGTAAGCAAAAATAAATAAATAAATAAATAAATAAATAAATAAATAAATAAATAATACAACAAGGAATTGGAGATTCTCATGTTATCAATAAGTTAGGCGATTTTGCATAAACGCTCCGATAGTTAAAATTTTAATGCTAATGCTTAACGGCTTCCTTACATGCACTCCATTTATCTATCTTCCATTACTCCCTTGATGCAATCGTCACATTATCGTCGGATTATGAAGCTTGCGGGCGGCGTGAATGCTTCCGTACACTTACGGAACGTTGCTCGTACACGGAGATCCAATAAGATATGAGGAGGCAGACAACATAGTCTACCCTGCTAAGAAATCTTAGAGGCTTAAGTAACGATCTGGATCAATTTTCTATTAGAAAAGATAGCACGGTCTGCCTGAATAACGTCTGTCAATTTCAGATAAGATTCTCTGTCGATTAGCGAAAACAGGATTTAAAAAAGCTACCCATTTCCGAGAAATCGAACAATATACCGACATAGAGAATATTTTTTTACTCCAGTGAGAAAGACATGTTTTTACAGTAGAGTTTTGGTTTTTTTATTAACTTTGAGTCCACAGTTTTTATTAACTTTGCGACGTTCGCTTTACAAAACACTTTCAGTCAACGAATCACGCACGTATTGCCTTACCAATTGACATCAAAAATTTTCAAAGTACACTCTTCCCCATCCCACTCCTGTCTTAAATTGGCCGTTTTATTTGCATCAAGGCAATATATACCCAAACATTTGGTTCTTTTTAACAATATATAACCAAAAAGCCACACATTTAATATTCTAAATTTATTAATGTATATTTCTCTTACATGCAATTTCTCTCGCTATAACGAACTGCAAGGGATTGGGATATTTGTTCGTTATATCGAGCCATCGTTGTATTTAGAGGAAACTTTTCACATACAGAAATGAACTAATATACATATATGCTTCAACTTTTTAATTTTATTATTTTTAAAAATGCAAAGGCGAATGAATGTAAAGTGATACACTGTTATAAAGTTTAATATATATCATTTAAAAAATGGCACAGTAATATATAACAACATTTTGATAAAAAATGGCACAGTAATATATAACGCAGTGATAAGCGTTTTTATGAGAGAGGTACGTTTCGTTTTAGAATAACATTTCAAGGTCAACATCGGACAGAATGTGATATAGTAAATTATTTATTAATTAATGATCAATAATTCATGGAGTATAAAAACTGAAATTTAGTCTGAATCAATGCCTCATAATTCAATATTATTTTCTCTAATAATTTATATATAAAAATTCGTGGATCTAATACACAATAAAACAGTATTTATTTTAATAATATACTATTTTATTGTACTATTATTTTCTCAGTTGATTATTAATTATTTTGTTGGAGTTTACGCTATTTAAAAATTATTACTTATGTCCTAACTTAAGTTGTTGACCATAACATTTTTCAAATAACAGTACAGTGTACTGTTAAAATCTAATATACAGGGTGCGGCAGAAATAACTCGAATTTCAAACGTATATCGCGCTTGATCTCCTTGCAAGGTAACATTCCGCTCCGCCGATCCCGCATCTTGCGATTTCTATGTCGGGAACACTAGAAGAACTGAAAGCCGCCTTTTGCCAAAAAATTACGGCAATAGCACCGGAAATGACCGAGTAATGCAGCACTTCAGGGGGAGGCTTCAGAAATGCATACAAAATGAGAGTCGGCATTTGGTCGATATTGTTTCCAAAACTAAATAATAATGTATGTGACGTAAATAGTAAACACTGTTCTTCCAAGCTGTGAAATAAAATTTTGAATTACTTGAAAGCATTGTTATTTGCATTTGAAATCTGGGAGTTATTTCTGCCGCACCCTGTATATTCTATCAAATTTGAATTTTCAAATTTTCTGAAAAACAATTTTCCATATTTTATTCAGCATTTATTCAATTTAATTTCTTATAATTTTAATTAACTGCGAACATTTCGTTTATCTACGTCCACCTCCACCGCTACCTCCAACGCCGCCGCCACCTCCACCGCCACGGCCACCGAAGTGACAGGGACCACCGACAGTAGGACGATATATTTTTTTCGATGAATCATAACACAAAATAACGCTTTTGTTGAGTATCTTCGAAAATAATTCAACTGGTAATTCGTGATCATTTTCAGAAGATAGACCGAACAAGATAACAATTGCTAAACAGCAGGACAGCACCATCTCTACATACAGAAAAAAAAATAAGTATAACAGAAAAGAGATATTTAAGCATAACAGAAAAGATTAAACGTTATGATTAACAATAAGATTGATAATATCTTACTGGAATTCATCATCGATAGGGCCTTTCTTCTAGCCAGATTATGCCTGAAGTTGCTTCTCATTCATTAACCATTTCATGTGATCACGCAAAGGAGTTGGGATGGGCTGCGAGATCAAGGTTTGAAAATTTTAAAGAGCACGTCTTTAATGTGCCTACGGTGAGCGTCGTTTTGAGAAATGCTCCAATCCAGATTGCGGTATTATTCATTTCGTTTATCATCTTAACATATTTACTTATGTCGGAGCAGTATCTCCAATATTTATTTCTTATTTTGTTAATAAAAAAAATATGAAAATAAAAATTAAAAACAAAAGTATTTACATTTTTTTGAAATAAAATATTATTATAAAAAATTATTTTTTATTCTGTATTTGTGAATTTTTTAACACAAGATGTATTTTTATATGGTTACTTTCATGCTCTATTCAGAAATCGAGTAAATTTTGTTTCTAATGAGACAAAGAACGTTTGTTTAAAAATTTTGAGTTTATTTATTTTTACTTTAGAGACTGAATTTTCCAGGACTATTCTACGTGAGCTTATTTAATGAGAATATAGTTGAAATAGTTAAAGTAATTATCGTGTTCAAATTTTTTGCAACAACAGCATCACGCCTTAACCATCCTGGGAGGGTAGGCAGCACTTCTAAGAAACTTAATCACTCCAGTTAAACGACCTCACACATTCTTTTCTCTACATGCGCTTCTTGCTTCCTCACCTGCCATTCTTTTCTTCATAAAATTCGCCATTTATTAAGAGTTTCCAACCTTAAGAGCTACATCCTTTCCTCTAATTTACCCAGCCACACATTCGTTGGCCTCCTCTCCAACGTTTCCCGTCCACATGGCCTGCATACATTCGTTTAGTCAGTCGCTCATCATTCATCCGTTAATATGCCCAAACCACTTCAAAACAGACTTGCATTACATCCAACTCTGCTTAATAGAAATTAATTGTGACACTTAGAAGAGTTTAAGCCAGCTATGATGTCATTAACTTCCCCAGGAGTAGTAGGAACACAAAAAAATAGAACCCAAGTCCCGGGAAACAAGACTGCAAACAGCATCATCGATAATAGGGTCATCAACTTCAGGAGGCAATAGGACGCTAAGAAAATCAGTTAACGCTGACGGGAAAATCTCATGAACATTATTAAAAGGCGATTTATTTGGAGAGTATCCCTTGGTAAGTTTACGGAAAGCTTACCATTTGTCTTTAGCCACAATTAGGGACTGAAATAAAAAGTCGAAACATTTAGCTTTGGCTTGTCGAATTAAGCATTTAACTTTATTCGAAAAAATTTTAAACTTACTAACTTGTTCAGGCGAGGGGTTCTTACGCGATTTCAAATACAGAGCATTCTTTTTTTTAAATAAGTCCTAAAAATCTCCAGGGGCTACGGGAACAGGATATCCCAGTAGAACTACATTTAAGAAAAGCCGGCGTAAAATATCGATTCCAGCCTAGCTGGAGATGCGACAAAAATTTACTAAAACCGCATCTACATCAACAGCATCCAACAGAATAAAATTCCAATCAGTCAGGTCTAGAAAGGACTTAAAAACCGAAATTCTGTTATTAGTGACAACTCGAAAATGAGTTGGCATCGACGGTGCCCTAATAAAGGAATTGTCGTTAAAGACGACCAGAAGCGGGAAATGGTCGCTTATGTGAAAATCAAGAGAAAAACTACACAGAGGGGGGCCCAAACATGCGAAATAGCTATCAATAGCTGCATAAGATTCATGGAAACTAGAATAATGAGTGAACGATTGCGTCACAGCAGACAGACCTGAACTTAATAATGGGTCCGAAAATAAATTTAATGCAGAGGACTGTTTACTAACGTCAATGTTAAAATCCTCAATCACTATTCTATCAGACCCAAAATATTGAACGTCAAGAAAATAGAGAAGACAGGTAATCACAAAAAGGTGAAAAATTTCTCGTCGGAGGTCGATAGAACACAGAAAGCACTAGAGCACTATAATAGAAAGAATCACTCTATTATAGTGCTCTAGAAAGCACTCGTTTTAGGCCAACCTGTAAGGTCAGGACTTCAAAATCATGAATTACGATCGAACCAGAGCTCAATAATGTACAGTTATAAGAGTCTTTAACGTATACACAAGAAAGAACCGTAGTAACAGGCCTCGTAGTGAGAAATAAAAAAAATATAGGAACTAATACAAAAAAATATAGGATACTGTTTTGATGCATTATAGGCCTGTTTCCCTTTTTCGACCATCGTGAACGCTGACAAGTCACGTCGCCGTGACTGTATCCACAGCGTAAACCAATACCCTCGCGCAAAATTTTCCGCTAGAAAAAGAAAAAAGCGCTAAAATATTGAATATTGTTTAAAAGAGGGTGCCACTCTCCCTCGTCATTTCGCTTTGCTACGGGAAAACGTTACTCATGGTTCTTTCTTTCGAGTAACTGGCCACGAAACTCATGACGATGTAATAGTGCGGTTGTGATATATTTGCGATAGTAACTGACACTCCCATTTAAACACGATCCAGCTGTTATTTTGACCACCAGATGGCAAAACATCAAAGTCTGCTCCAAATAATACGATTAATCGTCCTAGCTTTTAGATCCCAGGCTAATCCCGTACTGAATGCTGGGATCGACACCTAGCTGCCGCCACTGAATTACACACAATACTTTCGGTGCTAGTCATGAATATATATGCATGTGGACATACGCCCTTTGGAAAATTAGCGATTCAAATGCAAAGGAGTTTTTTTTCCGCTGCAGTTTTTCCGTTGATTGAATTTGGGATGAATAGACATATTGGTAATGTTTCTAATGCAGTATCAGTTAGACTATTTATTAAAATATAGGAGGATACGAAATATAGGAGATATATAGGACATTTTTGAACGATTTTTTGTGGGTGTAGGATCCAGCGCACGGCCCCTGAGTTCGATAGGGTTCATATCAAGGCTTCGGAATGGCCAGTCCAGCGTTGGACCTCCCCTGCATGCTCTTCGAACCATTCTCGGGCGACATTGGAGCGAAGTGGTGGCGCATTTCCTCTTGAAAGACGGCAAGGTCGTCGGAGTGTTAAAAGGTCAAAAACGGTGGAGATGGTCTCCGAGTAGTTGACGATAACGCAGACCATTCAATGTGATTTCCAGAAGAATAAGGGAACCCATTCCATACAGGAAAACGCGCCCCAGACCATGACTGATACCTCACCGCGCTGGACCACGCCCTCTTGGCATGATGGGTCCATCGCCTCATGAGCTCTGCGCCACACCCGGTGCCTCCAATCGGCATAGAACAGATGAAACCGTAACTCCTCCGACCATACGAAGTTACACCACTGTTGCAGTTTCTATCCGATGTGACTGGTGGCAAATGTACGACCGAGTGTCCGATGACGCGGGGTTAACAGTGGTACCCGCGTAGGGCGACGGCTCCCATAGCCGAGGGCACGCATGTTTCTACGGATTGTCCACTGAAAGACGTTTCTAGCTCGTCTGTGATTTGTCGCACTGAGGCCCTCCTGACTCTGTTGACCGGTCACGGTCATCGAGGGTGGCTCGATCCCTGGTATGGTGTCTGTTGTGGACTGTTACGCCTTCCTCCAACCATTCTCGATACACTCTAGGCACAATTAAAGTGTGAAGCCGAATTCATGCACGATCGCCGAAACCGAACTTCCCATGCGTCGGGCACCCACCACTATGCCCTGTTCGAATGCCATCAACTCACGACGACGTTGCATTTCACAAGAATCAAACGCACAGCCACTTCCCACAAGGTCTCACACATAACTGTGGCCGCCGCTTAGGTCTCAGGGGGCGTGGAACATATGTGGTGTTCGATCGCGAATCAGCGATCTGCTATCACATGAGTTGTGCTATCCTTATAGGAGGTAAAAAATTCGATTTCTACTGTGAATATTTATTTATATATAAATAAACCGTAAAATAAACAAATTGCACATAATGAACCCCAATTTGTTTAATTATTTTGATACTTTTCACTTTTAACTCTCCATTTTGCGGTTCCCGATCCCATTGGGGGAGTACTTGATTACAGGATTACCTCTGATTGGTCCTTCCGAAACATCTCTCACAACCCTGACGTAATGTTTTCACATTTTCTATCAGTCTTATATGTCTATATCCCGCCACCTCATCCCCATTGTTTCAATTTTTCAACGACTTTTGTACACACATGCTGACGAAAATCGCATGGCGATCGAAATACGCATCCATGACCAAATAAAATTATATGGAAAAGTGATAATGTTTATATCTCTTTTTGTAAATGCCATAAATAATTTTGTTAAAAGAAAGTGCACGAACGGTAAGTCTATTATCGACACTCGGGTCTCTTCAGATCCTTAGGGAATGTCTTCTATCCTGTTTCCCTTTCGAGCGTTTGTCCAACGGTCATCTATAAAGTATAAAACCGACCTTTTCTGGGTGTGTTCAGCACCCGAAAAATTAAATGAAGTAACTAATAATGTAGGAAATTTTTTTTAATGATCGTTTTATTATTTAACAATCAGGGTTTTCTGCAGTATATTTTAAAAGATTCTTCAACTTTCATCATTTTTCTCCTATGATTAATGAATAAGTGTCATGTCATAGTTTGAAAAACATTTCCAAAGTTATTTGGACTTTGTATTAGACGCCTGTTGATAAAATGAATGGAAGATAAGAAACAGGATGAAAGAGATACTCCTCTTTCCTAGTATAATACTGACGTATACAAATAAAGAAAAAATAAATATTCTAAGCAAGATCGCACGATAATGATTGATAGAGAAATAATGGCAAATCAGATAGAGATGGAAAGAGAATTTGTTAGAAAGGAACGCCACAAAAATATTTACTGATATTAAATGACGGAGTGACTCTGTGATTTTAACAAGTTAAATGTGCTCTGTAAGTATTTTCATTTTTTATTTCCTTCTCCTTTTCCTAATTCATCATAGTTTTGCGCTTTGATAATTTTGGATCCTCTACATGTAGTTAAAATATTTTTTTGCGTTTACAAGTGATTTTAAATGAGCTTACTCTATTTTGTAATTGAAGAAAACGTGTTGAAGAAAGCATATGTTAAAAAGCAAATTATTATTCGCTTTTCCTTTATAAAAATGTGTAGTGCCATTTAAGAGCCTTCACTTGACAAATTTTCTGTAAAAGTAATACTGCAAAGAATTATTTAATGAGGTGAATTTATTTTGCATCTTCAGTTTTGTACATTTTATGTATTCCTGCATATAAATAAATTAATTAACAAGTTCAGAATTTAGTGATAAAAAGGGGGAGGAGCGGAGAGAGATATTATTTTCTATATGTATAGTAGTAGTAGTAGTAGTATAGTGGTATGTATAGTAGTAGTACTATAGTAGTAGTACACTGTATAGTAACAAAAGCTGATAGGAGATTATTAATATTATTAATAATCAAATATTGTTTTAATTATCCAATATAAGAATATGGGCTGCTGCAATTTTAAGTGTATTGAAATTTGTTTTTCGTCAACTTTAATGTTCAAAATAGTACATCTCGCCTCCCATTCATATTTTTACTGTTTCAAATAAAAAAACAATGATAATTAAGTAAACATTTCTGTTATGACACAGTCTCAAACAATCGATTTTTTTTCTCCATTTAATTTTATAAGAGACTGAAGTAAAAATTAAACACAAATTCAAAACACAATATTCAGGGTGTCCAAAAAGTCTGGTAACATGGCAGATATCTCAAAGCTGCCAGGTAGGCGAGATCTGACGAGTGTGGTTTATAGGTAATAGGGGGGTGGGAAATTCATTGCCGCACTCAAATTTGACTTTGACCTCCAAATTTAAGGTCATCCATTTGCTAACTCGGAAACTATTAAAGGCAGAGAAAAATTTCCAATTGCTACTCTGTAGAGCAACACCACATTAGTCTAAAAACAATTTTTAATCACACTCTTCCCCTTGAAAGATTTTGAGAAAATGGGCGACAGTCACTCAAGGTCACCTTGGGCTGACCAAGTTGGCTGAGGTTTCTAACACATTTGAATTACAGTGAAGCACACAGTTTGGAATTTTCTTTCCTTGACTGACTCTTTCTCGCCCATTTTCTCAAAATCTTTCAAGGGGAAGGGTGTGATTAAAAATTGTTTTTAGACTAATGTAGTGTTGCTCTACAGGGTAACAATTGGAAAATTTTCTCTATCTTTAATAGTTTTCGAGTTAGCAAATGGATGACCTTAAATTTGGGGTCAAAGTCAAATTTGAGTGCGGCAATGAATTCCCCCCTCCCCTATTACCTATAAACCACACGCTCATCAGATCTCGCCTACCTGGCAGCTTTGAGATATCTGCCATGTTACCAGACTTTTTGGACACCCTGTATAATGAACATTATACTCCAAACAAATCAAGTC
The DNA here is from genome assembly GCA_023313115.1 of Rhysida immarginata. Taxonomy (NCBI): domain Eukaryota; kingdom Metazoa; phylum Arthropoda; class Chilopoda; order Scolopendromorpha; family Scolopendridae; genus Rhysida; species Rhysida immarginata. The sequence goes on along the minus strand of JAHWFO010006055.1, from coordinate 92,248 downwards.
TGATGGAATTTTTACGTCCCAATTAATAAAGAATTATGATGAGATTCCACACTTAAAAGTTGGTTGGTTGGTTTATTAGAATTTTTGGCGTTGCCCAAGACTCACAAACCTGGCAACAAGATGAGACCAATCGTCTCAAACATCGACTCTCCGATGTACCGGGTCTCTAAGCTTGTAGCCCAATTTCTAAAAACTTTACATTTTCGTGCACACTTTTTGCCAAACTTTCATGATTTTCACCGAAAGTCATTTTGCGCCTTTTACTCCAGTTATATTTGTACGCAGCCCGGGACAAACACAAACATTCATGCCCACGCGGGATTCGAACCATGATTAGGCCACACATGCAGGCTATAAAGCTCGATTACATGCAATGGTGAAGGGTTTCAATTATTTGAAGATGCAAATGGGAAAAAAATTGAACAACTCTTATTTGATATCTTATGATTTTCAAACATTATCTTTGTACTGGCGACTCAAATTTATTTCGACGTTATGGGAGAATAACTGACATCACGGAATACCTTCGTATTTACTGAATACTTTATTCAAAGCTCAATTCATCTGCTGATAAATATTTTTAATTTTTTTTTCTTTTCATTAATAAAAATGATTAATAATAGAAATAAGTGGAATAAATAAGATAATGGAAATAGAGCATCCCAGGAAAATGAAAAAAAAAAAATATATTCCACAATAATGATAATTATGCATTACATAATGATGCCGATTGCTAAGGAAGAAGAATTTTATATAAAACAAAAAAAAATTGATGGCTGTTTTAATGGCAGTAGTCCAAAGCAGGATTTTTAGACATAAATATTAATTGCGTGAAAAAAAGTTTATATTCAAAGCGCAAAATATCGTAGAGGTAACAGAGAATTTATAAGTGGAGGGTAAAACGCCATTCGCGCTCTGGCCTCCCCTAACACGGCCAACTGAGTAACACTGAAATTATTTATTTTTTAATAAATAATGCTCGTCTTCCCATCAGAGATATTGAACTTTCCCGTGTTAAACAGAAGCAGTATGAACGTTTAAAATCTCAATGTTTACGTTCAAAACTAAGTGTCAATAGTCGATGAGTTAAATTCTCTCTCTTTTAATTCAATGTGAAATTCGCTCACATGACAACGTTCCATGTTTTTTCCTGATGAATATCGTAGAGTAAGAAGGAAAGTCAGAAAACTACGTACTGTAGACGCATCTCTCGAAGGTAAAAATCGCTCCTATGTTATCAATTCTCCTTGACAATGAGTAAAAAGTATGCTAATGCTCAACAACATGATATGCTAATGTTATTATATATATCAACTTTTTACTTCCTTGTACTAAGTAAAGGAAGTATTGTAATCGCGAAAAATTTCGGTTTTCAGATTTCAACGGAAATATACATTTTGACCATCCCTGAATCCATTTTAACTAGTTTCGGCGTGACGTCTGTACGTACGTACCTATGTATCTCGCCTAACTCAAAAACGATTAGCTGTATAATGTTAAATTTTGTAGTTAGGACTGTTGTACCATCTAGTTGTGCACCTCCCCTTTTCATTGTAATCGACTGGGCCAAAAATGTGTATTTGTGGTCTCCACAATAGATTTTCTTACATGTCTATGGAGTGTTGTTTGCGTGGAGCAATTTGTGACGTCGGCGTTTGATTGTTGGACAGCGTATAGTCGTGACCACCGAGAGAGAAGGCCTTCCATTGAAACTTAATACCAATGACGTATATTAAAGATAGACACCGAATCCTATTGTTGTAACTTGAAGCAAATTGGGAAGCTCCATGCCCATAACTGTCATGGCCGAAAGTGAGTGAAGATAATGCAAAAGACATGGCTAAACAGAAGAGTAACTGATTAATAATTCTTTCACACGCCGATCACGGAGTGATAAGTTTATCTTTTCGTTTACTTTGCATTTGAAGTATTTTATTATATTTTATAAACAATTTTTCGATCATGGTTTCAATTTCAATTTCGTTTCGATTGTCTTTCAGTTACGTATTTTCATTTTAGTTACGTATTTTTGATTTATTTTTGTGGAAAATGATTCCTGATCCTTTTTCTTGTTTGTTTGTACAGTTGTACTCAGTTTAACTTTGAGGAATGGTTTTGAATTAATTATTTCTCGGGCCCAAAATCTTCAAAAACAAAGCAGCCAGACAGCTGATTACTCCACGGCTCACTCCTGCCCAGAACTATCATGGCTCAATCAACACCTTCTAAAGAGAAAGCCTCTGCACGGAAACCGTTATACATTGTTACATCATCATAGTAGTGCAAATTCAGGGCTTATTATTGGTAGAAATACGAATAACAATGCACTACTATGATGATGTAACAATGTACGACGTTTCCGTGCACAGGCTTTCTCTTTAGGAGGTGTTGGCTCAATTTGCTTCGCTGTTAACAATAGGATTCGGAGTCTATCTTTAATATACGTCATTGCTTAATACATTGTTGGTTGAAATACGAATAACAATGCACTATCTGTGATGATGTAACAATGAATTACGTTAGAATGCGGAGTCCTTCCACAGATTTCTTATTACACAGATGCGACATTCAATTGTTAGGAATGGAAACTGGAAAGCTCATTGTTTTGACTTCATCTATTATAGCAATGCCCCTGACTTTCGCTGGGTGCGCTACAATCGATGACTAAACTAAATTATCGTATTCAATAAAAATCATGAGTTATGCAATTTCAACCACATAAAAAAGTATAACACATCTTTTTGGAAGTTTACATACGGAATTCTTTATTAGACATCTAAATACATGTAAGAACGAATGTTCTCAAACAGCGCACCCAGCGAAAGTCAGGGGCATTGCTACAATCGATGACGTGAAAACAATGAGCCATCCAGTTTCCACTTTAACAATTGAACTAACAATTGAATGTCGCATCTGTGTAATAAGTAATCTGTGGTCCTTCTCTCTCTGTGATTATTATGATTTTAATAGTTCTTTCTGTTATCTTTACCGAAGGCATTGTTAAAGTCTTTACAGACGCGGTCATGTAAACAAAGGCTTCGTTTCCCTTTAAATCAGGCTTCGTTTCCGTTTAAATCAGGTTTAACTTTAAAAATACTACAGATCCAATAGGACAAACACCAAATTTACAAAAAAGTTAACCTACACGTAATACTAAAGTACAATAAGAACTCAGCAAGAAATAGCAAGAGATAGATCTGGTCGATTCAGTCCTAATTAATTTAATAATAGCAAGATAAAGAAGTCAGGTCATTATTTGTTTTTTCAGCCGTGACCGAAATTGAGAATATGGCGCCAAGAGACGGAATGTTGGTGGTAATTTGGCCTAGGCCGACATACGACACACTCCTTCTTCTATATTTAAATTTAGTTACAGGAAGATATATATCACACACGCCTGTCTGGTAGGGTAATTGTGCCGCTCTTGATTTAGCAGCTTTATTTACTGTATCATAATCTGAAGACACCGGGTCCAAAAGTCGAAACCAGTTTCTCTCTAAATTAATAAATATGTATTGTAAAGCGTTTATCTCTTTTACGACTATGCTATTTTATTAATCCATATTACATCAGATTTGAATTTTCATAGGAGTTGTAATAAGAGGGAATTCAAAATCTTGTACATAAATGAGCAGAGCTGTATGGTATAAATTTGATCTATTGTGAAGATGCCTAGTATAGAAACATAATGAGAAACTGAAGAACCTTTAGGGACATTCAATAGGATTCTGAGGAACTACTTCTGAAGCTTCCTAACTCTGGATAAGTTATAAGGTAAAATGGAACCCCAAAATAACCTATATTGGTAATCCTCCTCTACAGAGTGTCTCAGAGATGTATACACTCTTTGAAACGTTATAGCGCAGCAACGAAATGGGATAGAAATTTAAGGTTTATTGTGTATGATCCAGATGGCACTGGAAAAGCATAGCTAAACGGTCATTGTTGTTCATTTGTTTATAACCAAAATGGCGGTGAGACTTTCATTCTATGAACGTAAGTGGATACTGAAGTGTTATTAGAAAGTGGAGAATATTGTCGAGGTTCAACGAGGTTGGTGAGTTGAATTTGGTACACCACTGCCAACAAGGGTAACAATAACAAAACTCCGAGACAATCACAGATGGATAGGAGAAGAGGAAGTTCTATGGAGTTCCTTCCTCGATCTCCCGATTTAACCTTTCTCGACTTTTACCGTTGGGGAACTTCAAAGAACACGGTGTATGCCACAAACGTACAAACACTGACGGAATTAAGAGATCAGATGGAACATTCTATCAATGATATCAATCCATTAGCTACAATCCAGTCGGTATGTGGCTCTATTCGACGTCAGTGTTGGGAGTGTACTGTGGCAGAAGGTGACATTTTAAACAAGTACAGTCTAGTGGATAAAGGTTTAGACTTAAGTCATAGTTGAGCACGTGAATAGTACATCCCAAGCGTATACCTCCTACCCTATTTTCATTCAGGAAGGACAGATCCAGTCCTATCTGCCTTGACTCTCAGTAAAAGTACCTGATTTGCAACCGATCATCATCCGGTAGGCTCAGTTCCTACAGAGCAGGTAAAAACCTTTTTGCACCCGACTGTACGGGCTTAAGGAAGTTTAAAGAATAAAATACAATAAACCTTATATTTCTACCTAATTTCGTTGCTGAGTTATAGCGTTTCAAAGAGCGTATACATCAATTTGGGACAGCCTGTTTATAAAATTCTCTGTATGTCTGTCATTCCAAAATGCCCGGACCAATCTTGATGAAATTTTGCATGGCAATTCAGGTTGACCCAGGGAAGGTTTTAGGCAGGGATTTCTCGCGAGACACGTTAGCTATGGGATAGCTTCAACGCTAGCTTGGCTTTTCAAGCTAAACTTTTCAAGCCATATTTTTCTAGCAAGTAGAATTTGCTTCAAAGCTCAAGCTTCGCTTTAAAGCTCAAGCGGGAACGCACCTTAAGAAGATCAGGTAATTTTCAATGCCATGGCCTGTCTTTTTCGTTAGCTACGATGTTTGCCTTTATGATTCACGTTTTAAGGAAGATAGCTATAAAAAGTAATAAATAAATAAATAAATAAATAAAAATCATTAATATTTCTTTTTTTATTAAAATCTATGAAGAGATGTAAGAAATTTTTATAAAACAAATAAGAAAATATACAACTTTTAGGGCGTGCAGCTGTTCAAACTTTTTCTGAAAAAGTGAAGGTACTTTCCCTAATGAGCTAATAACTAGAGAAAATTCATTTTTCATATAGTTTTTGTAATGTAATAACTTCCTTTAGAGAAGTTATAGATAATGTTTATCAACCATATTAAAAAATTATAAAGATCTCAACTGATTGTGTGAGAGGGCAATATTTGTAAAAATTAATTTACAGAGCAATGATCCTGGGTATGCTCAAAATGAACAATCATCGTTAATAATATAAACAACTATTTCAAATTGTAGTACTAATATTATTATTCATGAAGCTAATACCGTAAAAGAAAATATTGAATTAAATTCGATTGAACTTTTAAATTCAGATGAAGCAATTTTACATATTGCTGTTAGAAAACTGCCGGAGATTCATAAAATAAATGTACGTTGTCTAAAGAAAATTTTTGTAATTGTTTAGAAATGTTATTTTTAGCATACGAAGACTTTGTGGAAATGACAAAACGGTAATACAGTTCTAAAGTCTCATCCTATTGATTTACATCGAAAGAAAAAAAAATTATGATGTTTTAAGAGAAAATTTCTCAGTAGTGAAAACAGAAGGTGATGTCATGTCTATTCCGTTCGTTATCGTTTTGTTTATTTGGGATACAAGAATTACATAAGTGCTTTAGAATGTTATTTTGTTATAGTTTTTACAAAAATTGCTTATACTTTGAACACCCTGACAGAATAACTTTTTTATTCGAATATGCAAGTGTAATACAATTAATAAATAATACTGCAACATTAAAACTTGGGGAAATGAAGCGCATACAAAAGCGATTGCAATTGCATCTACAAGAGATATTTATGTTTATAAAGAAATAATAGGTGACGACATGAGTAAAAGAAAGACTTTAAGGGAATAACAAGTTAGATGTGATTCATGACTTTTGAATAAAAATCATTTCTTGTTTACAAAAAATACTTTCAACATTGGGTTATAAGGTAAAAAAATAAATAAAAATAAAATTTTTTCCTGGTCCCCCTTTTGAGATATTTAACCTTGAAATCAGCAAAAATGAAACATTTCTCAAATTTGAGCTCAGATAAAAGAGGAACGGTGCCAAATCCAAATATTTTTTCTGTATAGGTAATAACTACCCTACCCATAGGATTCACAAAAAAATTTATAACTTTTAATTCCATTTCCCAGTCATCTTAATATGTCGTCAAAAATGAGAATTTCGCTCGCGAATACTGCTGATTTCAAAGTCGATTAAATCAAGTATCGAGAAAATTTTCAAACATCTCTATATTTTCTGAAATCTTCTGAAAGAGAACTTTTTATTCTATACTGGAGTAAAATGGTAGCCACTTTTCAAACAATGCGTCTAGAACCAATATGGCAGAAGATCCAATAAAATAAAAATAAAATAAAATAAAAATTGTTTTGTAACTTTCAGTGATAGGGTTATTCCAGTGACCTCCACTCTAGTGGTGCCTTCGCGCCGCCATATTGGGATTGGCAAGAAACAGCTGATCGCCCGAGGCAACGCATGTGAATCAATCGGTTTCGTTTGGTTTGTTTGGTTTAACGTCCTTTTCAACTTCTCTGGTCATTTCAGGACAAGGTCAAATTTTGCCTCGCAAGGGTTCTTTAACGTGCAACCGGCAAACGACTACACGGGACCAACATCTTTACGTCCCTTCCGAAGGAAGTGCGTGATCTCAGGATTTTCTCCCTGGAAAAATCCTCGTCGTCCTCGCCCGGAATCGAACCCGCGTCCTCGGGCATCAGAGACGATCACGCAACCACTGAGCTAGCGAGGCCTATGTGAAACAATCGCAAACAATTGCTTATTACAATATGTGGATTAATAAATTGATTATTTTATTGAACTGAGAATTATTTCTTCCTTTTCTTTTAATTTAAAATTTTAAAATATTTGTCTTTTAAAAATTCGTTAGGCATTGAATAGCTATTTGGAGTCATTAAAAGTATACGTTATCGTTAGGTAATGCAATAAAGTTTTTTAAAAAAAATCAGAAAACAGGTTATGCTTACTAATACTACAAAAACAGCTGAAATTACATTGAGAATTTATGGCGCCTTAGGTTTTTGCCAATCGTAACATGGCGAATGCTGCACTTCCGCTGGCACCAGTAGCACTCAGCAAAATGAATAGGGCACTGCCAGTCTCTTTCTTTCATTTGTCTCTGAGTTACCATAAAAAAGAACAACTGAAAGAAACAAAAAATAAGAAAAAATCTAAAATGGTCGAGCAACTGCACCTGGTCGAGTTCTCGTGGAATGACTCCAATGACAATGAATTAATGTCTTTAAAGCATATATCCATACTATGTACAGCCGGGTGCATAAAGGTTTTTACCTAAGTCAAAATTGTTCGGCTTCCTTACAATACTTTAATAACTTAAAATAATCAGTTTTTAAAGCTCTTTGGATTTCGGATTGGATTTCCAGCTCGCATCTCCCTCTTCCAGGAGACTAGTCGTATGGGATGAAAGGATGATGATGAAAATAGCAAACACACACATCCATGCCCTTGGCGGGATTCGAACCCGCAACTCGCTGGTTACGAGAGCGGCAAGACCTGCGCCTCAACGCTCTCGGCCACCGAGCCGGCTTTTAAAGCTCTTTCTAACGATATAACATTTAACAGAACATTTTCAGAGTTTTTCAGTAGTCACAAGGAAACGTCATAAAATGATCAAGGCAGGATTTTCTTTCTGCAAATCTTCAGTTTATTTAATTCAAAACAACGACTGAATATTGTCTCATCACAACAATCCCTGGCTTCTGATGGATTGTCGTAACTTTCTTTGTATTTTACATATGTAAATTATTCTTAACCCGGGAGTTACTAGCGCTATGAGCATTTCTCTCACGGCCTGGAATTATAAGCAATAATTTCGTTTGTAGAAATGATTCATCATCCTGGCGCCCTCTAGCTGAATTTTGTAATGTACTCTATCAACTAATATCAGTAGTTTGTCTGTCTGATGTATATATGCTCTCTGAGAGCTCGTTTATTGGCCGACGTCATCTGGTGTGAGAAATTTGCTCATCACGCGAGCTCTCGCGTTTTAAGTTGTTTGGAAACGCGTGAGTGATTTGCTCATCGTGCTAGTTCTCACATTGCTTTTTCTTTGTTCAGGTAATTATCACAGTTCATCATTTATATGATTAAAGATATTTATATATAGGATATTTCGATTATTTCTGAATATAGTATGATGTCTCGAGGTCAAAATTAGCTGAGTTGGGCCGGCAGACATATTTGCAAAGACGTAATGCAATTCCATCGTGGACAACAGTTGAAATACCAGATGATGTGGTTGACTTAGAATAGGAAATTGTATTTTAATAAAAATATTATATTATAATATTTTTCTTATGTATTTTATGTTTATAATCACAAAATAAGTAAAAACATGCTTTAAATCATTAATAAATGAGGTGTGAGAGAAACGCTCACACGCGAGTATTCAAGTGAGGATGTGAGGCGCGAGTACTGCCGGGTTAAAAAATACTCTCATTGCAGAGGACGTGAGTGAAACAACCATGTTGGCGTTTGTTCATACGAAACGTCATAATTGCCTATTTTTTTGTATAGGTACGTGATGTTTGTTTAGTCTTGCTTTTCCGTGATTTGAATGAACGCATGTTCTGCATACACAGAGAAAATAAAAAATAAGGAAAAATTATTCGGTTGGGGATAGTCAGAGACAAATGAAGAAAGAGACTGGCAGTGACTGGCAGAGACTGGCAGTGAATCCCTTCGCGCCGCCATTATGGGATTGGCAAGAAACGCTGATCGCTGGGAGGCAATGCATATGAATCAATCGCAAACAATTATTTTTTATAATATCTACCTAAGATATCTGGATGAATTTATTATGGGACCACCAGAAAAACTTGCTCTATTAAACAAAAATTAATCATCCAAATCGGCCCATCCGATAAAAAGTTATTTGGTGATAAATAAAGTTATTCTTAAACATAAAACCAAAAAAAAAAAAAAAAGTTTAAATGGAAAAGGAGTAAGAGATTGTATTAAACAATTTATTAGGAAAATTCTCCTTTATAAATTATAATTTGAAAGTTAATAAAATAAAATATACACTTCACTAATTATAATCCAAATTATTGTTGATTAATACGAGATGTACAAATTATAATCTCTCCCTTCTAATAACTAACTGGACCACATTCTCATACATATTGGTCAAATCGTTTTTTTAAAAAGATCCAATACTTCAGTTCACAAGTAATTATATTATTAGTTAATTGCTTATTACAATATTTGGATTAATAAATTATTTTATTGAACTGAGAATTATTTCTTCCTTTTCGTTTTTTGTTTAAAAAAAACAATTAAGGTACCTTTTCAAGAGTATTTTAGGTTACCATATTTTCTTTTAATTTAAAATATTTTAAATCAGTTATCTAATATTTGATCCATATGATAGGTTTGTTTATCGATAGCAATTAAACTTTTAAATATCCTTCCAGTTTAAATGTCTTGCCTTTATAAATATTCCATTATTATGAGATTAACAAAAATTAAAAAAAAATTGTTGCAGGAAATTGGAAGCAGTATATTTCCTGTTTCCATTCTAACAATTACGCGCAACATGTGCCGGCACATGTTCCGCGTTATGTGCCACAGATTAATGAGAAAAACACAGATATGCCACCCGAATAGGCGTTTTGTTAGGTGTGCAGTTCGTTATCCCGCCCAATTGCTGGCAAAATCTAGCCCAAAAGGAGCCCAACTTATCTTGTGACAGTGTTGCCAAGTTTTTTTTCCGAATGTTGCCACTAGACTGCGCACGATTTCCCACCAGAAACCACCAGATTTCAGAAAATAACCACTTAAAAAAAAATTGAAAAATTTTTAATGCTTATAATCAGAATGGAAGCTCTATTTTTATACTGGATAAAAACATCGATTATTTAAGGAAACCGTGAGTAGAAAACAATGACCCAGTCAATGCAATGACAAAAAAAACCAACAAAAAAAACAATAACAAATACAATAAAAAATCTACAATAAATGTACAAATTGAACATTACAATTTGGAAAGTCTAAACGTTCATTGTGTTTTGAAAAGGAAGTGAAATTATTTTTCAAAACATCGAAATATTCGGTCCCGAGTAATAGGCGCCAGCACCAGAGCGCGTTCAGCAGTCATCACGTGACCGCTGCAAAGTTGGCTGCATTTGCATTGCTAAACCATGGCCTCCTCTAACTCCTCCATTGCTAACAAAGTAGTTAGAGGAGGCCATGGCTAAACACACCATATGCCTCATTTATACCCCACTGATAAAAATAGTTTCTCACCAGAATTCCCATTGAAAAATATTTCCCACTTTTTTACCACCAGATCTGGTGGGAAAACCACCGTCCTATCTCATTGATCGTGTCCAGAATGGGGTTCTTTTCGAAGTTTAGTTGATAATCAAATTTTGATTATTAAGAACCATTTCTTTCTCTTCTTTTATATGTTTTGTTATTATTAGAGCTTCATGTGTAAGTATTTTTTCTATTTCCCGCCCAAAATCCTCCTAACCTGCCCAACGAATTTTTTTCCAGCCCAACAGATAAAAAAGTGGCCCAATTGGGCGGTTTCTAGCCCAACCTGGCAACCCTACGCCTAAACCTAGCGGTGCATGCGGTAAACTTCTATTGCTATTCAGATTATCCGTTTTTTTTCAATTGTTTACTTGTTGATTAATTTAACTTCAATAACTGCAAAAGAAGTTTGTCAAAAAAAAATTGTTCATCGGCTACGGCAATATGCTTAGAAACAATAATCAATATGAAATGACACTGATTGTTATTCATGCTTGTAGTGTGCACTGCATTCCGCAGATAGGCTTGTGCTCTTCGTCTCATTTCTGTAATGGTGATCGTAATTTTCTAGGTCTCCTGATGATAAGGAGGTGACTATAGACATTTACTATCGAATTCACTTAGCTTATACTACACATAAAGTCAAAAAATAATAACATAGTCTATTCTCAATTACCCTACATGTTTATGATTTTGTTAATACCTTAGAACATTAAAAGGCCTATTTTTATGCTCGAAGATTACTATGCACCCTCAGATTTTGCGATTTGATCCTTTGGCTGACTTACCATTGCATGTAAGATTAGATTTGTTATCTTACATTATGTTACATTTTTTGCATTGCAGTATGGAGTAATGACGAACCGAATCGGAGACGAATTGAATGTGACGAGCTGAATGTGTCAAGACGACTAAGTGACAAAATGATCTTGGGACGAAGTGAATGTGACCAAAAGTGACTATGACGAAATGAAGTGCGATGACCAGGACCCCTCTTTAAAACTTAAAAATGGAGGGGTGGTTTCTAGAGGGGGGTTAAAGATTTTCCACATCATAGCCACGTGGGAGTATAAAAAAATGCTATTTTTGGCCACATGGTTATGGATGCTCCAATAGCAAATAAGTTCATTCGTTTTTTTCGCTTCAACGCAAGTTTCATGTAAGTTAGCTATCGCATGCTCAGTGCTAATATACAAATCGAATGCACAATTGAAAGTGCTATATGCAAATCGAATGTTTTACATTATGTGTCTGTGAAGTTGAACTCGGCTAGCAACAGTATTATGCATGCTGCACAGCTGTGAATATGGAAGGAAATAAGTTGCATTATCGTCTTATTTTGATATTGTAACCTGTGTCGCACTGCCTTACACGTCAGGTGTCAATGTAACCCTTTGACCCCACTAAGTACAATAACAATCATCAACAAAGGTTGGGTTCTTTAAAAAAGAGGGCAGGTTGTGTCTTATCTATTCAAATAAGTTAGGCGAATTTGAGAATCAAGTAAATTTATTTTTATTCAAAGATAAATAAACACCAAAGAGAAACAAATAAAATTCAGCACTTAACCTACGGAAAGAAAGGACAGATCTTAAAACAAAAGGAAGGAAGTTAATTCTATAAATCCCCAATTACTTAAATCTATGATAACATGCAAATATTCAATAAATGTATTAACAAAGTTCTAGTTCTTTCAACTACTCTGAGAATAAACGAATCCTTTAAGGCTCATTTTAAAATAGCTCACTTAAATTGCTATTCCTCCTTGTTATTCACACACATGTCTTGACTATTTATGAATCTTATTAATCACTTATTAATCAATGCGTTTCACTTTACTTACAGTTATGTAGTATCAAAACGTCTGCAAATTTGTAATCACATATATTCCACTTTATAGCACTTAGCACATTTCTTTATCAACAGGCCATTATATTTCACTAAATATACATCACCTTGAAGCACAAAAACACACCTTAGAATGATCTGGATCAATCAGTGAGTCCACTGGATGGCTCAGATTGTCCCCACTAAGATCGACAGAAGATTCAAAATACGCCGTTGTCTTCTTTTCACAATGATAGGCACTTGACCATGATGATCCCTCGCAATAGCCTTTTCCTTTAACTCACAAAGCCGTGAAGAATGTTGAGGTTC
>JAHWFO010006055.1:30770-74568 GCA_023313115.1 Rhysida immarginata | reverse complement strand
TCTATCTCGTCATTACGATTTGTTTGATATATTACTCAATATTTCTTCCCATTGAAAATTGCTGGGCGGGAAAATAGAGGTACCATTTGTGCACGTGCCAATGAACCGATTTAGATAATATTTGTAACTGGTTCGTGCCATGAACCATATTCATCGACTGACGAAAACAGATTTTGAAAATCTTTCATAACCTCGGAGGAGTTTGAGTTACAGACAGACAGACAGACAGACAGACAGACACGTTTCCCCACACTGATAGCATAAAGCACCTTTCGGTACTTAATAATCAACGACAGTATGCCAAAACCATCCAAAAAATTTTTAAAATTTATTATTTAACTAGATGGATCCCGTCAAAATTTGACGGAGAACAACCCATCTTATTATTAATCCCCATATCTCTTTAATTAAAAAATAATAAAATAAAAAATTGTCAGAGCAACAAATAGAATAAACCATTAAGGAATGACATAACCAAGTACCGAAAGGTTAAACTAAACCATTCGCGGAACTATATTTTTAAACCGCCCTATGTTAACATTGGAAGTTTCTAATGGACCATTATGATACCATTAAACCCCGTACCTTTGAAATAATTTCAACTATCATTAATTTTCCGTTATATTCATTCATGACACATCATTCCAAGTCGTTTGATATATTACATGCCATATTTTAGCATTGAAAGTTCCAATGAACCATCATGGTTCCACTAAACCAGGTTCCTTGAAACCAATTTGGATTATCATGAATTTTACGTTATAATCATTCATGGCACCTTATTCCAAATCGTTTGATATATTACATGCCATATTTTGGTACTGAAAGTTCCAATGAACCATAATGGTTCCACTAAACCAGAATGGTTCCACTAAACCAGGTTCCTTGAAACCAATTTGGACTATCATTACTTTTACGTGATATTCATTTATGATACATCATCACAATTTGTTTGATATATTACATGCCATATCTTATCATTGAAAATTTTTGAAGGTGTCATAAAGGTACCATTAGTGCACGTGCCAATGTTTCGATTGCAACAATTTTCAAAATTGTTCATTTCCTGAACCATATTTATTGGCCGAAATAGTAATTTATATTCGCTTGTATCTCGTCATTAAGATTTGTTTGACATATTACTTAATATATCTGTCCATTGAAAATTGCTAGGTGGGGTCGTGATGGTACCATTTGTGGACGTGCTAATGAACCGATTTAGATAAAATTTATGATTTTTTCATGGCATGTACCATATTCATCGACTGACAAAAATAGTAATGAATAACCGCATCTATCTCGTCATTACGATTTGTTTGATATATTACTCAATATTTCTTCCCATTGAAAATTGCTGGGCGGGAAAGTAGAGGTACCATTTGTGCACGTGCCAATGAACCGATTTAGATAATATTTGTAACTGGTTCGTGCCATGTACCATATTCATCGACTGACGAAAACAGATTTTGAAAATCTTTCATAACCTCGGAGGAGTTTGAGTTACAGACAGACAGACAGACAGACGGACAGACAGACAGACAGACAGACGGACAGACACGTTTCCCCACACTGATAGCATAAAGCACCTTTCGGTACTTAATAATCATTATGCACAAAAAAAATAGAATAATCAGAGCTTAAATATCTCATTATGCTCAAAGAATAAGAAATGAGTTAATATATCAAATCAAAATAGCTTTAAACTAAATTTCTCTGAAAGTATTAAACTGAGACAAAGTGTCAGCGGATAAAATGATCAGTTTTTAAAGCTCTTTTTAACGATATAACATTTAACATAACATTTTCAGAGTGTTTCATAAGGAAACACTCATAAAATTCAGTCACAAGGAAACGTCATAAAATGATCAAGGCAGGATTTTCTTTCTGCAAATCTTCAGTTTATTTAATTCAATACAATGACTGAATATTGTCTCATTACAACAATCCCTGGCTTCTGATGGATTGTCGTAACTTTCTTTGTATTTTACACATGTAAATTATTCTTAACTCGGGAGTACTAGCGCTATGAGCATTTCTCTGACGGCCTGGAATTATAAGCAATAATTTCGTTTGTAGAAATGATTCATCATCCTGGCGCCCACTAGCTGAGTTTTGTAATGTATTCTATCAACTAATATCAGTAGTTTGTCTGTCTGATGTATATATGCTCTCTGAGAGCTCGTTTATTGGCCGACGTCATCTGGTGTGAGAAATTTGCTCATCACGCGAGCTCTCGCGTTTTAAGTTGTTTGGAAACGCGTGAGTGATTTGCTCATCGTGCTAGTTCTCACATTGCTTTTTCTTTGTTCAGGTAATTATGGCTATTTTTACAGTTCATCATTTATATGATTAAAGATATTTATATATAGGATATTTCGATTATTTCTGAATATAGTATGATGTCTCGTCATCAAAAATTAGCTGAGTTGGGCCGGCAGACATATTTGCAAAGACGTAATGCAATTCCATCGTGAACAACAGTTGAAATACCAGATGATGTGGTTGACTTAGAATAGGAAATTGTATTTTAATAAAAATATTATAATATATTTTATTATATATATATAATAATATATAATATGTATTTTATGTTTAGAATCACAAAATAAGTAAAAACATGCTTTAAATCATTAATAAATGAGGTGAGAGAGAAACGCTCACACGCGAGTATTCAAGTGAGGATGTGAGGCGCGAGTACTGCCGGGTGAAAAAATACTCTCATTGCAGAGGACGTGAGTGAAACAACCATGTTGGCGTTTGTTCATACGAAACGTCATAATTGCCTATTTTTTTGTATAGGTACGTGATGTTTGTTTAGTCTTGCTTTTCCGTGATTTGAATGAACGCATGTTCTGCATACACAGAGAAAATAAAAAATAAGGAAAAATTATTCGGTTGGGGATAGTCAGAGACAAATGAAGAAAGAGACTGGCAGTGACCTCCCCTCTAGTGGTGCCTTCGCGCCGCCATTATGGGATTGGCAAGAAACGCTGACCGCTAGGAGGCAATGCATGTGAATCAATCGCAAACGGTTATTTTTTATAATATCTATCTAAGATATCTGGATGAATTTATTATGGGACCACCAGAAAAACTTGCTCTATTAAACAAAAAGTAATCATCCAAATCGGCTCATCCGATAAAAAGTTATTTGGTGATAAATAAAGTTATTCTTAAACATAAATTAAAAAAAAATAGTTTAAATGGAAAAGGAGGAAGAGATTATATTAAACAATTAACAAGGAAAATTCTCCTTTATAAATTATAATTTGAAAGTTAATAAAATAAAATATACAGTTCACTAATTATAATCCAAATTATTGTCGATTTGCATGAGATGTACAAATTATAATCTCCCCCTTCTAATAACTAACTGGACCACATTCTCATACATATTGGTCAAATCGTTTTTTTAAAAAGATCCAATACTTAAGTTCACAAGTAATTATATTATTAGTTAATTGCTTATTACAATATTTGGATTAATAAATTATTTTATTGAACTGAGAATTATTTCTTCCTTTTCGTTTTTTGTTTAAAAAAAACAACTAAGGTACCTTTTCAAGAGTATTTTAGGTTACCATATTTTCTTTTAATTTAAAATATTTTAAATCAATTAGCTAATGTTTGATCCATATGATAGGTTTGTTTATCGATAGCAATTAAACTTTTAAATATCCTTCCAGTTTAAATGTCTTGCCTTTACAAATATTCCATTATTATGAGATTAACAAAAATTTAAAAAAAAATTGTTGCAGGAAATTGGAAGCAGTATATTTCCTGTTTTCCATTCTAACAATTACGCGCAACATGTGCCGGCACATGTTCCGCGTCATGTGTTTGGACCTTGTCAGAATGGAAACCCGCCTTCAGGAGAATCGACACATTCAACTCGTCCCAGAATCATTTTGCTACTTAAGGCTGGTTTCCATTCTGACAAGTTCCAGGCACATGACGCGGAACATGTGCTGGCACATGTTGCGCGTAATTGTTCTACAATTCTACTGTTCGACATCTGCGTTTTCTAGTTGCAGATACAGTTTTTGCCAGTTTACTGTGCAGAGTGATTTGGTGTTCAAATATGGACAACGTGTGCCACAGTCGCTTGGCACATTTCTGTCTCCGGCACTTGTGCCGCAACATGATGCAGACTGTTTCCATTTCAACAAATTTCGGGAACATGTGCCAGCACATGACGCACAACATGTTGCCGGATAAATTTGTACTACTAAAATTTATAACATAAACTACCCATCAATAAATTCAATACTTCAATTCACCTAAGAATCCAAAGACTAACCTCAAATGTATTTAAATACAACCCAAAAGACAGTCTCATCCTGTCACAGTCTCCTGCTGTTTCACAATTGTATAGCCTCCTTTTTTATCCAATATTATAATTACAAAATCTATCAACACTATAGATTCTCATTATAAAAACTCTTATACTTTTATATTCTCCTTGTTAAACTGAATAGCATATGCAATTATTCCAATGACCAAGTCTCTCCCAAAAATGGTTTTTTAACACAACACGTGATAACGTCACAATATATTATTTTATAAAAGACAAACGAGATGCAGATGCTCATAGAAAAGTATGCAGTGTCTGTGGAGATGATGCCTTAACAGAACGTGTATCTCAAAAGTGTTATGTCAAATTTTTGGAGATTTTGATATCAATGATGCACACCACTCTGGTCGTCCGAAGACAGTGGTGGGCAAACTTTTTTTATTAAAGATTTTAACCTTTTCTAAAAATTTTAATATAAAATGCGGTAAATAATTTCAAATTATCCTATTTCTGGTCTATCTTGCGCATATTTCTAAATAATCTTGCAGGCCGCATGGAATCCGGTAGCGAGCCGGAAAAAAAACCCGGAAGCGGCCCGCTGGCCGTAGTTTGCCCATCACTGGCCTAAGAAGATTAATTCAAGTAATATTAAGGGCATGATCGAAGAAAATCCATCCCACTCGGTGCGAGAGATTGTTACAATGATGAATATATCCTATACAAATGTAAAAAGATCATGAGGGCACAAAAGTGAGCCACCCCAAACAAATCTCAAAGGTAGGACTGCATCCAAAGAAAATCATGCTATCCGTACGGTGGGATTTCAAAGGCGTCATTTATTATGAACTGTTACCATCAGGCAAAACGATTAATTCAACTGTATGCTGTTCACAATTAATGAAACTGGATCAAGCAATCCGCACAAAATATCCAGGGTTGGCTAATCGCAAGGGTGTGGTATTCCATCATGACAACGCTAGACCGCATACATCTTTAACCATTCGAAACAAAGTGTTTAGTCTTGGCTGGGAAGTTATGTCTCATCATCCGTAATCACCTGATCTGGCCCCTTCAGATTATCATTTATTCAGGTCGCTGTATAACTCTGTGAATGGGAAAACCTTCAAAGATGAAGAGCCCTTTAAAAACATCTCGGTCTTTTTTTTGCCGATAAACTAGGCGTTTTATGAACGTGGCATAATGTAGTTGGCGAAACGATGGCAAGAGGTCATTGATAAAAATGGACAATATAGATATAACTGATTGAAATTTACCTTACGTGTCAATAAAGTGTGTTTAGTTACAATCCAAAAGACACAATGAACTTATTTGCCAACCCAATATCATATCCTAATGGTCCTATTTAACATCTGTCTAGGTGACATCACGCCTTCTGGGTATTCATTTTTCAAAAGCCACCAATGTAGTTGCAATAGTGATCCGGATAATATCTTCGTTTATGGGGAACTTAAAATTCCCAGTTTCTCTCTCTCCTTTTTAGTTCTCCCATAGGGCACTTCGAAGCTCCCAAGCTCCCATATTTCACTTAGGCACAAAGTTGGCGATAAGTCGTTGATTGTAAATCGTCACTATAAAATTCACCTTTCGCTTATCACGGAGCTCCACAATCGCATGAAGCACAATGGCAACTTCATGTAGCTTGCATAAACGGTTTTCATGTTATGAATCAAAGCTTTTTTTTTTTTTTTGTTTCTAGACGTTGATTTTGAAATCGTTTCAAACCTTTTGAAAACTAACTGGATACTACTGTAATCCTGAACTTAAAAATATTAATAAGCTTATGTTTGAAAAATGACAAAGTGAAAATCTGATATAAAAATATTGTTGCTAAAAATTATATCAACGCACTTTTAAACAGATTTTTTTCAAAATTAGACTACTATAAAGCTTAAAGTTAGGAATTTTAGTAAAGCATTTAAAATCAACGTTAAATTAAAAACTTAGTCTAAATTTACAACTTTCAATTTCCTCTATAAGTTTATGGAAATTTAAGAATATTTAGAGAATTTGAAATCAGTTTTAAATCTGTGCAGTATTGAAACCATTAAAACATTTCAAAACTTTTAATAGCTTTATGTTTATTGTTCGATCTAAATGACTCAGCAGAATTTTCAATTTTTTTCCCTCTATTTGAAGCTATGCTTAATATTAAACGGATGCAAGGTTTGTTGTTTAATGTTAAATTTAAAAAGTCATCATTACTCGTAAATCATTGACTGGGTGCTTATTGACCGTAAGCAGTTTTGCCTGCTGTGTTTAGAAAACTTTGTACTCAGCCCAACGAATAAGTCGGCTGCCCTATCAAATCTCTATGACAACATCGATCAACTGATAACAAGCTTCCAAGGAATATCAATTAAATTTCTTCTTCGGCTTATCTTTCCTCTTCGTTCTTATTCGGCTGATATAAATACGAATAAATACGAAGTGACACTGCATCATTTTAATTAGCATTTACTTTTAACAATTGTGCAGTCTTTAGTGGTAGCCAAAATTGTCGAACAATTCTCATCACATAACAGCTAAGGTATTTTGTGAAACTCTTAAATTACATAGATTGTTTGAAGTACTAAGATTAATATTAAACCTTAATTAAATAAAAAATTAAATTTAAATTTAAAAAAAAAATCTGTCTGCTTAATATTTAGAATATTTCATTTACTAGAATGTTTTAGTCTGTTTAAAATTAGTCTGTATGATATTTTATTTCCTCGTTTTCATAAATATTATTGTAAAATTATTTTTTTTAACGTTTAGAAACTTATTTTAAATATGGATTCTAGCGTATGTGTGCATTTTTATTCTACCGAATGTTTCTAATATACTGAACGTATTTTACAGTTAAAATATCACGGATTCCAAGATGACGTCGTTTTTGAGATCATGCCAGAATGAAACGGCTACCCCTATTGCAGGAAAAAATAAAGGTAATGTAACATAATAAGGGCATTCAAACAAACAAAATTTTTGAAGAAACGCTTAGGTATAGAGGGAACATTGAGATTAATAATTTGCTATTTAAGAATAAGTAAATGATTATATCTCATACTAAACTGCTTCTCGTGGCACTAATATAATATTCTAAAATTGCTGTGTTAAATTACAACATTATAAGTAATTACAAAAAATTCTTAAGCGTCAAAAATTTTAACCAAAAAAGATAAAGTACAGTAAGGAGTGAAATATAATGTCTTCGTTGTTATAGTTTTAGGGTTTTAGCATCATCTAAAACCCTATTAACGACTTTATAGATGTATGTAACATGTAAGTCACACGCCATAACTTTTGAAAGGATTGACCTAGAGGCTTGAAATTTTCTACAGACGTAGGCCCTATACAGAAGACGGTGCGAAAAATATAGCGAATCCTCTAGAGTGGCCCGGGGCCCCTCAGGGGCCAGTTGTATGAATTTCATGGTTCTTTTTTAACTGCCGACCAGGAGGCAGAGAGGGCTAGGGCGTAGGCTTTCTAGTTCTCGAGTCTGCCTGGTCGTGGGTTCGAATCCCGCCGTGGGCATGGATGTTTGTGTTTGTCACGGGCTGCATACAGATATAACTTGTGTAAAAGGCGCAAAATGACCTTAGTAGTCGACGCCAAAAATTCTAATAAACCAACCAACCAACCTTTTTTAACTTTTGAACAAAGAGGGCAAAAATCCAGACATTTCGTAAATTTGTAGTGCGGTTCTAAAAGAATAAAACCAATATATAAGAAAAGTGATATAAGCCTCTTAGGGTCCCGCCGGGGGTCCCGAGGCCCCAAATACAATTAAAGCTATAACATTTGAACGGAACGACCAAAGAACCTGAAATTTTTGTACAGTTATAGTGTGGTACTAAAAAAATATAGCAGATATACAAGAAATGTGATGTAGGCCTATGGGGCCCGCCAGAAGACCCCAGCCTCAAATACAAATCCAATTATAACTTTTGAACGGAACCTGAAATTTTGTATATTTTTAGTTTGGTAGTAAAAAATATAGCCAATATAGAAGGAAGCTGATATAAGCCTCCAGAACTCCGCCAGGGGCCTCGAGGCACCATATACGATTGAATCTATAACATTTGAACGGAAAGGCCTAGAAATCTGAAATTTTGTATATTCAATGTGTGGTACTAAAAAAATATTGCAAACTAGCAGAGCACCCGGCGTTGCCCGGGATAATTACGCTTATAGGTAAACAGAACAACCTCAAAAAGTTAAATTAAACCTTCAAATTGGTTAAATAATAACTCAATCACTACAATATAGAGCGAAGGGACTATCCATTCTAAGAAAAATCCGAAAGACAGGAATTTACCTCGTCACTGAAAAAATCCTTTGATTAACCGAAAAAAAATTTTTTAAAGGCTCACAATGGATGGACTTCTCCAAGTATACCTTCTAGGATACAATAATTTTTTACTCACGTAATCTTACTTTAGATGTACACTTGATGTGGTTGCAATTTCCTTTCTTCTTTCGATGTCTTGAAGCAAAAATTGTCCATTCATCACTTTGTGTAGTCTAGCGGTCGCCGATTCTTCTATTTACTTGCTTGCCGTTTGCTCAATACAGCACGGAGCTAAAGGAATGCTTCCTCTACCGTCTTTCACTCTTTCTCAACAGTCTGCTAACTCATTATCTCCATTTACTGATCATTTTTAAAGATTTTCAAGAAATTGTTAAGTACTAAGAATTCTCTTTTCTAAGAAAAGCCTGAATAACAGGAATTCTATGCATTGACTTCTATATTGCACAAACTTTGCCTTGCATTGTTGGTCATGAGACATATATTGTTGATCCTTGCATAGTACTGGTGCATTGCGTGTTGACACCATTGTTGATAACTATTGTTGCACAAACTTTTATTTGCATTGTTGGTCATGAGATTTATATTGTTGGTCCGTGCAGAGTGTTTGTGAATTGCGTGTTGATACCATTGTTGCAAAAACTTTGTCTTGCATTGTTGGTCGTGAGATATTTCTCATTAATATGCCCTGCCATAACCATGAATATCGCTTTTTTATTAATAATTATTATTTTTTCGAAATCTAAGGTAGACAGTGACCTTCCTCATGCTTTGAAGGTCATGTATGCGAAATTTTATCAAGATCGGAATAAAATAAAAAACAAACAAACAAACCCACAAACAAACAAACATCCTTCTTTATATATATATATAGATAGATATACAAAAAAAGTAATATAGGCCCCAGCAGAGCCCCACAGATCCCAAACACAAGCAAAGCTACAACCTTTAAACGAAAAGGTCTAGAAGTCTGAAATTTTGTTTACTTAAAGAAAATTACTTAAAAATTTAGCTAATATACACTAAAAACTGATATAAGGCTCTTGGGTCTAGACAAGAGCCCTAAGCCCCCAGTCACAAATCAAGCTATAACTTTTGAACCGGAAGTCCAGAAATCTGAATTCTTGCATATTTATGGTGTGTTACTTAAAAATTTAGCTCTTATATACTAAAACTTATATAGTCCTCTGGGGCCCTAGCAGGGGCCTTAAACACAAACAGAGCTATAATGTTTGAACGAAAAGGCTTAGAAATCTGAAAATGTGTATACTTATATTAGTTTACTAAAAAATTTAGCTAATATCTACGAAAAACTTGTATATAAGGCTCTTAGGTCTCTACAGGGGCTCTAATTGAACTATTGAATCACAAATAAGCTCTAACATTTGAATAATAAAAAGGCCTAAGAACTTGAAGTTTTATATTTTTACAGTGCATTACTTAAAAATTATAGATAATATATAAGGAGACTGGTATAGGCCTCAGGGCCCCTGGCGGCCTCAAATACAATTGAAGCTATAAAATTTGAACTGAAAAGCCTACGGTCCTGAAATTTTGTTTAATCATAGTGTGGTATTTAAATATTTAACTAATATATGTATATTAAAAATTCTATGTCTCTTGGCAGGGGCCTTGCGGCCTCAATCTCAAATCAAGCTATAAATTTAAAACCAGAAGCCCAGAAACCTGAAATGTTTTATATTTATAGTGTGTTGCTTAAAATTCTAGCTATTACACACTAAAATTGATATAGTCCAAATACAAATCAAGCTATAACTTTTGTACGAAAAGGCCTAAGGACCTGAAATTTTGTATTTGTGCCCCTCCACTTATTATAGTCACGAGCCGCTACTTTAAGCTACTTTAATGAATTGATTTTAGCTCCACCACGATTGAGCTCTGTTCACTAGCAAACGGACAACAGTGTGTCATAATTACTATTGCCGTTTACCCGCGCTTTAATGAATTTCTTCACGTCGTAACATTTTGATGCTAGAACCCTTTTATCGTTGGATAACGATGCCTTAACTAATTTTTTCACTCATGTGAAGAAGAAATTTCAAGAAGTATGCAGAGATACTTTCCTTTGTAGTTAATTTAATTTGTTTTAAATTATGTTTTTCAATTTTATTATATATAAGAGGAAGGATCTTTAACAAATTATATTAACTACAATGATTAATTACCTCTTTAATAACTATACCATCTCCTTTACTTAAAATCACCAACTTAATACTTAAAATCGTGGGGACATGAAAATCTACCAAAGATCATCAAACAAATGAAATGATAATTAGCCGACCAATTTCTGTTTCTCCTTTGCTATTCTGTGTCAAGTCAACAAGAAAACTTTTTTTAATAAGATTAACTTGGGTATATGAAAAATAATAACGAGCTCGAGGCAAGAACAATATTCATAAACTTAAAAGATGGCTTATAAATAAAAACTTCTAGCCAATTTTTGTTTATAAGTAAGTTTTTTTTAAGTATAGGATGATTGAAACCAAAATACATTTTCAAAAAAAAAATTGTTAGCAGCAGGGGGGAGGTGAGTAAAACAACAATAAACAAATTTATCGCGTCATAAACTTAATGAAACATAATAATAAGATACATTTTAAACGTTGTCCTAATTCCTGATTAAATTTAACAATTTTTTTTAAACAAGGGATAAAAATTTCACTAACGCTGAGAGAAATATGAAGCCTCGAAATTACATGATTTCAGTTATTTTTTCCATTTTTATTTCATGAATGGACAAAGAGACTAACGAGCCCATATATTAAATATTCTCAGCGTTTGTTAAATATTTGCCTGTAGTTAAATAAACATTTTAAATTTAATCACGATGATAAGAGATAATCGATAATGTTACTCGAAGCAACATTACTCGGTGTAGATAAACAACCTCGTTGCGACTTTCATCTTTTTTACTTCCTTGTACTAAGTAAAGGAAGTATTGTAATCGCGAAAAATTTCGGTTTTCAGATTTCAACGGAAATATACATTTAGACCATCCCTGAATACATTTTGACTAATTTCGGCGTGACGTCTGTACGTACGTACGTATGTATCTCGCATAACTCAAAAACGATTAGCTGTGGAATGTTGAAATTTTGTAGTTAGGACTGTTGTACCATCTAGTTGTGCACCTCCCCTTTTCATTGTAATCGACTGGGCCAAAAATGTGTATTTGTGGTCTCCACAATAGATTTTCTTACATGTCTATGGAGTTTTGTTTGCGGGGAGCAATTTGTGACGTCGGCGTTTGATTGTTGGACAGCGTATAGTCGTGACCGCCGAGAGAGAAGGCCTTCGCATTGAAACGTAATACATTGTTGGTTGAAATACGAAAAACAATGCACTATCTATGAAGATGTAACAATGAATTACGTTTCAATGCGGAGTCCTTCTCTCTCTGTGATTATTATGATTTTAATAGTTCTTTCTGTTATCTTTACCGAAGGCATTGTTAAAGTCTTTGCAGACGCGGTCATGTAAACAAAGGCTTCGTTTCCCTTTAAATCAGGTTTAACTTTAAAAATACTACAGATCCAATAGGACAAAGAAGATTTACAAAAAAGTTAAGCTACAGGTAATACTAAAGTACAAAAAGAACTCAGCAAGAAATAGCAAGAGATAGATCTGGTCGATTCAATCCTAATTAATTTAATAATAGCAAGATAAAGAAGTCAGGTCATTATATGTTTTTTCAGCCGTGACCGAAATTGAGAATATGGCGCCAAGAGACGTAATGTTGGTGGTAATTTGGCCTAGGCCGACATACGACACACTCCTTCTTCTATATTTAAATTTAGTTACAGGAAGATATATACACACACGCCTGTCTGGTAGGGTAATTGTGCCGCTCTTGATTTAGCAGCTTTATTTACTGTATCATAATCTGAAGATGCCGGGTCCAAAAGTCGAAACCAGTTTCTCTCTAAATTAATAAATATGTATTGTAAAGCGTTTATCTCTTTTACGACTATGCTTTTTTATTAATCCATATTACATCTACAGAATAAAACTGTAGATTTGTATAAATAAATAAACAAACAAACACACAAACCCACAAACAAACATCCTTCTTTATATATAGAGAGAGAAGAGAGATTAGACAGTATAACATCTCGCGAGCGAGTTAATTAGTCGCGAGGGAAAATCGCCACATGGGGCAAGAGCTCGCATCACGCAAGTTCGAAAAAGGAATTTACGACAACAATAGTCTACGGGCCACAACAATGAATTACTTGAGCCTAAATACAAATTATAAATAAATATAACATTTGGAATAATAAAAAAATATTATTGTCCACCACGAGATTTAATGAAAAGCAATAGTTCAATTCATTAGCCATAAATTTCCATTTCCCGGACAAACCCCCTTGTAATTAGCTTGGGTGCAGAGCAAAAATAAAATCCCTTAAGCATTTACTGTGTGGTGGGATCTCTGCATTTACTGGTCTTACTTGTTTGATATAAACACATACAATATTGAAGCAAAAAGAATTGGATGCTCAGATCGGTGCAGCAAACTGTTTCAGACGTGAACTGTGGCGATCTGTGGTAACGAAACGTGAACTGGGAAACAAAGCCAAGCTCTCCATCTTCAAATCTATCTTTGTCCCCATTCTCATCTATGTTCATGATTCTTGGGTAAGGACCGAAAGAGTGCGATTGCGGGTACAAGCGGCCAAAATGAGATTTTCGAGAAGTGTGGCGGGTATTATCCTACTAGAGAGAGTGCACAGCAGCACAATAAGGGAGTCTCTTTAGGTGTTGAGCTGCTACTTCTGGTACGGATGCTGCAAACTGGTCTTCCTAGGCAGTTGTTACTTTCCAAGCCTGTGGGTAAGAGAGCAGGGGGTCGGTCTAGAACCAGGTGGCTAGACTATATGGAGAATCTGGATTCGAGTCGCTTGGGTTTTACCAGGGAGGACATGTGCCTGATGGCGGAAGATCGCGATTGCTGGAGATCCTCCATAGGACTGCTGCCCTCGCGACCCTAACGGATAAGCGGGCTTGAAAAGTAAATAAGCAAGTACGTAAGTAAGTAAGTAAGTAAGTAAGTAAGTAAACTTGAAGAGGCTCTCATCTGCTCGTGAAGGCGTGAAGTCTAGGCGAAGGGGGAGTTAACACAATTTCATGTACCAACATCTGCCACTTTGCTTCAGTCCATACGGGGACTTGCGAAGTATGCACATTTCGTCTGCACGGACTGGTAGTCCTTTGGGTGGCATCACGTAGTCTCAGCCGATGAGAGTAAGTCAGAAGGTTGATCTCTCTGTAGAGGTTGTTCCAAGGGGGAACGGGTGAAGCTGGAGGCGTAGAAGTTGACGTGTCATTCACTTGGGAAGGTGACTGTTGAAGAGTCTCCTCGAGGGCCGAAATGGAAATGGGTGAGAACTGTCTGTTAACGTGTTCTGTATCATCAGTTTCGGGAACCGCCAACAGAGGAGAATCGTGAGGAAGTTGTGGCATTGAGGGAATTGTGAACAGCGGTTCGTGAGACGCAGTCATTTCAGGGAATATATCAGGAAAGAAACGCACAGATCGAGCACGAAGCAGCTTGGATTCCTCAAGTGAAGATGAGATACCCTGGGGACGGTGTGGAGTATCCCAAAAAGATCCCACGCTTCGCATGCGCTTGGAGCTTGGATCGTTGTGATTTGGGAATAAAATAGCACACAAGACACCCAAATGGTGCTCAGTGTTTGACAGACCATAATTCTTCCGGCGACAGCGTTTGTCCTGTTCTTGGTAAAGAGTTCAAGTTGCACGCCGCCATTGCCGCTGCAAGATCCCAATACTGATGGGAAAAGTTGGAAGAGGCAAGCAGGACTCTTATTTCATCACAGATGGAGCGGACCGCCCTTTCTGCAACACCATTGGAGTTCTCAGGTATGGTAAACTGTTGCATTATCCCCTCTCTAGTACAAAATTCAGCTAACTCGTTATTGGTGAATTCCGTGCCGTTGTCCAGTTTGGTGTAATCGTTTGATTAAATTTATCAAGGCTTGCGGTACCTCTGCCTTAGTAGATAAAGAGTACACAAATGTCTTACGGATATAATCGTCCACGGCGATCAAAAGGCATTTTTGGCCATAAGCAGAGGTAAATGGCATGGGACCGATCGTATCCACGTGGAGGAGATACAAAGGGCGGGCAGACTGTTGGTGTCGAACAGTTCTATGAGGTGCATTAGTCATCCCTGCCTCTAGACATGGAACACATGGCGTGATCTCAGAGGGAATTGTAAAGTTCTCTAGACCACGGATACTGCCATGTTTTAGTGCTTTGGCGATTTATTTACTCGACGGATGCCCTAAGGCATTATGGACATCCAGATAAGAAACTACGAGGAAATAAACGGGATGCGTCGTTTGGCAAACGGGTGGAGTTTGATATAAAACTGGCAGAAATGGGAGATCTGCAACCTCCTCCTGTGCAGCCACGGGTACGCCTTGTTCGGAAGTTATTGAGTAACCGTTAGGATCAAAAGACAAAGTATATTTCTGTTTGGTTAACTGACTCATCGATACAAGGTTAAATCGCGCATAAAGCGCGCCATGTAAAGTTAAAACTGACCCAGTGGTTAACGGGACACTCCCGATTCCTTTACCAGTCGCGGTAATGGTTTTTTTTGAAAGTAGGACAATTTCCTACCGGACAGTTTCCCAACTGGACAATTTCCCACCCCCTTGCAACACGATATCGAGAGGACGAATGTTTCCGTCACTTTATCGGAATGTTTCGAGAACCGCCTTGCAACCAGTTTCGCCTTTTCAGAAGTTGTTAAGACATTGCCATCCAACAATCTGGGAAAGCATTCAAAGCATAAGAAAAGATCTGTCTGTTCTCTAACAGCCTCGATGAATGATTTTCGTGGCGAATCTCCGAAAAAAATTGTAAAACGAACCACGATGATATATCAATCAAGATTAAAATATTTGTGTCTAACATACGCGGAGAAAAAAACCGACATTTGAGCATTTTTAAATGGTGTTGGCTATTTAAGTGACATCAGGTACCATTAAAGATTCATTCTTAGAAGTTGTTTTCTTTTTTTTTATTTTCCGTTTGTTTATTAATTTTTTGTGTGCTTTGGTTTATTGTGAAATTAAAAATTGCTGATTACTTTGGCTATTATATTTGACTTTTTTTTGTAACACATTCACTAAATCATTGAAATAAATATCCATGTTGATGAGACAACAAAAAACAAAATATATTCAAATAAATTTTTTTATTCTTTAATTTCCGTGATTCACAATAATAATTAGAAGATGCATATTAAATAAGAATTGGATTGGATATTAAATGTGTAGGTTGTTTCTTAATATCCTATTATAAATTATAACGACAAAAACTTTTATTTTATAATAATCAACTTCCTGTCAATAAATTTATTTATTCGAATTTGGCCGAATCCGTATCTCTGGGAGGGGTTTTGTCGGGGGGTGATTTGTGTGGGCCGGCCAGGTGGCCGAGAGGGCTAGGACGTAGGCTTTCTAGTTCTCGAGTCCGCCTGGCCGCGGGTTCGAATCCCGCCGTGGGCATGGATGTTTGTGTTTGTCCCGGGCTGCGTACTGTTATAACTTGTGTAAAAGGCGCAAAATGACCTTTGTAGTCGACGCCAAAATTTCTAGAACCCCCCTCTAGATTTGTGTGGGAGGAGTTTTGTCTGGGGGGGTGTTCTGTCGCGGCCCCTCTGTGGACACAATTCCAACAATGTAATGGGTTCTTTTTGTCTTCTTTTTTTATTACCTGTGCATTGCTTATTGGTACCCATTAATTATTTAGTCATTCTGCGTACAGGGTATGTTTCTTAGAGTAAACTAATTTCAAAATGGCAAAAAAAAAAAGAAAAGAAAAAACAAATTAAGCAAACAACACCAACTGATACTATTTTCTCACAGCGAAAACAAAATATTTTTATCAATTTATTTATGAATGTTTTTGGCATATTTTTGACAGGAAATATCCCGGAATGGCTCGAAGGAACTCTTGTTAGAAATGGTGCTGGAATGTATAACATTGGCAAAGATTCTTACAAACATACATTTGACGGCTTAGGACTTATGCATAATTTTACGATTGAAAAGGGTAATGTGACATATTGCAGCAAGTTTTTACGAAGTGATCGCTACAAGACAATCACATCAGCAAACAGAATTATACTCAGCGAATTTGGTACAGCAGCCCTTCCTGATCCTTGTAAAACTCTATGGGAAAGGTAAAAAAAATAAATAAATAAATAAAAACGTTCATTTTCTTATTCTAATCAAACTTAGCTTAATTTCTATTTCAGTTTTTAATGGAAATACATATAGGCTTTACTACATATACTAGTTGATTTGCCCGGCGTTGCTCGGGCTGTTTGTTTGGTGAAATTTTGCAATATAAGAATTTGAATATAAACGAAAAAACCTTAATAAAGTAAATATTCACTTTGGAAAAACGAAAAGAATTCTTTTAAATGCTCGAACTGGAATTTTGTGTCCAATTGGGTTCACCCAGGAAAATTCGACATTGCATCCTTAACATTTCAAAATATCAAAGAAAGACTATGAGTATTGATTTGTATATTAAAAAAACACTGTGTATATTAAAAAAACACTAAATAGATGGATTGAGAGAGTTAAGGAACTCCGTTTACAGCCTCATCAGAATATCTCATCAACATGTAACCGTTTCAATAGAGTTGTATTCAGTCACAGAGCGTGGAATCATGTCCTGGATGTGGTTGTTTATATTGATAGTATCAGTTTTAGCAGCAAGGATTGGCGTCTCACAGAAAGTAGGACAATCTCCCACCGGATAGTTTCCCACCCCCTTCCAACACGATATCGAGAGGACGAACGTTTCCGTCACTTTATCGGAATGTTTCGTGAACCGCCTTGCAACCAGTTTCGAGAAGGAGTTAAGCCCATAGAGGAAGTTCTGGCTTGCCTGGGACATATCATTCGGCTTTAACAATATAAATCAATTAATTGTATATGTACACTACCATATCTAAAGTCATGGGACACCATCACTTTAATAGAAACACTCAAAAATATACATATTTTAGCGTCTTGTTTGTCCACCTTTTGCTGCTATCACTGCTTCTACTCTCTGCGGCATACTGTTCACAAGTTTTTGATACGTTTCGACAGGTAATTTTCGCCATTCTGCCATAAGTGTCTTGGACAGTTCGGTCACGGATTTCGGGCGTTCCGCACAAGCGCGCAATCGACGTTCCAACACGTCCCACAGATGTTCGATGGGGTTCAGATTGGGGCTCTGGGCAGGCCAGTCAAGTTCTCGAACCCCCTTTTCATCAAACCATGTGCCTACAGCCCTTGCTTTATGGCAAGGTGCGTTATCGTGCTGAAACAGAAAAGGGCCATTGCCAAAGTGCTGCCAGAGAGATGGGAGTGCTGCGTTGTCCAGAATGTCTTGATAACGCTCTGCATTTAGATGTGCGTCCACAGAAACGATTGCACCCAACCCATACCATGAAAAGCACCCCCACACAATCACCGACCCTCCGCCGAACTTCACCATGGGCATAATACAGCTTGGCAGATAACGTTCGCCATACCCAAACCCGTCCATCCGATTACCAGATGGCGTAGCAGGACTCATCACTCCATTCAAGCATTCGCCATTGATCCAGAGTCCAATGTCGTCGCTCTAACAATTTTGTCTGCGAGATGGCACCCAACAATTGTACCTCTTTGGAAGTCTGAAAGCTCTTTTCTTTGAGATATTCTTACAGCATTCACGCAAGCATCATCTCATAATAGCATACTCTCTGTTATGTAGTGCTGGGTAGAATGCCAACATTGAAATTGCAAAGGAATGTCTCATTTTCATTCAAATCAGGGTTGTCCCATGACTTTTGATAGGGTAGTGTATGTATGGTTTACTTTGCTATTAATGTATGTAAAATCTTCAAAATAAAATTATTAATATTTTTGTTTAAAACGTGATATATTTGAATATTTTTACTTGTGATATATATTTGTAAACGTGATATATATTTTTTAATGCGGTAGGAAACTGTCCGGTAGGAAATTGTCTGTCCCCCTTCTCACATAATCAGTTGAGATCTTTAGAATTTTCTAATACGTTTAGATAAACATTATAACTTCTCTAAAAATGTTCAAAACTCAAATGTTAAGGGTCTAAACATCATGCGAAATTTGCTGAAAACCTGTCGAAAACGTCATTTAATCTCAACAATTGCCGCCGATTTAATTGTGATCGCCCCTTTGAATTAATGAACTGCTGGTGCGGAAAGTTCATAAATGACGTAACGACGCAATTTAAATTTTGAGTTTTCGACATTTTCGATAAGGAACTTTAAGTTTGTAATCATGCAAAGGATCACGCTAGGTACTTTATGATCATCGAACCTGATACACCCTGTATATATATATAAAGATTATTAATTTCTACGTTTTTAAGATACTATCTCCAGTTTTAGATTTTTTCCATTATTGTGGTAGTATTAAATTTTAACTTTATAGCTTACTTCTAAGTTGCCTTTTAAAACCGGACAAACACACTTACATTGCCTTTTATATGTATAGATTTCAAGAAGTGTTTTCCTAAATTTCTTAGAATAAATTCATACAGAATGTTGTGTTCATAACTGAATGACCAATCCTAAATCACACTGTTATGATTTTGAACCTCATTAGCGTTTGTCATTCTTTATAAATTTGTACAAAGTGCTATTCTGTAAGGATGTTGTATTAAATTCATTCCGTGGAATCTCGGTATAATGTTCAAAAGAATAAGGTACTGCGAAGATGTTTCAGCTTTGCTCAAGTTTCTTAACTTGTACTTTCAGTTTTTAAGTTTTTAAGGCCGGGTGCCGCCTCCCATTGGGCTTTCAACCTTTGCCGAGGTTCCTGGTTCGAACCCAGGTCGCAGAATTTTTCCTTCCATTTTTCGATAGAAAAATTAATACATCATGTTTGGAGGTCATCTCCAGTCTATATTCATTTATTTAAATGTTAATGCAGATAGAGAAGAATTTTCACTTAGCATATGTTTAATATTTAAATTTAACAAGCTATAAAATTTTCTGTATATAGGTTTATGACCACGTTTACACGCAATCAACCCCGAACTGATAACTGCAACGTAAATTTTGCTCCGTTAAATGATGAATTATATGCGTTAACTGAAACGCAATACATTTGGAAGGTTGACCCCAAAACTATGGATACTCTGGAAAAGGTCAGTATAATGTTGATATAATAATAATATATTTTTAGATCGGGTTATCGAAAGTAGAGAGGAAGCTGTATAAAACCGTCGCTACTATCAGTGCAAGGTTAAAAACTAAAAGGGCATCATAATATGTCTTTAATTGAATTGACAATATTAAATTGAATTGAAGCGCGTGAAATCTGGAGGGCATGGCACTGCCCTCACCATATCCTTTTCTGGAAGCAACTCGGGGTACTTTTAACCCCACCACTTCTTTGTGCTATAATTGCCTAGAACCTGAAACTTCTCTTTGCAAACGAAACTCGATCTCCAAATTTCACATATCGATCTTTTCTAGATCCTGTTCTAAGAAATATGAATGCAGAGTTTCTTTATTTAGACATTGATTCACTGACTGATTGATCATCAGTAATCTGAGGTACTTCTCGCAGCCCTAGAAACTTGAAATTTGGCATAGTAAATGCAAATCTGAATTCGTATGTTCGCAGTTTTAATTCTTTAAGAAAAGGAGAGCTGCTTACAAAAAGAACTGAAATCCCATCAATTAGATAGCCCAGGGAAGAAATTACACCTTACAACCTTACAATGTCATATGTAAAAAAAAATAAGTCCACGCTATAAATACATATATGTTCAGTTCCCTTATAAATATTATTTAATGCAGTACTTTATTAATAAACGTGAGTGTAGACAACAGCCGTCAAATTCTTGTGCTCGTAATTGACACGTCACAAAATGTTCTTTAACTAAAGATATGATGACTTGGAGTGATTTTGTAAAGTGCCAGAGTTAAAAAGAGGGCTAGACTTGACTCTTATCTAGATGAGATCTCATAACTTTTTACGGGTAAAAAGTCACGAGACTTGGCTACAGTTTTTGCATGCAATGTTTTTGATGGGATTTATTTCTTTGATTTAGCAAAAGTAGCTTTAATTGCAGCGACATTAGAGGCATATACACTATCTTGCCAAGGCATGGAACACCACCAATTAAATGGAAGAAAATGCATATGTTAGTATCTAGTTGGTCTACCTTTTTCTGCTATCACAGCTTCTATTCTGTCGGACATACTGTCCACAAGATTTTGATGTAACCGCAGGAATTTTTCGCCATTTCGCCAAAAGTGCCTTCGACGGCTCAATCACAGATTTCGGGCGTTCCGCTCTTGCACGCAGTCGATGTCCAACACTTCCCAAAGATGTTAGATGGGGTTGAGATCGGGCTCTGTGCAGGCCGGTCAAGTTCTTGCCACTCCATTTCATCAAACCATCTACGAACAACCCTTGCTTTGTGACAAGGTGCGTTATCTTGTTGAAAGAGAAAAGGGCTATTTCCAAAGTACTGCCAGAGAGCAGGAGGTGCGACGTTGCCCTGGATGTCTTGGTAACGCTCAGCGTTCAGATGACCAGCCGCAGAAACGATTGGACCAAGACCAAACCACGAAAAGCACCCCCACAGCATCACTGACCCTCTGCCAAATTTCACTGTAGGCACTACACGCCTTCCATCCGATTACCAGACGGTGTATCGTGACTGTCACTCCATTCAACCATCCGCCATTGCTCCAGAGTCCAGTAACGTCTCTCTTTGCACCATTGCAATCTCCTCGCCGCGTTGCAGGTGCTGATGTGGAGTGCGGGCCGCAGCTCTGCCGTAAAAACTCAGTGAATGCAGTTCCCTGCGAGCAGCCCTGGTGCTTACAGTTATCCCAGTGAACTCTTTGAAGGATGTTGTCAGTCCATCAACCGATGTTATACGGTTTGTACTGATCACCCTGAGAAGTGCCCTGCGGTCTCTGGCCGACATAATCTTGGGTCTTCCGGTCCAAGGCTGAACACTTGTCGTACCCTTATCTTTACATGCCCGAATGGTGTTTTCAAGAATGATTTGGGGATGTTAAGCAGGATTGACCTCTCTAACATTTTTGCCTGCAAGGTGGCACCCAGCAATTGTACCCATCTCTTTTGGCAAGGTAATGCACTTTTTATCTTTAGAAAAATAAGTAATTAAATAGTTTATAATGTTTCAGTTGTATTTTGGTGCAATATAAATTTGTCTAGAACTGTAAATCTCATGACATTATATCCTATTCGTTTGAATGTACATTGACTGCTCAATTGAAAGTGAACACCTATGATATGAAACAGACCCTTTATTTACATCGTGTCTAATAGCGCGTACTGTGGCCTTTTGCCCTAAGCACAGCGTCCACACACCGTGGCATGCTCTCCACCAGTTTCTGATAGCAAGCAACCAGTATTTTTGCTCACTTCAAAGCCTGCACAAGTTAGATGCGCGTTTCCGGTTGCATCGGACGCGCAAGAATTCGACGCTCCAATTCATCCTAAAGATGTTCACTAGAGTTGAGGTCTGGACTCTGGGCAGGCCACTGAAGTTGCTGAACATTATTCTCCGGAAACCAGGCGATGGCAGAACGAGCTTTATGGCACGGCGCATTGTCGTGCTGGAACACTAATGGCCCTTCACCGAAATTCTGCCACAACGTAGCACGTCCAGAATGTTTAGAACGTCCAGACACTGTGTGAGTCTCATTTTTCCCTCGATCACAACCAGTGAATCAAGTCCAAACAAGGAGAAATATGGCCACCTACCACCAAACTTCACTGTTGGGATGACACACTCAGGTAGCAGGCAGCCGCTCCCCTCGCAAACGCCACAGGTGCGCCCATCCGATCGGTAGAGTGTGAAGCGTGATTCGTCGCTCCACATGATGCTCTTCCAGCGGTCCATCGACCAAGACCGTCGCTCTTTACACCAGGCTACACGACGCTGGGTGTTTACAGTGGTAATGCTAGGCTTGTGGGCAGCAGCCCGACCGGTGTACCCTAAGGCATGGAGCTCCCGACGAATCGTTATGGTGATGACAGTTGTTCCCGTTGCATGCTGGAAGTCCTGCCGCCGTTGTTCTGCTGGAACAGCCTTGTTCTGCCGTACCAACCACTTCAGGCCCTCCGGGTTCTGTCGGTCAGCATGCGGACTCGTGTTTCCACTTCTTCACGTTTCCACTTCGTGATAATACCACCCACGGTCGACTTTGGTAGGTTCAGTGTCGCTCCTATGACACACACACACTCTGGGCACTGATGTAGCAGCCTGTGAGTACTCCATGTTGAAAATCGCTCAGCTGCTTTGATGGTGGCATTTTACCTCAGCATGTCGTAAGAAACCAAATGACTCTAACTACACATGATCTTGCTTTTTATAACTAATATATTCAAATTATTGCCGGAATTTGTATAGGTTGTTCCACTACGGCAGGTGTCTACTTTCTATTGAGCAGTCGGTGTGTGTACCGGTATTTAGTACGGTTACAAATGTATTTTTATTAGCTTAACAAAAATTAATTTTGTTTAAAAGTTGAGGAAAATAATCGACTTATTTATTACTAATAAAATTATAACTGTTCAATATAAGATAATTACCTTCACATATTATTGAATACTAAATTATTTAGTCTTAAATGTATGAGCGCCCCCCCCGCCCCCCCCCCCTCACATAAAGTAAACTTATACACAGATACTTGATTATACTGGGCAATAAAATTTAAAAAAAGTTCATGCTTCCGAGAAGAAAATAGTCATGGAGGTCCTGAACACGAATATGACTAAGGAAAAGCTACGGTTTCTTAGTAATGCGTACTTGAATGCTGGTCCATTCTTGTCTATGGCTTTTTCCAAACTTTTTACAAGGTCGAGTTTGATATGTACAGGAGGAATGATGATTTTGTGTAGTTCTTGATAATGGTGGGGCTGTATATTCGTTTCTTCAGGTTTAAAAGATGCTCTCGGAGGCCAGTCTTTCATGATGTAATGCAAGTCTGTCTCATACACAAAGAAAACAGCGGTACTTAGTATATCCCTGCTGCAGACCCATCAACAGAGACACTACCTTCAGGTCAACACAGATCTGACAGCTGTACTTGCTGGATTAATCCTCTCCAATAGCACCTATACAACTTATATGTCACTGTCTCTGCAACTAGAGCCAGTCAAATTTTTTCAACGTGATATTCGTGTTTCTTACGTTAAATTTATTCAGGATTAGGTACTTTCACCTAAGAAGCAATTTCATTGTTGGCCAGTGTTATTGGTAAAAATATGATATAAACTTGGAGCATTGGTATTGGCTTTATACTGTTCTTCAAAAATAGAGCTGGTATTTGGTACACTTTTGTCACGTAATTTTCTCACACACTTGTCCCCTTTTCTTGAGAGGGTATTTTGCAACCTCCCCTCCTTCATATATAAATCCTGGGTAATACGTACTTATATGTTTAAAAATTCAGGAATATTTCGAGTTTTATGTTCATTTTTAAGCCAATGCTTTTATTAACTGTAAAATTCAATAGTTTAAGCCAAATTTTTACACGTTTCAGATTGATATCAGCAAACATGTTGCTGTTAATCATGCGACTGCCCATCCTCACATTGACTCTGATGGATCAGTATGGAATGCTGGTAGTTCCTATAATAAAGGAGCATCTTACAGAATAATAAAGTTTCCCAGACCAAAGCCAGATCAAAATGATCCAGGTAAAAATTCTAACTAGTGTTTTATGTCAGTTTTTCATGTAGCTATTTCGATTAGGGTTAACTGAATGTTAGGACTTACAAGGGAACCCCACATAGCCTAACCGCTTTAACAATGGAGTCCTTGTATGGCTATGAATGCTGAAATTTTTTCGTTTTCGCGATTTATTTTGAAAGAAACACAATTTCGCACTCTCTTATTTTGCAAGCATCTATAGTAGCTTCAGATGAGTAATATATTTCAATTTGGTGGAAATCTGTGATATACATGTTCGAGGGATTCCCTTGTTAGTAATAAATGCTTTTCCTATTTTATTTTGTGTTGTTAATCATTTTTATGCTTTGAGCTATGGTTACTGTTATTGTTCTTAAATTATAAGCAGCAGTTTATGGAGCTACATATTTATTTCGGAAAATGTATATATTCTTAATTTATCATTGGAAGTACAACTCATTTCTTTATTCACCGAAGAAATGGACCCTGGCCGTGACCACCGAGAAGACGGTCACGAAATAACTAATACAGCTTCCGAGCTTTTGAACCTGTGTCAGGCTTGTCGCTATGGAGGAATGCGTTGTTCCCCTTGTAAATGCAGGAACCTTATCACGGCTCGCACTTCCAATTTTCCGACGGGCTGTGCCCAGAGACAAATGAAGAAATTTACTTCCATTTGTCTCTGGCTGTGCCATGTTACTTTCGACGCTCTGGCGGCGTTTAGCGGTACTGCCCCAAACGCCGCTTTGTATCCTCCAGATGTCGAAGGATGTCGCTTCCCAGTGGAACAACAATGTCGAAGGATGTCGCTTCCCAGTGGCACTACACATTTTCAAAAGCGATCATTCTTTCATGTTGATTGTAATGAATTTATTATGACCACTCCTCATACGTTGGAAAGATGACCTTTCGGAAATGACAATCGATAATCGAGAGGTGAAGGGTATAATTTTCGAGGTGGGACGGAAGCAGTGCTTTCACAAAGCTCACCCTTCCAGAATAAATACCAAATAAAATACACTTAGGTAGGCAAGAAGCCTGGCTAACCCAAGAGGTCTTTTTCGCATTAAGAAGAAAGAAAAAAAAT
Organism: Rhysida immarginata; assembly: GCA_023313115.1. NCBI lineage: Eukaryota > Metazoa > Arthropoda > Chilopoda > Scolopendromorpha > Scolopendridae > Rhysida > Rhysida immarginata. Next base: position 49,098 of record JAHWFO010006055.1, on the reverse strand, counting down.
AAGATTGATGATTGTCAGAAGTCAAAATAAAATTTGCCCCATTACGGAGATTATACACCAATCAGTAATTTTGGGCAGCAGTGCCCATTGGCTTAAAGAGAAATGAAAAGTGGGTGGCTATTATAAACGGAGTAACACAACATTTATCCATTTAACAGGAGTTATTAGAAATTTTATGTATGGCAGTGAAAGCATTGCTTCCAGAGCACTCGTTTCGTTTTTCCCTGCGCTGTATGATTGTCGATTGAATTTTAAGCATTGCCCGGTGAAAAGAACCCGAATAGTCTCTCAAATACTCGACTTGTCGACGATAGTTGTATCGCTTATGGACTCACTCATCGTGTTCCTAGCTTTTGCTATATAAAATGGTAATCCAAACCATTCTTCTCTATGGTATGCCTGCCTGAGCCGCAATATGCAAGTTCAGATGGAAGGACCTACAAACCAACCAAAGCGTTACACTGAGGACCATTGCTCAACTTGACGGGTTAGTTGCAACAAATATTTCCATTGTTGACGATTTCGGTATATCTATCATTGGAAACCACGTCCAGGAAGAAACTGCTTCCGAAGATTAAGCACCTCCTGATCCTCTGGTTGCAGATATTCTGGATCCTCGCTCACCTTTAGAAGTTCCCTCAGGCGTCGTAGGCCTCATCACATCCTGGACATCAACTTCGACGACATCCTAAAGGCCAACTTTCCTGTGTACTGGATCTCCTAGCTCGTCCGTGTACCTTGTCAATCAACAATCTGCTTTACCGTCCTGATAGGATTGATCTGGATGATTTTTATCCTCTGGATGACTTTTAATCTTGTTTCTTTCCTAGTTCAGTGTACTTCCCCTGGTTACTTCTTGCACGAGAACGGTAGTGAAAGCATTGCTTCTGGACCACTCGTTTCGTTTCTCCTTCCACTGTCCGATTGTCGATTGTCGAATTTTAAGCATAGAAATTTACGGGGTGTCCCATAAAGGACTCCCTGATTTTAAGAGTAGATATCTCGAAAACGGATATTGATAGAAGATTGAAACAAGTGGTATTTTATTTCAAAGCCGTAAAAATCTGTTACAGAAGTTTCAGATAAAATAAACATACCACTTCTTTCATTCTTCTATCGATCTCCGTTTCCGAGATATTTACTCCTACTTTAAAATCAGGGAGGCCTTTGTGGGACACCTGTATGCACTTAAGCATAGTATTCACTTATCCAGTATCCATTTAGGCAAACTTAAAATACATGTACATTGACTTCAACTAAATAAAAAACCCGGACTCTACTACACTCAGTATTCATTAAAGCGGATTATCAGGTATTCACATCAAACTTCTGTATAACGATCCCGAATAGAGCGATTAAGCCTTATAAAATGATAAATATAACCCGGCTAATTTCCTATCCTTTTAATGTTAAAAATCCCTCATTATAACGATGAAGTATTTCAGAAATACCTTGTTAGAACGATAATATTTTCCAATTTCATTAATATTCTCAGTTTCGTATCGGGAACGAATAAAGCTAAGTTTCCATGCATGCATTTTTGATGCATTTATAACTGCGTCTCGACGCAGAAAGCAAATGTGCATCTAGACGCACCTAGACGCACATTGCAACAGCTCTTGACGCATTTAATTCGAACGCAAGTATCAGTTTCCATGCATGCATGAAGTCTACGCAGAAAGTTCAACTGCGCATGCGTCATGAGTTTATGTTTTGCAATATTTCTCGTTAGAGGGAGAAGCTTCTCTCTAACCATCATGCCACCACCTTGGTGTTTTTCGGATTTCTTAGAATATCATTATTAATTTCTGGTGTCCGAGCACAGATTCCATCAAAAGAAGAAAAGGAATTGATGGAAGGATTCCTCTGCTTTCTTACCGTAGCATGTACAGCATTATCTGTACATGCAAACCTAAATAAAAGAAAACATCGGTACTGGGTTCTAATAAAAATATTTTTATATCTAAATTTCAATTCATCTTTTTACACTTTTTTTCACTTTTTTTTTACACTTTTAATTCATCTTTACACAAATGTAAATAGTACAGTGGAAATTTCACGTCATTTCGGTAATTCTTTGGTCATTTTATATCGTTATTGTCTTTTATGTTTACATTGTTTTCATTTCATTTTAAATAAAATAACTGATTACAACATTATTTTAAAAGGTACACTCTTGAAAATTTATATTTTGCAATAGCGTATCTAGGAAATACACGCGACCTTTCGCGTTCGTTTAGAAGGCGCGCCCGCTGGAAGGTTAACAAAGCAAGTGCGCTTGCGCAAAACAATCATGTGATCTAGAAAGATTTGAGACGCATTTACAAGTGCGTCAAGAAGTAGAAAGCCTATCTACTTCACTTTTCTGCGTCCAGACGCATGAACTCCAGACGCACATCAACCAAGATTCAGAGACGCAGATATCTGTTTCCTTGATACGTGCGTCAAGACGCACCAATTTATGCGTCTAGACGCAGAGACGCAGTTAAAAACGCATGTATGGAAACTAAGCTTAAGAACGAACAGATTGAGACTATATGAGTAGATATGGTTTCCGTTCAATGGAAATTGGTAACCTTAGAGTCAAGTTGGCAGCAATCAAAAATATAGATGGAGATATGAAATAAACGGATGTTGTAAAAAATATGGACTTGCACAGTCAACCTTGGCTACATTTCTTAAGGAAAGAAATCGAAGAATATGTTGAAAGCGGATTTTTAATTGTTTCCGTTAAAACAAAAACTGTTTCAAGCATTTTTAATTTATTATAATAGCTCTATAAATAACATACAGAGGGTCCCAAATTGATGTATATACACCAATATAACTCAGCAACGAAATGAGATAGATATATAAGATTTGTTGTATTTTATTCCTTAAACTTCTTTAAGCCCGTACATGCTCAAACTGTCCACCTTCTGCCACAGTACACTTCCAACACCGACATCGAACAGAGCGACACACCGATTGGATTGTAGCTAATGGAATATCATTGATGTTCAATCTGATCTCTTAATTCCGTCAGTGTTTGTGGGTTTGTGGCGTACACCGTGTTCTTTAAAGTTCCCCAAAGGTAGAAGTCGAGAGGGGATAAATCGGGAGATCAGACAGGAACTCCGTAGCACTGCCTCTTCATCCTATCCATCTTTCGCCGTTCCTTCGACTTCAAACTTGTCTCTTGGAGTTTTGTTATTATTATCCTTGTTAGCGGTGGTGTACCAAATTCAACCCTTCAACGTCGTTGAACCTTAACAACCTTCTCCACTTTCCAATTACATTTCAGTATCCGCTTACGTTCGTCGAATGAAAATCTCACCGCCATTTTGGTTTATAAACAAATGAACAACAATGAACGTGTTGCTATGCTTTTTCAGCGCCGTCTGGATCATACACAGCAAACTTATCTCATTTCGTTGCTGAGCAATAGCATCTCTACACTCACAGTAATATGCGGTTCATATGATCCGCTTGTGAGAGTCCTATGATTCTTCCAATACGACCCATTAAAGAGAGTCTTTGGACACATATGTCAGTAAGAGTTGCTTGACCCGAATTTCCGAGTCGCCATTCTCGGGTCAATTGGCTCGATTGTACAAGACTTAAGACTCAATGACAGAATGTTTACTATACGCGAATATACATATTTACACAAGCTTGCATACATATTTACACATTTTTATATACACATTTATACATTTTTACAGCTACTTACGAATTTTATATAGCCATTTTTACACAAGTTTACAAGTGTATACACATATTTACGCAAGTTAGTTTACACTATTATACACGTGTATATACACAATTTACACATATATAAACAAATCACACAAGTTTATACATGTTTATACACCTATTTACACACACATTTACACGTGTTTACCCTTATTACACATCTGTGCAGCTTATTGACAAAGTTCACACACATTTATGCATATATTTACACAAATGTACACACAATTTATACATCTGTACAGCTTATTTACCCAAGTTTACAATATATGTACACAAATTTACATAATTTACACAAGCTTACATACAGGTATACACCTATTCATACAAGTTTACTGATGACTGTACACCTATTTACACAAGTTTGCACTTTTGTACACATCTGTGTAGCATATATACACAACTTTACACACATTTATTCACACACGTACACAAATATACACCCGTGTATACACCTATTTACACAGGTTTACACAGTTACAAATGTTTATGCTTATGTACACATCAGTACAGCATATTTACACATTTTTATATATAAGTATACAAATTTACACACTTGTATACACCTATTTACACATATTTACACAAATTTAGACACGTGTATGCTGATATTTACACAAGTTTACATTTGTACCGAGCTGTATTTGTATTTTATCATCTTTATATTCAAACTTCGCCGGCAGAAGTTAGAACTTCAAGCTTGTAGGCAGAAAAAAGAATTTTAATGATAAATTCTAAAATAACGATCGCCGTGTTCATACAGTCGATAGCTTTTGAATGGCAGACAACATCTTTTTAAAATTTTTAAACATCAATTTTTTTTATAAAGTCACTTATTGATTTAACAATACATTCAACTTATAATGTACAATGCAATAAATTCACAATTACTTAACAGAATTGATTTGCACAAAAATCAAGGGAATATTTTTGTTGTAACAGTTACATCGTTCTCTTTATAAATCTGCAAGATTCCGCTTACATTCCTTTGGGTAGGCTAAATGAAAACTATCACGTATTGCTTAAGAGGAAGGCTCACACTAGTATCCTTGACAATCTGAAATACAGAGAAAAGGATGAATTTTAGATCAATGATTTACACTCCCTACAATAATGGAAAGGGAAATAGTGACTTTTTTTACGTTAATATAATATTCGACCTTCGTGCTGAAATTAAGTCAGCCACCCTTCTTACTTTCTCGTATAAGGCTCCGGATACACAGCTTCCGGTGTTTAAATTCATTCTTGCTGCGAGAAACTAGCCATGTTGTTAGCAGTCGATAATAATGAATGCTGTTGTTGTTCAGTGGAAATGCATTTCAGACCACAACGAGTAAATAAAAAATAAAATCTTGTAAACATTCCAAGGAGGAGCTTTAGCAGTGAAGCAGAGATACATTTATTAAAAATAATTAGAACCACCCCCCCCCCCCACGAGTAGGTAAGACAGATCCTGCAGTCATCTATTTTTAGCCCCTTTGTCTGCACTTTTTACTTCTCCCCAAGGTTTTTAATCAAAAAATTGATCTTCTCGAACGTAATATGTAGAAAATGTAAAATATCTCGTATCTTCTTTCCTTTCTCATCAGTTCCGAACGTATGATACATCACATGCCATATATTGCTATAGTTCTAAGGACCAAGTGACTGCCATCCCCGCAAATCCGACCCCAATGGAACAATTGGGCCTAAACTTCATATTAATGTAGATCTTGCTTAGAGGAATCTGGATACTGGATTTCACGCCTTTACATACCTAAATAGCACACAGATATGTTGCCCATCCTGAATCCCATCCCCGTAATTCCGACCCCATTGTACCAATGAAAACCAAACTAAATAGTTAAGATGGGCATGCCCATAGTAAGCTACATTCCGAATTTCAACCTTCTATCTCAAAAAATGTAGAAATTATGAAGAGGACGGACTGACATTATAAAACCAGTAAGTAGCTCCATTCTTATTCTACTTACGAGGGTCAGTCAAATGAAAATCGGAAATTTTTTTTTACAGCTCCTTTATTACAGACAGAGTTGGTACACTATTTTTCAATGTAGTTCCCACCTTTTCGATGCATTTCCGGCACCCAGTCGGGAAGGCATGGATACCTCGAGAAAGAAAAATCTTCATATAATGGAAATCTTGCTTTTCACTTCTTTATATGCATAAAACACCTAGACCTTTTGGTCCCCTATAATTTTCACCCGCAAAACTCCGACCTTAGTTGGGTAATCAAAACCAAACTAAACTGTGAAGGTGCACATGCCCATAGTAAGCTACATTCCGAATTTCAACTTTCTACCTCAAAAAATGTAGAAATGATGAAGGGTGATTCAAATCGTGTATAAAATAAAACCAATAAGTAGTTCCATTTCCCCGCTACTTAATAATAAGCTTATAGATTATGAGCACTTGAGCAATCGTGCGTCGACAAAGCGATTTCACGTGCGCGCGCCGATAATGCTTAAAAGATGAGCAGAAAATAATAATTTATTCCTTCTTGACAAATCGATTATTATACGAGTATGACATGCCAGTATCTTTGAATTCTTTACACTCACTGTTTTAGCAACGTGAATTCGACTTGAAGGGGTCCACGAAAAATTCTGAAAAGTTGATACGGCCGAGCTAAGACTTTGATGGTCATATTTCCGAAAACAGAATTTGAAAAAGTTAATCCGTTTTCATGTTATCGTGCAAACGGCGGACGGCCGGCCGGATAAACGTACAGAACAAGGACGCATTCTTATAAGTAGCTTTTATGCTAAAGCTCCTAATAATCGTAACAATAATGAATAAGAAAACGTGTTAACAAATAAATTTGAAACTATTAAATAAGTATAATGTACGTTAGAAAAATGAGAGAAAAGTGTACTTACTTAGATTCCTGTTTTCGTTCAATTTTTCTTGAACTGGTAAAATTTGAAGGAGCAAGACGAACAACGTTAGATAATAGCTTATTCAACGTTGGATTTTTGAAGGAGACTGTTCTCGCACTCAGAGTTGAAGAGACTATCCCTACTAATAGATAGTCTTTAGATAACTTGTCCCATCCATAGTCATATTAAAGAGTACGTAGTATTAGTTCTAATAATTTTGTATTAATCTTCTTACTAACAGGAAATGATTTCCATTTCCTATGACTTGGCTCGTTAAGCTGTGTATGGCGCTGTTAGATGAGTCGGGGTTTCGTAAACACTTGAAGATGGGTGGTACAACTTATCTAGGAAGTACTATATTCTTATAATCAAGTCAGACAGCTATAACTTAATAAAATGAGTTCTACGATCTGGAAATTGCTGTGAGTGTAACATCCATTTGGGACACTCTGTATTTCAATTATCTTGAATTATAGATGGAAATTTATTGAAATATAATATCCCCTCAATATAAGAATAACCCCGTTTTAGCGATATCATTTTATAAGTCCCCAAAAATTGTTATACTGATGTTTGACTGTAAGAATGTATATCTTAATTCTCAAACACTTTCTTCTTGCCATGAGATATACGAGGGGAGATCAAAAAGTAAGTTGCACTAACTCGCCGCAGGAGCGCGCTGTGTGTCGCAATCTTGGACAAAGCGGAGAAAGGGACATTAACTGCGCAGACGTCGCATAGGACGGTTGCTGTGGTTTCCCGTCGTATTTTGTGTGACTAGCGGGCTAAAAGCAATGGCGCGTCAACTGGATGTCCATTTCAAACTTGAGGTGCGAGCAGCAATCCGATTTCTATGGGCCAAACGGGTGAATTGCATGGACATTCATCGTGAAATCACTGTTGTATATGGAGAGCGTGCAATTTCCCGGCAAGGAATTGTAAAGTGGTGTCAACAATTTGAAGCAGGACGCACGGATATCACAGACGAAGATCGCGTAGGCAGGCCCGCAACGTCCCGTACCATTGCAAATGTTGACCGTGTGGATGCGATCATTAGAGACAATCGGCGCATAAAACTGGTGGGCAACGATTTCGAAAAGATGAGGAGGTGAAAGCGGCTGTCACCGTGTGGTTACAAAACGCTGGAGGAGATTTCTATGCATCCGGAATCGAAAAGTTGGTTGATCGTTCGGATAAGTGTTTAGGGTCTCTTGGGGACTATGTGGAAAAGTGAACCTACATTGCCGCTATAGCCGTGTTGCTTTTGTATTGGTGGTGTAATAAATGGCCATACCGCGGAAGTGAAACTTACTTTTTGATCTCCCCTCGTATATATATTTCAATTTTATTAAGTAAGTTAATAAGCAAAATGATCTTCACTCTTCAGAAACATTCAAAAAAAATTTCTCCATAGTCCTGGAAACCAGCCTGGCGTAAAATCTTTTCATGAACTGATAACGTCCTCTAATCTTATCTGCCTCTATCCTCCCTAGGCCGGCCAGGTCGTAGGCTTTCTAGTTCTCGAGTCCGCCTGGCCGTGGGTTCGAATCCCGCCGGGAAATGGATGTAAATCGAGTTGTTCCGAGACATTGGATTTTTGGATAGCCTTGACAGTATCTTGTATACCTGTATTGGGATAATTTTTGAATTATACTTGGGGATGATTTTTGAATTCCCCAAACTGTACCAGTTTCCATTCTTTTGCTTTGTATACATATTAAGACATTCAAAGCTATGCCTTTTAATTTCCAACTATTTCCATTCTTCCACTGGCTCTCCGGTCTCATCACAACTGTTTCCATTCTTTCCATCTCCTTATTTATTTGTGATATTTTTACTTTCAGACCAATCTCCAACTTTTATAAAAGAATGCCATTCTGTCTTTACGAGTCGTGTAATTCTCCCTTTTGAATGGAGCTTTCTTTTGTTATCAACTCTTCATTAACCCCGACGAGGATAAAAATCTGATGTTGTTCTTTTTCAGTTTCTCTCCAAAGTTTCCCTCTTCTCTTTATTCTTTACTTCATAATTTTATATCGTTATGTTTTAAGTGCTTTTTTCTAATGTAGATGATTAAATGGATATAATTCTTTTCAGCAAAATTATGTTCTTCCTTCGACCAAGCCAGTATTGTCGCAACGATTCCAGCAAGATGGCCATATCATCCTGGATATTACCACAGCTTTAGTATCACCGAGAATTACGTTGTCTTTATCGAACAACCAATGGTGTTATCACTAACAAGCATTATAACGGACATATTTCAAAGCAAAACTACTGAAGATAACATTAAATGGTATCCCGATCACAAAGTAAGATATAAATTAAAAATGTATGAATTTTAGTTTATTATTAGCGTATTTTCAGAAATTATGACAAAATTTCTTCCGTATTTGTAATTTCAAAAATCTATAAGATAAATGTGTAGAAAAACTATATCAGTCAGGGCGCAGTGATATAGTGGTGAAGAGGTCATTTTCAAACAGTATGCCATTCATTTCGTATGTTTATTCCATTAGGCGGGCAGCTCCGATCCCTAAACCTCTCCATAAAAACCTAAGATAACCCATGTTCATAACTAGACAGTAATAAAATGAATGTAAATCATACGAAATTAATGACCATTTCATCGCCATATCACGCCTATCGAACGAAAATAATGAATGAATTGCAAACTTAAATCTTCTATATATATAAAGAAGGATGTTTGTGGGTCTGTTTGTTTGTTTGTATGTTTTTTATACAAATCTACAGTTTTATTCCGATCTTGATAAAATTTCGCATACATGACCTTCAAAGCATGAGGAAGGTCACTGTCTACCTCAGATTTCGAAAAAATAATAATTATCGATAAAAAATCGATATTCATGGTTATGGCAAGGCATATTAATGAGAAATATCGCATGACCAACAATGCAAGACAAAGTTTTTGCAACAATGGTATCAACACGCAATTCACAAACACTCTGCACGGACCAACAATGTATATCTCATGACCAACAATGAAAATAAAAGTTTGTGCAACAATAGGTATCAACAATGGTGTAAACACGCAATGCACCAACACTATGCAAGGATCAACAATATATGTCTCATGACCAACAATGCAAGGCAAAGTTTGTGCAACAATAGGCCCGTCGTGTTCACATCAACAATGGTCTCAATAACAATAAACACAAAATTATTCAAAGAATTATAACAATGAACATAAAATGATGATGCAATGACAGAACATTCGTTTCCAAGAATTATTAATAATGAACAGGAAATGGATATAATAGACGACATAGATAGGGCAGTCTCTCTCGATGAGGCAAAGGAGGTACACGTGTCTTCCTTCAGCTGCCTAACAAGCGTTCAGACGATTGGGAAAAGTGTGTGTGTTTCTTTGTGTATGTGTATATGTTTACCTACAAGCGTAATTATCCCGGGCAACGCCGGGTCCTCTGCTAGTTTATAATATTTAACGTTCAATTAAGATTGTGAAGTCTTCAGGGAACACCATAGAACGCAAATTCTAAATTTAATAAAAGCCAAACTAGCATTAGTATTACATGACCATACGAGCGGCAGTAAAAAAGCCGAAATGGTAGGACAAATGGCAACGCTTACCTAATCTCCTTCAAAGTAACACATTTGCGAGCACACACAGATTTGCTCCATCGAATCTGCTGTTTTTGGAAGCATCGGTGAAAGGCTTCTTGTGTAATCTTCCGGAGCTCTGCCGTCGCATTCGACTTGACGTCCCTTGGAGGCCCATTCTCAGAGTCGGGAACAGCCAAAGTCTTGCCTCTTTAAAGGAGCGAGATACGAAGACTACGGCGGCTGAGGAGTGATAGAAATGTTTTTTTATGGTGATGCAGAAACCACTGTCCCTGCCACTTGTCAGTGCAGCATCTCTGTAAACTTGCTGCAGGACCGATAGCGTCTCTGAAGCAGATTTTCCCAATTTGCACATGAACTTGATGTTCGCTCGGAGTTCGAACTGCGGCAGTGCGACGAATGACCAACTCTGTAACGAAACAATGAAACCTGTCAAGCCTTGTTACGCCTGCGAGCGTTCTCCCTTCCTCAAAGGTGGGATCGCTATCTTATCTTCATTCGCCATCTGTTGAGGAATTTCGAGAACTTTTTGTCTCCTCCTCGTATATTTTATTTTCATAGTAAAATCCCAATATTATGATATCCAATAGCGTTTGGTGAGATACAACTGCTGCCTATATGGTATTTTCTTCTTCTTTTTAAAAATAGAGATGAAAATAGCAAGTTCGTTTAATACAAATTGTTCATTTTTTAGGAGGTAAAATATTTCCTACGTGAAACATTAGTTTGGACATTTAAATAGAGCAAGAAATGCGTAACGAGTATAGAGTGTTCCAGAACCCTATGCCCAAACTTCTCATGGAAGTAGGAGGATGCAGATGAAAAAACACTGATGTGGAAAGGGGGAGGGGCGTTCTAAAGTCACGGGTATCAAACTCTTCGATGAGGTCACAAAGTCCGAAAAAGGTCACCTTGGTCCACAAAAGAGGGACCAATGCTAAAAAGCAAATCAATTAAACTGACCCTTTGTCCAAGAGACGAACAGTATCATAAAGCACACATGATGATCTCTCTCGAGCACGATGTACATATATTTACATCATGCTCTCGAGTCTCCCACCATAACTTAGAATTGCCCTCGAACAAAGGAGAAAGGATTAATTTAATTTTCAGAGGGAAAAAAAACATTAATATTGTCAAAAACAATATTCAGAAAGAGCGACTCAACGAGAAAAGGCGATCATGTGCACATACGTAAAGAGAAAAAGGTAAAGGGAGGGAGGGGAACTGCGTTCACAATAATTTTCGCCAATAAACCTTTAGTCGAAAATTACTCCGCGATTAGCTATGGCATATTGATTGTAAGGAGACTCTGAATAGAACTTCAATTGCGCAAATTTTGCAAATTTTGGAATATAAACATATGACACTTAAGACAATCTAAGTAAAGACAGCAGTCAATGCCAACCACTGCAAGCGTGCAGGACTACTCTAATGAAGAACTGGCCGATATTCATCCGATGTATGGAGCTGCTAACAAGAATGGGAGATCTACAGCTGAACTGTATCGCGAAAAATACCCCAACATGCTTGTGCCACACTGTCGAACAATCGCAAATGGATCTTTCTCTGTGAACTTGTGCGATGTAGGGCGAGACATACTGCAACAGGATGCAGACAAGCATACGTGCTGCCGCACACTCCCTTGGTGTGCACCGCAATAACGTATGGGGAAATGTGCATGCAAACTTGATGCTTCCCTTCCGTAGGTAAAAGGTCCATGTAATGAAGATTACTGACTACCCTCACAATCTATGTTATAGCTAGACTCGGAGTCATTTTCGACTATGGGTTTATTGACGAAAAGTCCTCTGGTCGACTATGGGTTTATCTGTGTCCTGTCTCTCTGTCTAGAAAATTTCGGAATGGAATTCTGGGACACCCCCTGGTTAAGCTTGCAGAAAAGGAAAATGCAATGCTTTTGTTAAAACTCTTCTACAATTCTCACAAAAGCGTAGAAGACAGTATCACCGATTGAATGTCATAAATTCTATGTGACACTTGAAACTATGCTCAAATGAAGAGGGGTGGCCATGGCCTGGTTGTCTCGTCGATTGGCTCGCTGATCGATGGAGTTAAGCAACTTCAGGCACGGCCAGCTGCTGGCTGGATGACAGCCAGTGGCTTGAGGACCACTGCTGGGTGGGACGGCTATTTGGGGCCCAGCTATTGGGGGACTTTAGTCTGACCCATTTGCTGGGTGACCAGTGCTGGATATCCAGCAGCTGGTGATAGCCACTGGTTTGTTCGTCCGCCAGCAGCTCTTCCATCATGAACCTCCCGTGCTTCGGAGGGCACGTTAAGCCGTCGGTCCCGGCTGCTACTGTCATCTCGTAGCAGTCGTTAGTTACTGGGATGGCGCAAAACTCCCTCAAAGGAGTAAGTGCCGCAGAGTATCGTTCTGCGATAATCTACACTCTGTACAAGATAATAATGCCCAAATGAATGAATGACTGACTTGATTGGATAATGAAATCATAAAGATATTTACCAAACAGTCATTCAAATGCCATTCTCTCGATATAACGGTTGAAAGGCTTAAGAAACTGTTACAACGATTACGCTATTTTTGTGAGATTCCCTTAAAAATAGAGGAAGACGATTTTAGCTGTCACTTTTAATAATACTAGGATCCCCCAATGATCGAAATTCGATCACATTTCTGAGAGAAAAAAAAATATGTGTAATTGTTCTAGCCTCAATCTTGCTTATTAATAAACTTTGAAGAATGAAAAATAGATAACACAATAAATATCCTGGACATTTCTGCCACTCCCGATTCATTTCATCCTAATGATAACTTTGAAAATTTCTCGCAATAATATTTAAAGCAATCTAAAGGTATCTTTTAATATATCTATCGAATTATTATCTAAATATAATATTTATATTTAAGCTAAATTGTCCCTCCTTATCTCTGCGAAACATTAACGTCTGTTTCGGACCAAAAATCGATAACTTTTTTGTTACTAAAGAAAGAGTGTTAACAAAATTTTTAAAAAATAAATAAAAATCAAAAACTTCAAAATTGGTATTTATATTATTTTTAACTAAAAAGATTACTTTCAAAGTGTATGAAAACACCTTAAAATAGCTTAGAAAACGACGAAAAATATATAAAATGCTTACCCACTAATTATAGAAATATTTTGAATAGTTAGGTAATAACAGTTTTTAAGCAGTTGTTTCTATGGAATAATGTATAGGTACATTAAAGGTACTATATTATACTTAGGGACCTTCAGGTTCTGAAATCAGTTCGTTGACTTTCAAAAGTTGCAGCGTATTTGTTATACGGTTTTCTAATGCTTTCAAATGAACATCAACAACACAAGGTTTGGTTTGTTTGGTATTAACGTCCTTTTCAACTGCTATGGTCATTTCAGGACGGCGTTATAGGGGCCGCAAATTTTGCCTCGCAAGGGTTCTTTAACGTGCAGCCGGCAAATGACTACACGGGACCAACGGCTTTACTCCCTTCCAAAGGAAGTGCGTGGTCTCAGGATTTCCCCCTGAAAAATCCTCGTCGTCCTCGGCCGGGATCGAACCCGCGTACTCGGTCATCAGAGGCGATCACGCAAACCGCTGAGCCACCGAGGCCGATCAACAACACAACAATTAAAATTCTTTCAAATGAACATCAACAATGATTTGAGTTAATTTGATATTCATTATTAAAAAAAAGCAATAAAAAGGCAATGCTACATGCGTTGACAAATATGGTGCACAACCTGTTCCTTAATGCTACCTTTTTTGAAACGCTTTTTACCTGTGTTAACGTGAACAAATACGCAAATAAAATATATTGTGCACATCTAGAGCACAGGAACTTTCCTTGAAAAAAAAGAGAAGGAAAGCATTAAGAAAAAATTTAAAGTAACAAAACTTTTTTTTCATATAATGTCCATTTAGAGACTCGCGTTTTGCAATTTTATTTATTCGCACTATTTAACTCATTCAAATAAAGTTCTAAGTTTCATGCGTATTCGTCCACGTTAACACAGGTAAAAGTGCATAACAAAAATTGTGTTGCCGTATTTATATATAGATTTCACCGCTGCAATATATGCTCGCTCGAAAGAGTCCATTTGATCTGGAAGACAGAGTGTACTGGAATCGCAATACAGGGTGTAGATTTGGTATGCAAATCTCCACCCTAATATGACAGTTATTCTATCAGACATCCTGTATTGCGTTATTTTAGACTTTTGCATTGAATAAAATAAAACGTTGATTTTCACTCTTGCAGGTCGTATTTCATGTGGTCAACAGAATAACCGGAGAGATCGTTAAACATCGGTACGAGTCGGACGTGAGCTTCTGTTTCTTCCACACCATCAATGCCTATGAAGAAGACTGTCACCTCGTTCTTGATCTGTGCGCATACGAAGATGGTAACATGATGAAAAACTTTTACCGCAAACATTTAGAAGAGATTAAAATGTCCACGAAGAATGGGATGCCAGAGTCAGAAATTGATGAATTACTTCTAGCAGTCCCTTGGAGATTCGTCCTGCCACTTAAACCACAAGAGGTAAGAAATGCTCAGAAATTCCGTATGTTCATCCTCTCCTGGTTTTTCATTTGGCCATTTAGCTATTCATATTCGTAACGAACAATATTCTTCATCATCACTTTATTTTCAATTTAATGTTGACGAGGAGCGTTAATCATTTATTTATTATACCAGTTTTACATATGAAATTCTACAAAAATTCAATTATAAATCAAACCAATCAAATGATGATAGTATCCCCATTAAAATGAATGATAATTTTTTTATAGAATATTTGTCCGCATTTTTAGCGCTTCGTTTTCATTTTGTTTCCGATGGCAAGGCCGAGCAGTTCAACGTCGTTTATCCGATTGATGGATGTGTTTCGGCTATTACAACCGTTTTATAGCTAAAAAATGAGATCAAATTTCATTGAAATGGTGTTATTAAATTTTTTCGAGGCAATAACATATTATAAATTATAATTGTAATTTACGGTAGTTCAAAATGTTCCTGAATTTTTGGGTTTAGAAAAAAGGGACAGCTGATAATTCATTTCTTTTCAATTAGGATGCAAGGGAAAATGAAAACCTTATAACTCTAAAGGGAACTACGTGCACGGCTATTAAAGAAAAGAATGGAACCATCACCTGCAGACACGAATCATTTGGAAACATCTGTACGTTTTAACTAATCTATTTTCATAGCAGAAACAAAGTAGCCTATGATTCTCATGCAATCTAACATTTTCCTTTTACGAATTTTTAGTCTGTGAATTGCCGGCAATTAATTACTCTCGCAATGGAAAGAAATACCGATATTGTTATACGATGTCTGAAGGAATGGTGAGAATTTGATTTGAACTTGTATCTTTCAACTCTCCATTATAAAATTGAATTATATCTTATAAAATGTTAATTAACTTTAAAAAAGTCAGAACGATTGTGATTTATTATTCGAATTTAAAAATTTGCTTTATTTTTAAAGCTTTATAAATTAGACTGGCAGACAAAGTCAAAAATCTCATGGAAGGAAGAAGGAACCTATGTGACTTCACCCATTTTCGTATCGTCTCCTAATGGTGTGGATGAGGATGAAGGTAAGTTCATATCTCCATGAGATGCCAGTAAATGTTTTTGGTCCTTTACATTTGTAAAAGAAAAATTCTACAAAGAATAATACTATATTTAAAAAGAATAATTTCATCTCTTTAATAAGGAAAATGCGTTACTCTGCATATAATTCTTAAAGCAATTTGTTTAATAACAAATACTATTATTATTATTAGGAGCTTTAGCATAGAAGCTACTTATAAGAATACGCCCTTGGTCTGTACGTTTATCCGGCCGGCCGTCCGCCGTTTGCACGATAACTTGAAAACGAATTGACTTTTTCAAATTCTGTTTTCAGAAATATGACCATCAAAGTCTTAGCTCGGCCGTATCAATTTTTCAGAATTTTTCGTGGACCCCTTCAAGTCGAATTCACGTGCTAAAACAGTGAGTGTAAAGAATACCAAGCTAATGGCATGTCATATAACAATCGATTTATCAAGAAGGAATACATTGTTACTTTCTGTTCATCTTTTAAGCATTACTAACATCGGCGCGTGCACGTGAAATCGTTTTGTCGACGCACGATTGCTCAAGTGCTTATTAAGTAGTGGAAGAATGGTTTTATAAAGTCAGTCCGTCCTCTTCATAATTTGTACATTTTTTGAGATAGAAAGTTGAAATTCGGAATGTAGCTTACTATGGGCATGCCCATCTGCACTATTTAGTTTGGTTTTGGTTGGTACAATGGGATCGGAATTATGGGGGTGGGATTCAGGGAGGGCAACATATCTGTGTGCTATTTAGGTACGTAAAGGCGTGAAATTCGGTATCCAGATTCCTCTAGGCAAGATCTACATTACTATGAAGTTTAGGCCCCATTGTTCCAGGGGGGTCGTATTTGCGGGGGTGGGAGTCATTTGGTCCTTAGAACTATGACAACATATGGAATGTTATACAGGGTGATTACAAAAGAACTTCACACTTTGAAAAATTTATTACATCAAAGCTATTCAGAATATAGACACACCACATACGGATTCTTAAAGAAAAACTCTTGAAGTTTATTGTGACACAGTTAAAGATGTTCAATATGCCCCCCTGTAGTCGAATTCGTCCCAAAACCGCATTAACATGTCTCCATCAATCCCACGTATCGCTACCGTAATATGTTCTTTCAGCTCGTCTAGGTTACGGAGAAGGGGTAGAGTGAAGACCATGTCCTTTACACACCCCCATAAAAAGAAATCACAGCGGTGGATTGGTCGAGCAAACCTGGAACTTGCAAAGTGGTCACCGCGGAGCCCCGACCTCACACCTTGTGATTTCTTTTTATGGGGGTGTGTAAAGGACAAGGTGTTCGCCCTACCCCTTCCCCGTCTAAGAATGCGTCTTTGTTCTGTATGTATCAACTTTTCAGAATTTTTCGTGGATCTCTTCAAGTCGAATTCACGTGCTAAAACAGGGAGTGTAAAGAATTCAAAGATACTGGCATGTCATATAACAATCGATTTGTCAAGAAGGAATATATTTTTACTTTCTGTTCATCTTTTAAGCATTATTGACATCGGCGCGCGCACGTGAAATCGCTTTGTCGACACACGATTGCTCAAGGGCTCATAATCTATAAGCTTATTAAGTAGCGGAAAAATGGAGCTACTTATTGGTTTTATTTTACACACGATTTGAATCATTCTTCATCATTTCTACATTTTTTGAGGTAGAAGGTTGAAATTCGGAATGTAGCTTACTGTGGGCATGTGCACCTTCACTATTTAGTGTGGTTTTGATTAGCCCACTAAGGTCGGAGTTTTGGAGTGAAAATTAGAGGGGACAAAACGGTCTAGGTGTATTTATGCATATAAAGAAGTGAAATTCGGTATGCAGATTCCTATAAGCAAGACCTCCATTATATGAAGATTTTTTTTCCCGAGGTATCCATGCCTTCCCGACTCGATGGCGGAATGCATTGAAAAGATGGGGAAAAATACATTGAAAAATAGTGTACCAACTCTGTCTGTAATAAAGGAGCTTTTGACTGACCCTCGTAAGTAGAATAAGAATGGAGCTACTTATTGGTTTTATAATGTCAGTCCGTCCCCTTCATAATTTCTGCATTTTTCAGGTAGAAGGTTGAAATTCGGAATGTAGTTTACTATCTGCACTGTTTAGTTTAGTTTTGATTTGTATACTGGGGTCGGAATTACGGGGGTGGGATTCAGAGAGGGCAACATATCTATGTGATATTTAGGTACGTAAAGGCGTAAAATCCGGTATCCAGATTCCTCTAGGCAAGATCTATATTACTATGAAGTTTAGACCCAATTGTTCCAGTGGAATCGGATTTGCGTGGGTGGTAGTCACTTGGTCCTTAGAACTATGGCAACATATGGCATGTGATATATCATACATTCGGAAATGATGAGAAAGGAAAGAAGATACGAGGTTTTTACACTTTTTACATATTCCGTTCGAGAAAATCAATTTATTGATCTAAAAAACTTGGGGAGAGGTAAAAAGTGCAGATAAAGGGGTAAAAATAGATGACTTGCCTTATCCTACTCGGG